>JANIWZ010000017.1:0-56442 GCA_026123125.1 Chironomus striatipennis | reverse complement strand
TTTTGTAGAGTTCACAAAATTCAAAACTAATTCAGCCGTTTATTACTTAGCTCTTATAGCTGCTTTATCCTGCACTAGCGTTTAATAAATTCCTTAATACAGGCTCTCCAGGAATTGGATCATCCGATAGAGCTTCTCGCCGTCTTTTTATTGCCACTACTTGTTGATTCAGTACCAAAATCTTCTTTCATCTGGATTTTTGTGGTGCAATGCCAAAATTCACTAAAATCTTCTTCATCTATGAAATCTGTTGACTTCAGTGACTTAATATTGACTTTTTCCTGATCCGAGAGCTTTTGTTTCAGTGGGTGTAAAGCCTGTAAATGCAAGTAACATTAATAAATGATTGAAAAAAATAAATTTATCAATTTACCTTCTTTTAGAGCCAAATGTATTCCAATATTCAGCTGAAAAAGAACACTTGTATATGCTCATATATAATCTTCTTCTGCCATTATCATCCTTAACAACCATATCCTCCAACTTGGAAAGGCTTTTTGATGAAATTTTGTCTATAAAAAATAATTTTTGTCAAAATTTCTTAAAATTAAATTTAATCGATTTTACCTGCTTCATATTGTGGCAACTGTGTTCCATACTTGCATAAGCTATCATCCTAAGCTATCTTCTATGTAATTGGTGCCTTTATCATCCCTACAACTCATTATTACAATAAATTTTTGTTACGCTAATTTTTTTTTTTTTTTTGATTTTTTTTGGAGAGCTTTTAATGTTCAAATTATTTTATTGTTAAGACAGGATAAAAAATGCTGTTGGATGTTTATATTTTAGTCATATTGAAATATGTTTTATTTATAGACATAACTATATTGAATTTTTTATGAGCACATTAATTTTGAAGTTCAATTTTTGAACCTGAAGTTTGTAGAGAATTTGAAATTTAACGGTTTTTTTGTAGAGTTCACAAAATTCAAAACTAATTCAGCCGTTTATTACTTAGCTCTTAGTAGCTGCTTTATCCTGCACTAGCGTTAATAAATTCCTTAATACAGGCTCTCAAGGAATTGGATCATCCGATAGAGCTTCTCGCCGTCTTTATTGCCACTACTTGTTGATTCAGTACCAAAATCTTCTTTCATCCTGGATTTTTTGTGGTGCAATGCCATAATTCACTAAAATCTTCTTCGTACATCTATGAAATCTGTTGACTTCAGTGACTTAATATTGACTTTTTCCTGATCGAGAGCTTTTGTTTTCCAGTGGGTGTAAAGCCTGTAAATGCAAGTAACATTAATAAATGATTGAAAAAAATAAATTTATCAATTTACCTTCTTTAGAGCCAACTATATTCCAATATTCAGCTGAAAAGACACTTGTAAATGCTCTGTATAATCTTCTTCTGCCATTATCATCACTTAACAACCATATCCCTCAACTTGGAAGAGGCTTTTTGATGAAAATTTTGTCTATAAAAAATAATTTTTTGTCAAAATTTCTTAAAATTAAATTTAATCGATTTTTACCTGCTTCATATTGTAGCAACTGTGTTTCCATACTTGTATAAGCTATCATCCTAAGCTATCTTCTATGTAATTAGTGCCTTTATCATCCCTACAACTCATTATTACAATAAATTTTTGTTACGCTAATTTTTTTTTTTTGATTTTTGATTTTTTTTGGAGACTTTTAATGTTCAAAATTATTTTATTGTTAAGACAGGATAAAATGCTGTTGGAATGTTTATTTTTTAGTCATATTGAAATATGTTTTATTTTATAGACATAACTATATTGAATTTTATGAGCTTTATTAATTTTTGAAGTTCAATTTTTGAAGCCTGAAGTTTGTAGAGAATTTGAAATTTAACGGTTTTTTAATAGAGTTCACAAAATTCAAAACTAATTCAGCCGTTTATTACTTAGCTCTTACTTATAGCTGCTTTTATCCTGCACTAGCGTTAATAAATTTATTCCTTAATACAGGCTCTCCAGGAATTGGATCATCCGATAGAGCTTCTCGCCGTCTTTTATTGCCACTACTTGTTGATTCAGTACCAAAAATCTTCTTTCATCTGGATTTTTGTGAATTGCAATGCCAAATTCCATAAAATCTTCTTCATCTATGAAATCACAGTTGACTTCAGTGACTTAATATTGACTTTTTCCTGATCGAGAGCTTTTGTTTTCAGTGGGTGTAAAGCCTGTAAATGCAAGCTAACATTAATAAATGATTAAAATCATAAATTTATCAATTTACCTTCTTTAGAGCCAAATGTATTCCAATATTCAGCTGAAAAAGACACTTGTATATGCTCTATATAATCTTCTTCTGCCATTATCATCCTTAACAACCATATCCTCAACTTGGAAAGGCTTTTGATGATGAAATTTTGTCTATAAAAAATAATTTTTTTGTCAAAATTTCTTAAAATTAAATTTAATCGATTTTACCTGCTTCATATTGTGGCAACTGTGTTCCATACTTGCATAGAGCTATCATCCTCATCATTTTCTATGTAATTAGTTGCCTTTATCATCCCTACAACTCACATTATTACAATAAATTTTTTGTTACGCTAATTTTTTTTTTTTTTTGATTTTTTTTTGGAGACTTTTAATGTTCAAATTATTTTTATTGTTAAGACAAGGATAAAATGCTGTTTGGATGTTTATTTTTAGTCATATTGAAATATGTTTTATTTTATAGACATTAACTATATTGAGATTTTTTATGAGCACATTAATTTTTTGAAGTTCAATTTTTTGAACCTGAAGTTTGTAGAGAATTTGAAATTTAACGGTTTTTTTTGTAGAGTTCACAAAATTCAAAACTAATTCAGCCGTTTAATACTTAGCTCTTATAGCTGCTTTATCCTGCACTAGCGTTAATAAAATTCCTTAATAGCCTACAGGCTCTCAGGAATTGGATCATCCGATAGAGCTTCTCGCCGTCTTTTATTGCCACTACTTGTTGATTCAGTACCAAAATCTTCTTTCATCTGTGGATTTTTTGTGAATTTTAATGCCAAATTCACTAAAATCTTCTTCATCTATGAAATCTGTTGACTTCAGTGACTTAATATTGACTTTTTCCTGATCGAGAGCTTTTGTTTTCAGTGGGTGTAAAAAGCCTGTAAATGCAAGTAACATTAATAAATGATTAAAATCATAAATTTATCAATTTACCTTCTTTAGAGGCAAATGTATTCCAATATTCAGCTGAAAAAGACACTTGCTTATATGCTCTATATAATCTTCTTCTGCCATTATCATCACTTAACAACCATATCCCCTCCAACTTGGAAAGGCTTTTTGATGAAATTTTGTCTATAAAAAATAATTTTTTGTCAAAATTTCTTAAAATTAAATTTAATCGATTTTACCTGCTTCATATTGGTGGCAACTGTGTTCCATACTTGCATAGAGCTATCATCCCTCACATCATTTTCTATGTAATTAGTGCCTTTATCATCCCTACAACTCATTATTACAATAAATTTTTGTTACGCTAATTTTTTTTTTTTTTTTTTTGATTTTTTTTGGAGACTTTTAATGTTCAAATTATTTTATTGTTAAGACAGGATAAAATGCTGTTGGATGTTTATTTTTAGTCATATTGAAATATGTTTTATTTTATAGACATAACTATATTGAATTTTTATGAGCACATTAATTTTTGAAGTTCAATTTTTTGAACCTGAAGTTTGTAGAGAAATTTGAAATTTAACTTGGTTTTTTTTGTAGAGTTCACAAAATTCAAAACTAATTCAACCGATTTATAACTTTCAGCTCTTATAGCTGCTTTATCCTGCACTAGCGTTAATAAATTCCTTAATACAGGCTCTCCAGGAATTGGATCATCCGATAGAGCTTCTCGCCGTCTTTTATTGCCTTGCCACTACTTGTTGATTCAGTACCAAAATCTTCTTTCATCATGGATTTTGTGGTGCAATGCCAAATTACACTAAAATCTTCTTCATCTATGAAATCTGTTGACTTCAGTGACTTAATATTGACTTTTTCCTGATCGAGGAAGCTTTTGTTTTCAGTGGGTGTAAAGCCTGTAAATGCAAGTAACATTAATAAATGATTAAAATCATAAATTTATCAATTTACCTTCTTTAGAGCCAAATGTATTCCAATATTCAGCTGAAAAGACTTACTTTTTATATGCTCTATATATAATCTTCTTCTGCCATTATCATCCTTAACAACCGCTTATCCTCAACTTGGAAAGGCTTTTGATGAGAATTTTTGTCTATAAAAAATAATTTTTTGTCAAAAATTTCTTAAAATTAGAATTTAATCGATTTTACCTGCTTCATATTGTAGCAACGCTGTGTTCCATACTTGCATGAGGCTATCATCCATCATCATTTTCTATGTAATTAGTGCCTTTATCATCCCTACAACTCATTATTACAATAAATTTTTTGTTACGCTAATTTTTTTTTTTTTTTTGCAATTTTTTTGGAGACTTTTAATGTTCAAATTATTTTTATTGTTAAGACAGGATAAAATGCTGTTGGATGTTTTTATTTTTAGTCATATTGAAATATGTTTTATTTTATAGACATAACTATATTGAATTTTTATGAGCACATTAATTTTGAAAGTTCTAATTTTTGAACCTGAAGTTTGTAGAGAATTTGAAATTTAACGGTTTTTTTGTAGAGTTCACAAAATTCAGAAACTAATTCAGCCGTTTGTGCCAAGCTCTTATAGCTGCTTTTTATCCTGCACTAGCGTTAATAAATTCCTTAATACAGGCTCTCCAGGAATTGGATCATCCGATAGAGCTTCTCGCCGTCTTTTATTGCCACTACTTGTTGATTCAGTACCAAAATCTTCTTTCATCTGGATTTTTGTGGTTTGCAATGCCAAAATTCAATAAAATCTTCTTCATCTATGAAATCTGTTGACTTCAGTGACTTAATATTGACTTTTTCCTGATCCGAGAGAGCTTTTGTTTTTAGTGGGTGTAAAACCTGTAAATGCGAAGTAACATTAATAAATGATTAAAATCATAAATTTATCAATTTACCTTCTTTTAAAGAGCCAAATGTATTCCAATATTCAGCTGAAAAGACACCTGTATATGCTACCTGTATAATCTTCTTCTGCCATTATCATCCTTAACAACCACTTATCCTCAACTTGGAAAGGCTTTTTTGATGAAATTTTGTCTATAAAAACTAATTTTTTGTCAAAATTTCTTAAAATTAAGTTTAATCGATTTTACCTGCTTCACATATTGTGGCAACTGTTGTTTCCATACTTGTATAAGCTATCATCCTAAGCTATCTTCTATGTAATTAGTGCCTTTATCATCCCTACAACTCATTATTACAATAGAATTTTTTGTTACGCTAATTTTTTTTTTTTTTGATTTTTTGGAGACTTTTAATGTTTAAATTATTTTATTGTTAAAGACAGGATAAATGCTGTTGGATGTTTATTTTTAGTCATATTGAAATATGTTTTATTTTATAGACATAACTATATTGAATTTTTATGAGCACATTAATTTTTGAAGTTCTTTTTTTGATCCTTAAGTTTGTATAGTATTTGAAATTTAACTGTTTTTTTGTAGAGTTAACAAAATTCTAATATTTTTCAGCCTTTTATTACTTAGCTCTTATAGCTAGCTTTATCCTGCACTAGCGTTAATAAATTCCTTAATACAGGCTCTCTCCAGGAATTGGATCATCCGATAGAGCTTGTAAAGCCTGTAAATGCAAGTAACATTAATAAATGATTAAAATCATAAATTTATCAATTTACCTTCTTTAGAGCCAAATGTATTCCAATATTCAGCTGAAAAGACACTTGTATATGCTTTCTGTATAATCTACTTCTGCCATTATCATCCTTAACAACTATATCCCTCAACTTGGAAAGGCTTTTTGATGAAATTTTGTCTATAAAAAATAATTTTTTGTCAAAATTTCTTAAAATTAAATTTAAATCGATTTTACCTGCTTCATATTGTGGCAACTGTGTTCCATACTTGCATAGGCTATCATCCTCATCATTTTCTATGTAATTAGTGCGCTTTATCATCCCTACAACTCATTATTACAATAAATTTTTTGTTACGCTAATTTTTTTTTTTTTGATTTTTTGGAGACTTTTAATGTTCAAATTATTTTTATTGTTAAGACAGGATAAAATGCTGTTGGATGTTTTATTTTTTAGTCATATTGAAATATGTTTTATTTTATAGACATAACTATATTGAATTTTTATGAGCACATTAATTTTGAAGTTCAATTTTTTGAACCTGAACTTTGTAGAGAATTTGAAATTTAACGGTTTTTTTGTAAGAGTTCACAAAATTCAAAACTAATTCAGCCGTTTATTACTTAGCTCTTATAAGCTGCTTTATCCTGCACTAGCGTTAATAAATTCCCCTTAATACGAAGGCTCCAGGAATTGGATCATCCGATAGAGGCTTCTCGCCGTCTTTGTATTGCCACTACTTGTTGATTCAGTACCAAAATCTTCTTTCATCTGGATTTTTGTGGTTGCATTTTTTTTAATGCCAAATTCACTAAAATCTTCTTCATCTATGAAATCTGTTTGACTTCAGTGACTTAATATTGACTTTTTCCTGATCGAGAGCTTTTGTTTTCAGTGGGTGTAAAGCCTGTAAAATGCAAAGTAACATTAATAAATGATTAAAATCATAAATTTATCAATTTACCTTCTTTAAGAGCCAAATGTATTCCAATATTCAGCTGAAAAGACACTTGTATATGCTCTATATAATCTTCTTCTGCCATTATCATCACTTAACAACCATATCCTCAACTTGGAAAGGCTTTTTGATGAAATTTTTGTCTATAAAAAATAATTTTTTGTCAAAAATTTCTTAAAATTAAATTTAATCGATTTTACCTAAAACTTCATATTGTGGCAACTGTGTTCCATACTTGCATGAGGCTATCATCCTCATCATTTTCTATGTAATTAGTGCCTTTATCATCCCTACAACTCATTATTACAATAAATTTTTGTTACGCTAATTTTTTTTTTTTTTTTTGATTTTTTGGAGCACTTTTAATGTTCAAATTATTTTATTGTTAAGACAGGATAAAATGCTGTTGGATGTTTATTTTTAAGTCATATTTGAAATATGTTTTATTTTACATAGACATAACTATATTTGAATTTTTTATGAGCACATTAATTTTTGAAGTTCAATTTTTGAACCTGAAGTTTACATAGAGAATTTGAAATTTAACGGTTTTTTGTAGAGAGTTCACAAAATTCAGAGGAAACTAATTCAGCCGTTTATAACTTAGCTCTTATGAAAGCTGCTTTATCCTGCACTAGCGTTAATATAAATTCCCTTAATACAGGCTCTCCAAGAATTGGATCATCCGATAGAGCTTCTCGCCGTCTTTTATTGCCACTACTTGTTGATTCAGTACCAAAATCTTCTTTCATCTGGATTTTTGTGGTGCAATGCCAAATTCACTACAAATCTTCTTCATCTATGGAAATCTGTTGACTTCAGTGACTTAATATTGACTTTTCCTGATCTCGAGAGAAACTTTTGTTTTCAGTGGGTGTAAAGCCTGTAAATGCTAAGTAACATTAATAAATGATTCAAAATCATAAATTTATCAATTTACCTTCTTTAGAGCCAAATGTATTCCAATATTCAGCTGAGAAAAAGACACTTTTTATATGCTCTATATAATCTTCTTCTGCCATTATCATCACTTAACAACCATATCCTCAACTTGGAAAGGCTTTTTGATGAAATTTTGTCTATAAAAAATAATTTTTTGTCAAAATTTACTTAAAATTAAATTTAATCGATTTTACCTGCTTCATATTGTGGCAACTGTGTTTCCATACTTGCATGAGGCTATCATCCACTCATCATTTTCTATGTAATTAGTGCCTTTATCATCCCTACAACTCATTATTACAATAAATTTTGTTACGCTAATTTTTTTTTTTTTTTTTTGATTTTTTGGAGACTTTTTTAATGTTCAAATTTATTTTATTGTTAAGACAGGATAAAATGCTGTTGGATCATTTTATTTTTAGATCATATTGAAATATGTTTTTATTTTATAGACATAACTTGTAATATTGAATTTTTATGAGAACTACATTAATTTTGAGGAAGTTCAATTTTTGAACCTGAAGTTTTGTAGAAAATTTGAGAAATTTAACGGTTTTTTTGTAGAGGATTCACAAAATTCAAAACTAATTCAGCACGTTTATTACTTAGCTCTTATAGCTGCTTTATCCTGCACTAGCGTTAATAAATTCCTTAATACAGGCTCTCCAGGAATTGGATCATCCGATAGAGCTTCTCGCCGTCTTTTATTGCCACTACTTGTTGATTCAGTACCAAAATCTTCTTTCATCTGGATTTTTGTGGTGCAATGCCAAATTCAATAAAATCTTCTTCATCTATGAAATCTGTTGACTTCAGTGACTTAATATTGACTTTTTCCTGATCGAGAGCTTTTGTTTTTAGTGGGTGTAAAGCCTGTAAATGCAAGTAACATTAATAAATGATTAAAATCATAAATTTATCAATTTACCTTCTTTAGAGCCAAATGTATTCCAATATTCAGCTGAAAAGACACCTGTATATGCTCTGTATAATCTTCTTCTGCCATTATCATCCTTAACAACCATATCCTCAACTTGGAAAGGCTTTTTTGATGAAATTTTGTCTATAAAAAATAATTTTTTGTCAAAATTTCTTAAAATTAAGTTTAATCGATTTTGCCTGCTTCATATTGTGGCAACTGTGTTCCATACTTGTATAAGCTATCATCCTAAGCTATCTTCTATGTAATTAGTGCCTTTATCATCCCTACAACTCATTATTACAATAAATTTTTGTTACGCTAATTTTTTTTTTTTTTTTTGATTTTTTTGGAGACTTTTAATGTTTAAATTATTTTATTGTTAAGACAGGATAAAATGCTGTTGGATGTTTATTTTTAGTCATATTGAAATATGTTTTATTTTATAGACATAACTATATTGAATTTTTATGAGCACATTAATTTTGAAGTTCAATTTTTGAACCTGAAGTTTGTAGAGAATTTGAAATTTAACGGTTTTTTTGTAGAGTTCACAAAATTCAAAACTAATTCAGCCGTTTATTACTTAGCTCTTATAGCTGCTTTATCCTGCACTAGCGTTAATAAATTCCTTAATACAGGCTCTCCAGGAATTGGATCATCCGATAGAGGTAAAGCCTGTAAATGCAAGTAACATTAATAAATGATTAAAATCATAAATTTATCAATTTACCTTCTTTAGAGCCAAATGTATTCCAATATTCAGCTGAAAAGACACTTGTATATGCTCTGTATAATCTACTTCTGCCATTATCATCCTTAACAACTATATCCTCAACTTGGAAAGGCTTTTTTGATGAAATTTTGTCTATAAAAAATAATTTTTTGTCAAAATTTCTTAAAATTAAATTTAATCGATTTTACCTGCTTCATATTGTGGCAACTGTGTTCCATACTTGCATAGGCTATCATCCTCATCATTTTCTATGTAATTAGTGCCTTTATCATCCCTACAACTCATTATTACAATAAATTTTTGTTACGCTAATTTTTTTTTTTTTTTTTGATTTTTTTGGAGACTTTTAATGTTCAAATTATTTTATTGTTAAGACAGGATAAAATGCTGTTGGATGTTTATTTTTAGTCATATTGAAATATGTTTTATTTTATAGACATAACTATATTGAATTTTTATGAGCACATTAATTTTGAAGTTCAATTTTTGAACCTGAAGTTTGTAGAGAATTTGAAATTTAACGGTTTTTTGTAGAGTTCACAAAATTCAAAACTAATTCAGCCGTTTATTACTTAGCTCTTATAGCTGCTTTATCCTGCACTAGCGTTAATAAATTCCTTAATACAGGCTCTCCAGGAATTGGATCATCCGATAGAGCTTGCCGTCTTTTATTGCCACTACTTGTTGATTCAGTACCAAAATCTTCTTTCATCTGGATTTTTGTGGTGCAATGCCAAATTCAATAAAATCTTCTTCATCTATGAAATCTGTTGACTTCAGTGACTTAATATTGACTTTTTCCTGATCGAGAGCTTTTTGTTTTCAGTGGGTGTAAAGCCTGTAAATGCAAGTAACATTAATAAATGATTAAAATCATATTTATCATATTCCAATATTCAGCTGAAAAAGACACTTGTATATGCTCTGGATAATCTTCTTCTGCCATTATCATCCTTAACTACCATATCTCAACTTGGAAAGGCTTTTTTGATGGAATTTTGTCTATAAAAAATAATTTTTTGTCAAAATTTCTTAAAATTAAATTTAATCGATTTTACCTGCTTCATATTGTGGCAACTGTGTTCCATACTTGCATAAGCTATCATCCTAAGCTATCTTCTATGTAATTAGTGCCTTTATCATCCCTACAACTCATTATTACAATAAATTTTTGTTACGCTAATTTTTTTTTTTTTTTTTTTTTTAAAATGCAATTTGGAGACTTTTAATGTTCAAATTATTTTATTGTTAAGACAGGATAAAATGCTGTTGGATGTTTATTTTTAGTCATATTGAAATATGTTTTATTTTATAGACATAACTATATTGAATTTTTATAAGTACATTAATTTTGAAGTTCAATTTTTGAACCTGAAGTTTGTAGAGAATTTGAAATTTAACGGTTTTTTTGTAGAGTTCACAAAATTCAAAACTAATTCAGCCGTTTATTACTTAGCTCTTATAGCTGCTTTATCCTGCACTAGCGTTAATAAATTCCTTAATACAGGCTCTCCAGGAATTGGATCATCCGATAGAGCTTCTCGCCGTCTTTTATTGCCACTACTTGTTGATTCAGTACCAAAATCTTCTTTCATCTGGATTTTTGTGGTGCAATGCCAAATTCACTAAAATCTTCTTCATCTATGAAATCTGTTGACTTCAGTGACTTAATATTGACTTTTTCCTGATCGAGAGCTTTTGTTTTCAGTGGGTGTAAAGCCTGTAAATGCAAGTAACATTAATAAATGATTAAAATCATAAATTTATCAATCTACCTTCTTTAAAGCCAAATGTATTCCAATATTCAGCTGAAAAGATACTTGTATATGCTCTGTATAATCTTCTTCTGCCATTATCATCCTTAACAACCATATCCTCAACTTGGAAAGGCTTTTTTGATGAAATTTTGTCTATAAAAAATAATTTTTTGTCAAAATTTCTTAAAATTAAATTTAATCGATTTTACCTGCTTCATATTGTGGCAACTGTGTTCCATACTTGCATAGGCTATCATCCTCATCATTTTCTATGTAATTAGTGCCTTTATCATCCCTAGAACTCATTATTACAATAAATTTTTGTTACGCTAATTTTTTTTTTTTTGATTTTTTCAAATGCAATTTGGAGACTTTTAATATTCAAATTATTTTATTGTTAAGACAGGATAAAATGCTGTTGGATGTTTATTTTTAGTCATATTGAAATATGTTTTATTTTATAGACATAACTATATTGAATTTTTATGAGCACATTAATTTTGAAGTTCAATTTTTGAACCTGAACTTTGTAGAGAATTTGAAATTTAACGGTTTTTTTGTAGAGTTCACAAAATTCAAAACTAATTCAGCCGTTTATTACTTAGCTCTTATAGCTGCTTTATCCTGCACTAGCGTTAATAAATTCCTTAATACAGGCTCTCCAGGAATTGGATCATCCGATAGAGCTTCTCGCCGTCTTTTATTGCCACTACTTGTTGATTCAGTACCAAAATCTTCTTTCATCTGGATTTTGTGGTGCAATGCCAAATTCACTAAAATCTTCTTCATCTATGAAATCTGTTGACTTCAGTGACTTAATATTGACTTTTCCTGATCGAGAGCTTTTGTTTTCAGTGGGTGTAAAGCCTGTAAATGCAAGTAACATTAATAAATGATTAAAAATCATATTCATATTCCAATATTCAGCTGAAAAAGACACTTGTATATGCTCTGTATAATCTTCTTCTGCCATTATCATCCTTAACTTCCATATCCTCAACTTGGAAAGGCTTTTTTGATGGAATTTTGTCTATAAAAAATAATTTTTGTCAAAATTTCTTAAAATTAAATTTAATCGATTTTACCTGCTTCATATTGTGGCAACTGTGTTCCATACTTGTATAAGCTATCATCCTAAGCTATCTTCTATGTAATTAGTGCCTTTATCATCCCTACAACTCATTATTACAATAAATTTTTGTTACGCTAATTTTTTTTTTTTTTTTGATTTTTTTGGAGACTTTTAATGTTCAAATTATTTTATTGTTAAGACAGGATAAAATGCTGTTGGATGTTTATTTTTAGTCATATTGAAATATGTTTTATTTTATAGACATAACTATATTGAATTTTTATGAGCACATTAATTTTGAAGTTCAATTTTGAACCTGAAGTTTGTAGAGAATTTGAAATTTAACGGTTTTTTTGTAGAGTTCACAAAATTCAAAACTAATTCAGCCGTTTATAACTTAGCTCTTATAGCTGCTTTATCCTGCACTAGCGTTAATAAATTCCTTAATACAGGCTCTCCAGGAATTGGATCATCCGATAGAGCTTCTCGCCGTCTTTTATTGCCACTACTTGTTGATTCAGTACCAAAATCTTCTTTCATCTGGATTTTGTGGTGCAATGCCAAATTACTAAAATCTTCTTCATCTATGAAATCTGTTGACTTCAGTGACTTAATATTGACTTTTTCCTGATCGAGAGCTTTTGTTTTCAGTGGGTGTAAAGCCTGTAAATGCAAGTAACATTAATAAATGATTAAAATCATGTATTCATCAATCCAATATTCAGCTGAAAAGACACTTGTAAATGCTCTGTATAATCTTCTTCTGCCATTATCATCCTTAACTACCATATCCTCAACTTGGAAAGGCTTTTTCGATGGAATTTTGTCTATAAAAAATAATTTTTTGTCAAAATTTCTTAAAATTAAATTTAATCGATTTTACCTGCTTCATATTGTGGCAACTGTGTTCCATACTTGCATAGGCTATCATCCTCATCATTTTCTATGTAATTAGTGCCTTTATCATCCCTACAACTCATTATTACAATAAATTTTTGTTACGCTAATTTTTTTTTTTTTTGATTTTTTTGGAGACTTTTAATGTTCAAATTATTTTATTGTTAAGACAGGATAAAATGCTGTTGGATGTTTATTTTTAGTCATATTGAAATATGTTTTATTTTATAGACATAACTATATTGAATTTTTATGAGCACATTAATTTTGAAGTTCAATTTTTGAACCTGAACTTTGTAGAGAATTTGAAATTTAACTGTTAATTTGTAGAGTTCACAAAATTCAAAACTAATTCAGCCGTTTATTACTTAGCTCTTATAGCTGCTTTATCCTGCACTAGCGTTAATAAATTCCTTAATACAGGCTCTCCAGGAATTGGATCATCCGATAGAGCTTCTCGCCGTCTTTTATTGCCACTACTTGTTGATTCAGTACCAAAATCTTCTTTCATCTGGATTTTTGTGGTGCAATGCCAAATTCAATAAAATCTTCTTCATCTATGAAATCTGTTGACTTCAGTGACTTAATATTGACTTTTTCCTGATCGAGAGCTTTTGTTTTCAGTGGGTGTAAAGCCTGTAAATGCAAGTAACATTAATAAATGATTAAAATCATATCTATTATTCCAATATTCAGCTGAAAAGACACTTGTATATGCTCTGGATAATCTTCTTCTGCCATTATCATCCTTAACTACCATATCCTCAACTTGGAAAGGCTTTTTTGATGGAATTTTGTCTATAAAAAATAATTTTTTGTCAAAATTTCTTAAAATTAAATTTAATCGATTTTACCTGCTTCATATTGTGGCAACTGTGTTCCATACTTGTATAAGCTATCATCCTAAGCTATCTTCTATGTAATTAGTGCCTTTATCATCCCTACAACTCATTTTTACAATAAATTTTTGTTACGCTAATTTTTTTTTTTTTTTTATTTATTTTTTCAAATGCAATTTGGAGACTTTTAATGTTTAAATTATTTTATTGTTAAGACAGGATAAAATGCTGTTGGATGTTTATTTTTAGTCATATTGAAATATGTTTTATTTTATAGACATAACTATATTGATTTTTATAAGTACATTAATTTTGAAGTTCAATTTTTGAACCTGAAGTTTGTAGAGAATTTGAAATTTAACGGTTTTTTTGTAGAGTTCACAAAATTCAAAACTAATTCAGCCGTTTATTACTTAGCTCTTATAGCTGCTTTATCCTGCACTAGCGTTAATAAATTCCTTAATACAGGCTCTCCAGGAATTGGATCATCCGATAGAGCTTCTCGCCGTCTTTTATTGCCACTACTTGTTGATTCAGTACCAAAATCTTCTTTCATCTGGATTTTTGTGGTGCAATGCCAAATTCACTAAAATCTTCTTCATCTATGAAATCTGTTGACTTCAGTGACTTAATATTGACTTTTTCCTGATCGAGAGCTTTTGTTTTCAGTGGGTGTAAAGCCTGTAAATGCAAGTAACATTAATAAATGATTAAAATCATAAATTTATCAATCTACCTTCTTTAAAGCCAAATGTATTCCAATATTCAGCTGAAAAGATACTTGTATATGCTCTGTATAATCTTCTTCTGCCATTATCATCCTTAACAACCATATCCTCAACTTGGAAAGGCTTTTTTGATGAAATTTTGTCTATAAAAAATAATTTTTTGTCAAAATTTCTTAAAATTAAATTTAATCGATTTTACCTGCTTCATATTGTGGCAACTGTGTTCCATACTTGCATAGGCTATCATCCTCATCATTTTCTATGTAATTAGGCCTTTATCATCCCTACAACTCATTATTAAAATAAATTTTTGTTACGCTAATTTTTTTTTTTGATTTTTTCAAATGCAATTTGGAGACTTTTAATATTCAAATTATTTTATTGTTAAGACAGGATAAAATGCTGTTGGATGTTTATTTTTAGTCATATTGAAATATGTTTTATTTTATAGACATAACTATATTGAATTTTTATGAGCACATTAATTTTGAAGTTCAATTTTTGAACCTGAAGTTTGTAGAGAATTTGAAATTTAACGGTTTTTTTTGTAGAGTTCACAAAATTCAAAACTAATTCAGCCGTTTATTACTTAGCTCTTATAGCTGCTTTATCCTGCACTAGCGTTAATAAATTCCTTAATACAGGCTCTCCAGGAATTGGATCATCCGATAGAGCTTCTCGCCGTCTTTATTGCCACTACTTGTTGATTCAGTACCAAAATCTTCTTTCATCTGGATTTTTGTGGTGCAATGCCAAATTCACTAAAATCTTCTTCATCTATGAAATCTGTTGACTTCAGTGACTTAATATTGACTTTTTCCTGATCGAGAGCTTTTGTTTTCAGTGGGTTGTAAAGCCTGTAAATGCAAGTAACATTAATAAATGATTAAAATCATATTCATATTCCAATATTCAGCTGAAAAGACACTTGTATATGCTCTGTATAATCTTCTTCTGCCATTATCATCCTTAACTACCATATCCTCAACTTGGAAAGGCTTTTTTGATGGAATTTTGTCTATAAAAAATAATTTTTTGTCAAAATTTCTTAAAATTAAATTTAATCGATTTTACCTGCTTCTTATTGTGGCAACTGTGTTCAATACTTGCATAATCTATCATCGTAAGCTATCTTCTTTTTAATTAGTGCCTTTATCATACCTACAACTCATTATTACAATAAATTTTTGTTACGCTAATTTTTTTTTTGATTTTTTGGAGACTTTTAATGTTCAAATTATTTTATTGTTAAGACAGGATAAAATGCTGTTGGATGTTTATTTTTAGTCATATTGAAATATGTTTTATTTTATAGACATAACTATATTGAATTTTTATGAGCACATTAATTTTGAAGTTCAATTTTTGAACCTGAAGTTTGTAGAATTTGAAATTTAACGGTTTTTTGTAGAGTTCACAAAATTCAAAACTAATTCAGCCGTTTATAACTTAGCTCTTATAGCTGCTTTATCCTGCACTAGCGTTAATAAATTCCTTAATACAGGCTCTCCAGGAATTGGATCATCCGATACGAGCTTCTCGCCGTCTTTTATTGCCACTACTTGTTGATTCAGTACCAAAATCTTCTTTCATCTGGATTTTTGTGGTGCAATGCCAAATTCACTAAAATCTTCTTCATCTATGAAATCTGTTGACTTCAGTGACTTAATATTGACTTTTTCCTGATCGAGAGCTTTTGTTTTCAGTGGGTGTAAAGCCTGTAAATGCAAGTAACATTAATAAATGATTAAAATCATATTCATATTCCAATATTCAGCTGAAAAGACACTTGTATATGCTCTGTATAATCTTCTTCTGCCATTATCATCCTTAACTACCATATCCTCAACTTGGAAAGGCTTTTTTGATGGAATTTTGTCTATAAAAAATAATTTTTTGTCAAAATTTCTTAAAATTAAATTTAATCGATTTTACCTGCTTCATATTGTGGCAACTGTGTTCCATACTTGTATAAGCTATCATCCTAAGCTATCTTCTATGTAATTAGTGCCTTTATCATCCCTACAACTCATTATTACAATAAATTTTTGTTACGCTAATTTTTTTTTTTTTTTTATTTATTTTTTCAAATGCAATTTGGAGACTTTTAATGTTTAAATTATTTTATTGTTAAGACAGGATAAAATGCTGTTGGATGTTTATTTTTAGTCATATTGAAATATGTTTTATTTTATAGACATAACTATATTGATTTTTATAAGTACATTAATTTTGAAGTTCAATTTTGAACCTGAAGTTTGTCGAGAATTTGAAATTTAACGGGTTTTTTGTAGAGTTCACAAAATTCAAAACTAATTCAGCCGTTTATTACTTAGCTCTTATAGCTGCTTTATCCTGCACTAGCGTTAATAAATTCCTTAATACAGGCTCTCCAGGAATTGGATCATCCGATAGAGCTTCTCGCCGTCTTTTATTGCCACTACTTGTTGATTCAGTACCAAAATCTTCTTTCATCTGGATTTTTGTGGTGCAATGCCAAATTCACTAAAATCTTCTTCATCTATGAAATCTGTTGACTTCAGTGACTTAATATTGACTTTTTCCTGATCGAGAGCTTTTGTTTTCAGTGGGTGTAAAGCCTGTAAATGCAAGTAACATTAATAAATGATTAAAATCATATTCATATTCCAATATTCAGCTGAAAAGACACTTGTATATGCTCTGTATAATCTTCTTCTGCCATTATCATCCTTAACAACCATATCCTCAACTTGGAAAGGCTTTTTTGATGAAATTTTGTCTATAAAAAATAATTTTTTGTCAAAATTTCTTAAAATTAAATTTAATCGATTTTACCTGCTTCATATTGTGGCAACTGTGTTGTATAAGCTATCATCCTAAGCTATCTTCTATGTAATTGGTGCCTTTATCATCCCTACAACTCATTATTACAATAAATTTTTGTTACGCTAATTTTTTTTTTTTTGATTTTTTTGGAGACTTTTAATGTTCAAATTATTTTATTGTTAAGACAGGATAAAATGCTGTTGGATGTTTATTTTTAGTCATATTGAAATATGTTTTATTTTATAGACATAACTATATTGAATTTTTATGAGCACATTAATTTTGAAGTTCAATTTTTGAACCTGAAGTTTGTAGAGAATTTGAAATTTAACGGTTTTTTTGTAGAGTTCACAAAATTCAAAACTAATTCAGCCGTTTATAACTTAGCTCTTATAGCTGCTTTATCCTGCACTAGCGTTAATAAATTCCTTAATACAGGCTCTCCAGGAATTGGATCATCCGATAGAGCTTCTCGCCGTCTTTTATTGCCACTACTTGTTGATTCAGTACCAAAATCTTCTTTCATCTGGATTTTTGTGGTGCAATGCCAAATTCACTAAAATCTTCTTCATCTATGAAATCTGTTGACTTCAGTGACTTAATATTGACTTTTTCCTGATCGAGAGCTTTTGTTTTCAGTGGGTGTAAAGCCTGTAAATGCAAGTAACATTAATAAATGATTAAAATCATATTCATATTCCAATATTCAGCTGAAAAGACACTTGTATATGCTCTGTATAATCTTCTTCTGCCATTATCATCCTTAACTACCATATCCTCAACTTGGAAAGGCTTTTTTGATGGAATTTTGTCTATAAAAAATAATTTTTTGTCAAAATTTCTTAAAATTAAATTTAATCGATTTTACCTGCTTCATATTGTGGCAACTGTGTTCCATACTTGTATAAGCTATCATCCTAAGCTATCTTCTATGTAATTAGTGCCTTTATCATCCCTACAACTCATTATTACAATAAATTTTTGTTACGCTAATTTTTTTTTTTTTTTTTATTTATTTTTTCAAATGCAATTTGGAGACTTTTAATGTTTAAATTATTTTATTGTTAAGACAGGATAAAATGCTGTTGGATGTTTATTTTTAGTCATATTGAAATATGTTTTATTTTATAGACATAACTATATTGATTTTTATAAGTACATTAATTTTGAAGTTCAATTTTTGAACCTGAAGTTTGTAGAGAATTTGAAATTTAACGGTTTTTTTTGTAGAGTTCACAAAATTCAAAACTAATTCAGCCGTTTATTACTTAGCTCTTATAGCTGCTTTATCCTGCACTAGCGTTAATAAATTCCTTAATACAGGCTCTCCAGGAATTGGATCATCCGATAGAGCTTCTCGCCGTCTTTTATTGCCACTACTTGTTGATTCAGTACCAAAATCTTCTTTCATCTGGATTTTTGTGGTGCAATGCCAAATTCACTAAAATCTTCTTCATCTATGAAATCTGTTGACTTCAGTGACTTAATATTGACTTTTTCCTGATCGAGAGCTTTTGTTTTCAGTGGGTGTAAAGCCTGTAAATGCAAGTAACATTAATAAATGAACATTAATAAATTTATCAATTTACCTTCTTTAGAGCCAAATGTATTCCAATATTCAGCTGAAAAGACACTTGTATATGCTCTGTATAATCTACTTCTGCCATTATCATCCTTAACAACTATATCCTCAACTTGGAAAGGCTTTTTTGATGAAATTTTGTCTATAAAAAATAATTTTTTGTCAAAATTTCTTAAAATTAAATTTAATCGATTTTACCTGCTTCATATTGTGGCAACTGTGTTCCATACTTGCATAGGCTATCATCCTCATCATTTTCTATGTAATTAGTGCCTTTATCATCCCTACAACTCATTATTACAATAAATTTTTGTTACGCTAATTTTTTTTGATTTTTTTGGAGACTTTTAATGTTCAAATTATTTTATTGTTAAGACAGGATAAAATGCTGTTGGATGTTTATTTTTAGTCATATTGAAATATGTTTTATTTTATAGACATAACTATATTGAATTTTTATGAGCACATTAATTTTGAAGTTCAATTTTTGAACCTGAAGTTTGTAGAGAATTTGAAATTTAACGGTTTTTTTGTAGAGTTCACAAAATTCAAAACTAATTCAGCCGTTTATTACTTAGCTCTTATAGCTGCTTTATCCTGCACTAGCGTTAATAAATTCCTTAATACAGGCTCTCCAGGAATTGGATCATCCGATAGAGCTTCTCGCCGTCTTTTATTGCCACTACTTGTTGATTCAGTACCAAAATCTTCTTTCATCTGGATTTTTGTGGTGCAATGCCAAATTCACTAAAATCTTCTTCATCCATGAAATCTGTAGACTTCAGTGACTATTTTCTGATCGAGAGCTTTTGAATTCAGTGGGTGTAAAGCCTGTAAATGCAAGTAACATTAATAAATGATTAAAATCATAAATTTATCAATTTACCTTCTTTAGAGCCAAATGTATTCCAATATTCAGCTGAAAAGACACTTGTATATGCTCTGTATAATCTACTTCTGCCATTATCATCCTTAACAACTATATCCTCAACTTGGAAAGGCTTTTTTGATGGAATTTTGTCTATAAAAAAATAATTTTTGTCAAAATTTCTTAAAATTAAATTTAATCGATTTTACCTGCTTCATATTGTGGCAACTGTATTCCATACTTGCATAGGCTATCATCCTCATCATTTTCTATGTAATTAGTGCCTTTATCATCCCTACAACTGATTATTACAATAAATTTTTGTTACGCTAATTTTTTTTTTTTTTTTGATTTTTTCAAATGCAATTTGGAGACTTTTAATGTTCAAATTATTTTATTGTTAAGACAGGATAAAATGCTGTTGGATGTTTATTTTTAGTCATATTGAAATATGTTTTATTTTATAGACATAACTATATTGAATTTTTATGAGCACATTAATTTTGAAGTTCAATTTTTGAACCTGAAGTTTGTAGAGAATTTGAAATTTAACGGTTTTGTAGAGTTCACAAAATTCAAAACTAATTCAGCCGTTTATTACTTAGCTCTTATAGCTGCTTTATCCTGCACTAGCGTTAATAAATTCCTTAATACAGGCTCTCCAGGAATTGGATCATCCGATAGAGCTTCTCGCCGTCTTTTATTGCCACTACTTGTTGATTCAGTACCAAAATCTTCTTTCATCTGGATTTTGTGGTGCAATGCCAAATTCACTAAAATCTTCTTCATCTATGAAATCTGTTGACTTCAGTGACTTAATATTGACTTTTTCCTGATCGAGAGCTTTTGTTTTCAGTGGGTGTAAAACCTGTAAATGCAAGTAACATTAATAAATGATTAAAATCATATTCATATTCCAATATTCAGCTGAAAAAGACACCTGTATATGCTCTGTATAATCTTCTTCTGCCATTATCATCCTTAACTACCATATCCTCAACTTGGAAAGGCTTTTTCGATGGAATTTTGTCTATAAAAAATAATTTTTTGTCAAAATTTCTTAAAATTAAATTTAATCGATTTTACCTGCTTCATATTGTGGCAACTGTGTTCCATACTTGCATAAGCTATCATCCTAAGCTATCTTCTATGTAATTGGTGCCTTTATTACCATTATTACAATAAATTTTTGTTACGCTAATTTTTTTTTTTTTTGATTTTTTCAAATGCAATTTGGAGACTTTTAATGTTCAAATTATTTTATTGTTAAGACAGGATAAAATGCTGTTGGATGTTTATTTTTAGTCATATTGAAATATGTTTTATTTTATAGACATAACTATATTGATTTTTATAAGTACATTAATTTTGAAGTTCAATTTTTGAACCTGAAGTTTGTAGAGAATTTGAAATTTAACGGTTTTTTTTGTAGAGTTCACAAAATTCAAAACTAATTCAGCCGTTTATTACTTAGCTCTTATAGCTGCTTTATCCTGCACTAGCGTTAATAAATTCCTTAATACAGGCTCTCCAGGAATTGGATCATCCGATAGAGCTTCTCGCCGTCTTTTATTGCCACTACTTGTTGATTCAGTACCAAAATCTTCTTTCATCTGGATTTTTGTGGTGCAATGCCAAATTCAACTAAAATCTTCTTCATCTATGAAATCTGCTGACTTCAGTGACTTAATATTGACTTTTTCCTGATCGAGAGCTTTTGTTTTCAGTGGGTGTAAAGCCTGTAAATGCAAGTAACATTAATAAATGATTAAAATCATAAATTTATCAATTTACCTTCTTTAGAGCCAAATGTATTCCAATATTCAGCTGAAAAGACACTTGTATATGCTCTATATAATCTTCTTCTGCCATTATCATCCTTAACAACCATATCCTCAACTTGGAAAGGCTTTTTTGATGAAATTTTGTCTATAAAAAATAATTTTTTGTCAAAATTTCTTAAAATTAAATTTAATCGATTTTACCTGCTTCATATTGTGGCAACTGTGTTCCATACTTGCTGTCACAAATGTGACAGACTATTATTTCAACTTGATTTGTTTGAGAAATTTGAATTCTCCTGCGATTATTATTGAACTTTGGAGAAGTTCAAATCGCGTAATTTTTGACCCTTTAATTTTGTATTGAACGCGCGGTGAAACAGGACAAAATATTGTAAGTTTATATTATAATTAATATATTTAAGGATATATTGTTAATGTATGATTTCACCTTACAGTGAAATATTTATCCGACCTAACAAATAAAGTTTTGGATTATATTGGAATTTGGCTTTGTCGATTTATTTAAAAATTTGAGCACGCCGCCTTCAGTACATTTTCAAATGTACTTTGCAAATTTTTGAGACTGGATTTGGATGATCGGATGATTAAGGAGAGGCATAGGAGGAACTAGAGAACAGTTTTGGAGAGAACTGATAAAGAGATCCAGTAAGGCAAAGAAGGAAGAAATTATAAAATTTGGAATTGGACACGAGATTGGTTTGAGCGCACTTTTCACGGCAAAAAATATTGATTTGGACCGATTTGGATGAAACACGAGACAGTCGAAGTCCTGAGGATGTATTGAGATACAAATTGTTGATTACAACTAACATCGGCAGTAAGTTAATAGTGCTGTAATGTGAGAAATCGTGTTTAATATTAAGAAAATATCCAGTTGCGAAAATCGCGTCATATATAGCCGTTAAATTAAAATTTGAATTTAGAAAGGTTTGCGTCTTGGATAAAAAATTCATAAATTAAATTGATTTGTTGATTTTGATTAAAATTAAATTAAATATAGATTTGTGGCATAAATAAATTACTTGAAAGTTAATAGAACAATCATTAATGTTGTTAGTGACAAATTAAAGTAATTAGAATCATTATTTTAGTGGTAATCACATTAAATAATTTCAGTCAAATCCATAGTCATTATTGTGGGAATATACATTGGTCAGTTTCGTTTGGATAGAATATTTGAATTATATGGAACGGTTATTGGATAAATCAAGTGATTGAGTGATTTTGGAATTAATCTAATGCAAATTGATTGAATATAATTGAAATTTAGACTGGAAAGTGACTTGACTGAATGGTTTACTTCAAAATTAATTTGAAAAGAAAATTACAGTTTGTAATTTCGTACATATTTATTAATGTAATTGAAAATAAGAAATTCATATACGAAGGTGCTGTTTGTTGAAAATAGTGATTGATAATTGAATGTAAATTGATTTATCTCATATGTGCTTGATTGTTTGATATTTATTTCTTGAGTTGTTATTATTGTTGATTCATTAATTAATCTCACCCCTAATTATGGATACTTTGAATGGTTTGTTTATTGATACAAATTGGATAGCAGAATTACGTAACAAAGATCCAAAATGCATTTTCAAATGATAGTTACATTTTAATTGGTAAAGATTTGAAAGAAGATCTGGTAATTTGCAATAGTTCTAAGTGTAAAGGTGGGTAGTGAAAGCAGGCAAAGGTGAGCCTGGTGAGAAGAAGAATGATAAAGGTGAGACAGTATTGACATCGATTGTATATCAATTTGTGTTTTGTTATGCATGCACAATTGTGTGCCAGATCATGCGTATTGTGAAGGCCTTAAATCTGCGGATTTTAGAGGCAAATCGAATATATTTCCATATCGATGTTTAAAATGTCAAACCACGCCGAATAACGAGCATGCCAAGAAATATTATAAGTCGAAAGAATGGGTCGATGTTCCAGTGGCACGTAGAAAAAGAGTTGTTTCTTCGTAGCATTGATTTATCACAGACAGCAGATGATGGAGATGATCCGAAGCAGAAAGCATTTGAGGAGCTACAGGCTCAATATAATCAGCAACGTATTGAATGTGAGAAATTGTTTGAAGATTTTAAGAGAGTAGAAAGAGAAAAAGTTGTTTGATGAAAAAGATTGGAAGAAATGACAGTAAATTTTAATGATTTAAAGAAGGAATTGGAAATGGTTAAAGGGCAGTTGGATAAGGTTCAAGCAGGAACTAGTAAAGATGGATTGTTGAATACTTGTGATAAAAGAGTGTCATAAGAGTAATTCATTTGTTATTCCTCCTGTATTGACGTTCAATGATTTGATATCAAGATACAATGTGAATGCATCACATGATATAAATGATTTGTCGGTGCCAGTACCTAATAATAATCGTCGTTCGTTTATTGATGATATAAATGTAAATGAATTGTCGCGTGCTGAACGCATTTCATTGGAACAAGCTAATGCCCAGATGGAAGCAACAAGAGCTCAAAGAGGAAGATTGCTTGCTGCGAAATTTGGATGTCATTAGAAGAGCATTACCAAAGATTGTCAAATTCAACTGGTGATCCTCTTCAAAATAGCATACGTTTCAAGCTAAGGGATGTTGAACGTTATCAAGTTGTTGGTAGATATCGTGATGATGAAATGAAGTTGCAATGTAAATTTCAAGCGTTGGAAGGTTTAGCGTTAGCAAGAGTTCAAAAGCTTTATTGATCGTGAATCATTGGCAAAGACATTGGAAAGTTCTTGATACAAGAAATTTCGGTGAGCCATCTCGTATCATTAGAAGAAATGTAATCCGTGATATTTTGAGTTTAAAAGCTTGCTACTGAACTTTATAAGGGACGATGTCCTTATTGTTATCAACAGTAAGATTCAAGCTTACTTTGTACTAAGCATGTGAATATGCCAACGTTCCTTATGCTAATTCTAGTGATTGGCAACGCGCATAATATTTTAATCAGTTGAGTTTGTTGCATAAACGAAGATGTTCCGTAATGACAATTTCCGTTCCTGACGATAATCACCTGGTGTTGCCAGTTTTCGTCTTACATTTGAATTAGATTCACTTTTCAAATTCTTGCTGAAGAATTAGCTTCCGAGAAGACTTGGAAGAATAGAATCCGAGATCGATGAAGAGATTAAATCGAAATCGTCGCCAATGAATTTGAATTCCGTTTCGTATGATAGTAGTTGTAACAAGAGTATGAATAATAGAGATGCAATGTATGATATTAGATGTGATAAAAGAGTAAATCCATAGTTTGGTTATGATTGTTTGAATGCTTTGGAGTGCTTTAAATAAGTTTTGTCATTGTTGTAGTCAAGATGGACATTTCGTAGTTCAATGTATCGTAGAGTTTAGAGAAATGGATGCGACACAGAAGTTTGATTTAGTTCGAAGTACAGAATTTGTGTAGGAATTGTTTGGTGACTACTACTGGTCATAGAGCATTTTGATTGTACATTGCGTGAAAGGAGTGGATGTGGACATAAATTATAGTGAATGATAGATGCAGTCCCGCAAGCATCGCATATAATATTGCATGAGACATACATTAATTATGAGAATAATAATTCGTATATAGGTATGATAAAAGGTCCTCAAAATGGAGAAAGAGGAGGGAATGGATATAATGGATATGGAAATAAGTCATTTAAAAAAGAAATGGTTTGAATCTCAGATGAATTGTAACAATCAAGGAGTTGAGAAATCCTGTTGAGAAAAGTAACTAAGAATGTCAATGAGAATGAATCGAATAGTGATAAGCATCAAATATGAATGAGACCAGTCATTCAATGAGCAAATAGTTCAGAAATTGATTGATTTAGCGCCGACTGCTGAATAGTCGAAGTACGTGCTGATCAGAGGATCACAAATACCAGTGCAAACTCAAAACCTTGAGGTAGCCAAGATAACTCAAACAATAAGTTTGGTAATGAGTTTTTATTTGCACACTCTTCAAAGAATCGAAAAGATTTAACATCAATCAATTCATTTGATGATAATGATGAGACAATTAAGGTGTTTTAGAAACCTTCAAATTTATTGTGGCAGTAAAGGAGTATGTCGTTGGATATGCTGTTGGCGATAGTGGAGCCGAAATGATAACTTTACTTTGTGATGAATTGAGTCAAGTAGCTTGGCTTCAAAAGGAGAGCAATGTGAATTGTCTCCTGCGTTGGAGTTGATAGTTCTATCAAGAAAAGCACGTTAATGCTATTCGAGTTGATGTAGGTTAGTGCAAGGGTGTTGCAAATTATTGTGAACCACGTGATTTTGTTGAAGAATTGCTCATGTTATTTAAAGACTTAATACTTGCACGACGTTCTTTTTTAAACATGTCTGAGTTGAAAATGAAATTTCCATATTTCTTGAATGATGTCGAATTTTTTCGAAAGTTATCATAACATTTCACCTTGTATGAGCTGATTGGAAGTTAACTCAAAGCGCTTCAATGACAGTTAAAGAATATTGGACGTGATTGTATGAAGATGATGAATTGGAAAGCCAATTTTGGAATTAGAACTTAAATTGGGATGGTCTGTTTATGGAACCATTGCATGAGATCCCGATAAGAATGATGTGTAGGAGAAGTTGAATGGGATTAATTTCTTTGTATTGGAATCAAGGCATAAAGGAAACAAAATGACTGACGGTGTGGTATAGGAACGATTACAAGGAATGGAAAATGAATTTAATAGGTGGGGGATAACGATGCCAGTATCTAATCCACGTAAGTTGGAAAAAGGAAATTGTTGTTGGTTCTTGCCAAAGGAATAAAACAAGAATCATTTTGGAGATAGTCGATTGGTGATAAATGGATTTAATTGTGATAGGATGCCACATAATTAAGTAAAAGGAAGCTTCTACTGACAAAATACAGTTAATGGATGTAATGATAGGAATTTGTCTGGAATAAATTCATGCCGGTATAATAAAGAATGGGAAGAAGACATTTTAGAATATGTAAGAAAGAATGGAATTATGTATACTGTAATTTGTGGATAAGTGATTGTAAATCTGCTGTTTCACCTTGCTGATACATTTAACTTTTGTTTGGGTTTGGGGAGAATGTCACAAATGCTCTGACAGACTCATTATTTCAACGAGTTGTTTGAAATTTGAATTCTCACACCTGCGATTATTATTGGGCTTTGGAGGAAGTTTCAAATCGCGTATGTTTTGCAACTTCCTTTAATTTTGTATTGAACGCGCGGTGAAACAGGACAAAATATTGTAAGTTTATATATTATAATTAATATATTTAAGGATGGAAGTATTGTTAATGTGATTTACCACCTTACAGTGAAATATTTATCGATTTCTAGCAAATAAAGTTTTTGGATTATATTTGGAGATTTGGCTTTTGTCGATTTATTTTAAAAATTTGAGCACGCCGCCTTCCAAAGTACATTACTTGCATAGAAGCTATCATCCTCATCATTTTCTATGTAATTAGTGCCTTTATCATCCCTTACAACTCATTATTACAATAAATTTTATTGTTACGCTAATTTTTTTTTTTTTTGATTTTTTCAAATGCAATTTGGAGAACTTTTAATATTCAAATTATTTTATTGTTAAGACAGGATAAAATGCTGTTGGATGTTTATTTTTTAGTCATATTGGAAATAGAGGTTTTATTTTATAGACCAGATAACTTATATTGAATTTTTATGAGTACATTAATTTTGAAGTTTCCAATTTTTGGAACCTGAAGTTTGTAGAGAATTTGAAATTTAACGGTTTTTTGTAGAGTTCACAAAATTCAAAACTAATTCTGAAGCCAAGTTTATTACTTTAGCTCTTTATAGCTGCTTTATCCTGCACTAGCGTTAATCAAATTCCTTAATACCTGGGCTCTCCAGGAATTGGATCATCCGGATAGAGCTTCTCGCCGGTCTTTTATTATTGCCCACTACTTTGTTGATTCAGTACCAAAATCTTCTTTCCATCTGGATTTTTGTGGTGCAATGCTACAAATTCAATAAAATCTTTAACTTCATATCTATGAAATTCTGTTGAGATTTCAGTGACTTAATATTGACTTTTTTCCTGATCGAGAGCTTTTCTTTTGTTTTCAAATTGGGTGTAAAGCCTTCGTAAATGCAAAGTAACATTAATAAATGATTAAAAATCACTGCTAAATTTATCACATTTACCTTCTTTAGAGGCAAATGTATTCCAATATTCAGGCTGAAAAAAGACAACTTGTATATGCTCTGTATATATAATCTACTTCTGCTATACATTACTATCATCCTTTAACAACTATTATCCTCAACTTGGAAAGGCTTTTTTGATGAAATTTTGTCTATAAAAAATAATTTTTTGTCAAAATTTCTTAAAATTAAATTTAATCGATTTTACTCCGGGTAGCTTCTATGTTATTGTGGCAACTGTGTTTCCATACTTGCACTGAGCTTATCCATCCTCCATCATTTTCTATGTAATTAGTCGCGCTTTTATCATCTCCTACAACTCATTATTACAATAAATTTTTGTTACGCTAATTTTTTTTTTTTGATTTTTTTCAAATGCAAATTTGGAGACTTTTAATATTCAAATTATTTTATTAGTATTCAAAGACAGGATATAAATGCTGTTGGATGATATTTTATTTTTACAGTCTATATTGAAATATGTTTTATTTTATAGACATAACGTTATATTGAATTTTTATGAAGCACATTAATTTTGAAGTTCAATTTTTGAACCTGAACTTTGTAGAGAATTTAGAAATTTAACGAAGTTTTGTAGAGTCTACACAAAAATTCAAAACTAATTCTGTAGCCACGTTTATTACTTAGCTCTTTATAGCTGCTTTATCTCTTGCACTAGCGTTATAATAAATTCCTACATGTAATACAGGCTCTCCAGGAATTGGATCATCCGATCAGCTTCTCGCCGTCTTTTATTGCCACTTTCACTTGTTGATTCCAAGTACCAAAAATCTTCTTTCATCTGGATTTTGTGAATTTGCAGTACCAAATTCAATAAAATCTTCTTCATCTATGAAATCTGTTGACTTCAGCGACTTAATATTGACTTTTTTCCTGATCGAGAGCTTTTTTGTTTTCAGATGGAGTTGTAAAGCCTGTAAATGCAACGTAGTACATTACACAAATGATTAAAATCGCATAAATTTATCGAATTTACTTTCTTTAGAGCCAAATGTATTCCAATATTCAGCTGAAAAAAGACACTTGTATATGCTCTAGAGTATAATACCTACTTCTGGCCATTATCATCCTTAAGCAACTATATCCTCAACTTGGAAAGAGCTTTTTGATCGAAATTTTGTCTATAAAAAATAATTTTGTCAAAATTTCTTAAAATTAAATTCAATCGATTTTACCTCAGCTTCATGTATTGTGGCAACTGTGTTCCATACTTGCATAGGCTTATCATCCTCACCTTCATATTTTTCCTATGTAATTAGTGCCTTTAGCCTCATCCCACCACAACTGATTATTACAATAAATTTTTTGTTACGCTAATTTTTTTTTTTTTTTTTGATTTTTTCAAATGCAATTTACGGAGACTTTTTCAATCAGTTCAAATTGTATTTTATTGTTAAGACAGGATACTAAATGCTGTTGGATGTTTATTTTTAGTCCTCATATTTGAAATATGTTTTACTTTTATAGACATAACTTATATTGAATTTTTTATGAGATAACATTAATTTTGAAGTTCAATTTTTTGAACCTGAAGTTTGTAGAGAATTTGAAATTTAACGGTTTTTTTTGTAGAGTTCACCAAAATTCAAAACTAATTCAGCCACCGTTTATTACTTAGCTCTTATAGCTGCTTTATCACTGTGCACTAGCGTTAATAAATTCCTTATAATACAGGGCTCTCCAGGAATTGGATCATCCGATAGAGCTTCTCGCCGTCTTTTATTGCCACTTACTTGTTGATTCAGTACCAAAATCTTCTTTCATCTGGATTTTGTGGTGCAAGCTGCCAAATTCACACTAAAATCTTCTTCATCTATGAAATCTGTTGTGACTTCAGTGACTTAATATTGACTTTTTCCTGATCGAGAGCTTTTGTTTCCAGTGGGTGTAAAGCTTTAACGTCTGCAAGTAACATTAATAAATGATTAAAATCATATTCATATTCCAATATTTCAGCTGAAAAGACACCACTTGTATATGCTCTGTATAATCTTCTTCTGCCATATATCATCCTTAACTACCATATCCTCAACTTGGAAGAGAGCTTTTTGATGGAATTTTGTCTATAAAAAAATAATTTTTTTGTCAAAATTTCTTCAAGAATTAAATTTAATCGATTTTACCTAAGCTTCCATATATTGTGGCAACTGGCTGTTCCATACTTGTATAAGCTATCATCTAAGCTATCTTCTCATTCATAATTAGTGCCCCTTTATCATCCACATACCAACTCATTATTACAATAAATTTTTGTTACACTAATTTTTTTTTTTTTTTTTTTTTTGGATTTTTTGGAGACTTTTAATGTTCAAATTATTTTATTGTTAAGACAGGATAAAATCTGCTGTTGGATGTTTATTTTTAGTCATATTGAAATATGTTTTATTTTTATAGACATAACTATATTTTTGAATTTTTATGAGCACATTAATTTTTGAAGTTCAATTTTTGAACCTGAAGTTTGTAGAGAATTTGAAATTTAACGGTTTTTTTTTTGTAGGAAGTTCACAAAAAATTCAAAACTAATTCAGCCGTTTATTACTTAGCTCTTATAGCTGCTTTATCCTTGCACTAGCGTTAATAAATTCCTTAATACAGGCTCTCCAGAATTGGATCATCCGATAGAGCTTCTCATAGCCGTCTTTTATTGCTGCCAACTACTTTATGTTGATTCAGTACCAAAATCTTCTCATCTGGATTTTTGTGGTGCAATGCGCAAATTCACTAAAATCTTTCTTCATCTACTTGAAATCTGTTGACTTCAGTGACTTACGATATTGACTTTTTCCTGATCGAGAGCTTTTTGTTTTCCAGTGGGTGTAAAGCCTGTAGCAATGCAAGTAACATTAATAAATGATTAAAATCATAACTGTATTCACATATTCAGCTGAAAAGACACTTGTATATGCTCTGTATAATCTTCTTCTGCCATTATCATCACTTAACTACCATATCACTCTCAACTTGGAAAGGCTTTTTGATGAAATTTTTGTCTACTATAAAGAAATTAATTTTTTGTCAAAATTTCTTAAAATTAAATTTAATCGATTTTTACCTTGCTTCATATTGTGGCAACTGTGTTCCATACTTGCAAATAGGCTATCATCCCTTTCATCATTTTCTATGTAATTAGTGCTCCTTTATCATCCCTTACAACTCATTATTACAATTAAATTTTTGTTACGCTACACTTTTTTTTTTTTTTTTTTTTGATTTTTTCAAATGCCAATTTGGAGACTTTTAATGTTCCAAATTATTTTATTGTTAAGACATGTAAGGATAAAATGCTGTTGGATGTTTATTTTTAGTCATATGACGTGAAATATGTTTTATTTTATAGACATAACTATATTGTCTGAATTTTTATGAAGCACATTAATTTTGAAGTTCAATTTTTGAACCTGAAGTTTTGTATGAGAATTTGAAATTTAACGGTTTTTTTTTGTAGGAAGTTCACAAAATTCAAAACTAATTCAGCCGTTTATAATCTCTTAGCTCTTATAGCTGCTTTATTATCCTGCACTTAGCGGTGTAATAAATTCCTTAATACAGGCTCTCCAGGAATTGGATCATCCGATAGAGCTTCTCTCGCCGTCTTTATTGCCACTTACTTTGTTGATTCAGTACCAAAATCTTCTTTCATCTGGATTTTTTTGTGGTGCAATGCCAAATTAATAGAGAATCTTCTTCATCCTATGAAATCTGGTTGACTTCAGTGACTTAATAATATGACTTTTTCCTGATAGAGAGCTTTTGTTTTCAGTGGGTGTTATGACTGTAATTTCAATTAACATTAATAAATGATTAAAATCATATAAATTTTATCAATCTACCTTCTTTAAAGCCAAATGTATTCCAATATTCGCTGAAAAGATATATGTTCTTGTATATACTCTGTATAATCTTCTTCTGGGTTCACATTATCATCCTTAACAACCATATCCTCAACTTGGAAAGGCTTTTGATGAAATTTTGTATTCTATAAAAAATAATTTTTTGTCAAATTTCTTAAAATTAAAATTTAATCGATTTTACCTGCTTCATATTGTGGCAACTGTGTTCCATACTTGCATGAGCTATCATCCTCACTTACTTCATTTTCTATGTAATTAGTGCCTTTATCATCCCTTACAACTCATTATTACAATAAATTTTTTGTTACAAGCATTTAATTTTTTTTTTTTTTTTTTGATTTTTTCAAATGCAATTTGGAGACTTTTTAATATTCAAATTATATTTTATTGTTAAGACATTGTGTGATAAAATGCTGTTGGATGTTTCATTTTTAGTCATATTGGAAATATGTTTTATTTTATATGAACTATAACTATATTGAATTTTTACTGAGCACATATTAATTTTGAAGTTCAATTTTTGAACTCTGAAGTTTTGCTAAGAGAATTTTGAGAAATTTTAACGAGTTTTTTTTGTAGAGGATTCACAAAATTCAAAATCTAATTCAGCCGTTTTATTACTTAGCTCTGTATAGCTGCTTTATCCTGCACTTAGCGTTACATAAATTCCTTAATACAGAGCTCTCCAGGAATTGGATCATCCGATATGGCAAGCTTCTCCGCCGTCTTTTTATTGCCACTACTTGTTGATTCAGTACCAAAATCTTCCTTTCATTTCTGGATTTTTTGTGGTGCAATGCCAAAATTCACTAAAATCTTCTTCATCTATGAAAATCTGTTGACTTCAGTGACTTAATATTGACTTTTTCCTGATCGAGAGCTTTTGTTTTCAGTGGGTGTAAAAAGCCTGTAAATGCAAAGTAACATTAATAAATGATTGAAAAAATAAATTTATCAATTTACCTTCTTTAGAAGCCAAATGTATTTTCCAATATTCAGCTGAAAAAAGGACACCTTGTGGTATATATGCTCTATATAATCTTCTTCTGCCATTATCATCCTTAACAACCATATCACCTCAACTTTGGAAAGGCTTTTTGATGAAATTTTGTCTATAAAAAATAATTTTTGCATCAAAATTTTCTTAAAATTAAATTTTTTTAATCGATTTTTACCTAGCTTTCATATTGTGGCAACTTCTGTGTTCCATACTTGCATAGGCTATCATCCTCATCATTTTCTATGTAATTAGTCGCCTTTATCATCCCTTACAACTCATTATTTACAATAAATTTTTTGTTACGCTAATAATTTTTTTTTTTTTTTGATTTTTTGGAGACTTTTTAATGTTTAAATTACATTTTATTGTTAAGACAGAGCGATAAAAATGCTGTTGGATGTTTATTTTTTAGTCATATTTTTTTCCGTTGAAATATGTTTCTATTTTATAGACATAACTATATTGAATTCTTTATAGAGCAATAATTAATTTTTGAAGTTCAATTTTTGGAACCTGAAGTTTGTAGAGTAATTTGAAATTTAACGGTTTTTTGTAGGAGTTCACCAAGAATTCAAGAAAACTAATTCAGCCGTTTATTACTTAGCTCTTATAGCTGCTTTTATCCTGCACTAAGCGTTAATAAATTCCTCCTAATACAGGCTCTCCAGGAATTGGATCATCCGGATAGAGCTTCTCTCGCCGTCTTTACATTGCCACTACTTGTTGATTCAGTACCAAAATCTTCTTTCGTCTGGATTTTTGTGGTGCAATGCCAAATTACATCTAAAATCACTTCTTCATCCATAGAAATCTGTAGACTTCAATGACTTTAATATTGACTATTTTCTGATCGAGAGCTTTTGAATTCAGTGGGTGTAAAAGTCTGTAAATGAAAGATAACATTAATAAATGATTGAAATCACTAAATTTATCAAATTTACCTTCTTTAGAGCCAACTGCTATTTTACCAATATCCAACTGAAAAAAGACACCTGTTATGCTCTATGGAATCTTCTCTTCTGCCATTATCATCCTTAACTTTACTTCATATCCTCAACTTGGAAAGGCTTTTTGATGAAATTTTGTCTGCATAAAAAATACGCATTTTTTTGTCAAAATTTCTTAAAATCAAGTTTAATCGATTTTACCTGCTTCATATTGTGGCAAATGTGTTTCCATACTTGTATTAGGCTATCATCCTCACCATCTTCTTGTAATTGGTGCATTTATCATCATTACAACTCATTATTAGCAATCAATTTTTGTTACGTATTAATTTTTTTGTTTAGGGATTTTTCAAATGCAAATTTGGAGACTTTTAATGTTTCCAAATTATTTTATTAGTTAAGACAGATAAAATGCTGTTTGGATGTTTATATATTAGTCATATTGAATTGAAATATGTTTTATCCTGATAGACATAACTATATTGAATTTTTTTATGAGTACATTAATTTTTGAAGTTCAATTTTGAACCTGAATTTTTGTAGAGATTTTGAAATTTAACGGTTTTTTTTGTAGAGGTTTCGTACAAAATTCCAAAAAATGACTCAACCGTTTATTAATTAGCTCTTATAGCTGCTTTATCTCTGCACTGGCGTTAATAAAATCCTTAATACAGGCTCTCCAGGAATTGGGATCATCCAGACTAGGAAGCTTCTTCGCCGTGCTTTTATTGCCACCTACTTTGTTGATTCCAGTACCAAAATCTTTGCTCTTCGTCTGGATCTCTTTGTGGTGTGGTGCAATGCCAAATTCACTAAAATCTTCTTCATCCATGAAATCTGTAGGAGCTTCAGTAGACTTAATGCATTGACTATTTTCTGATCGAGAGCTTTTTTGAATTCCAGTGGGTGTAAAGCGTCTGTAAATGAAAGTAACATTAATAAATGATTGAAATCATAAATTTATCAATTTACCTCTCTTTTAGAGCCAACTGTATTCCAATATCCAGCTGAAAAGACACCTGTTATGCTCTATGGAATCTTCTTTCTGCGCCATTATCATCCTTAACTTACATTTCATATCCTCAACTTTGGAAAGGCTTTTTTGATGAAATTTTGTCTATAAAAAATAATTTTTTGTCAGGAAATTTCTTAAAATTAAGTTTAATCAGATTTTTACCTGCTTCATATTGTGGCAACTGTGTTCCATACTTGCATAGGCTATCATCTCTCACTTTCATCTTCTTGCAATTGGTGCATTTATCATCATTACAACTCATTATTACATTCTATTTTTTTTACGCTAATTTTTTTGTTTTTTTTTGTTTAGATTTTTTTCAAATGCAATTTGCAGAGACTTTATCAATGTTCAAATTGTATTTTATTTGTTAAGACAAAGATAAAATGCTAAGTTGGATGTTTATTATTAGTCATATTGAATTGAAATATGTTTTATCTGATAGACATAACTATATTGAATTTTTATGAGTACATTAATTTTGAAGTTCAATTTTTGAACCTGAATTTTGTAGAGATTTTGAAATTTAACGGTTTTTTTTGTAGAGTTCACAAAATTCAAAAATTACTCAGCCGTTTATTACTTAGCTCTTATAGCTGCACTGGCGTTAATAAAATCCTTAATACAGGCTCTCCAGGAATTGGATCATCAGATAGAGCTTCTCGCCGTCTTTTATTGCCACTACTTGTTGATTCAGTACCAAAATCTTCTTTCGTCTGGATTTTTTGTGGTGCAATGCCAAATTCACTAAAATCTTCTTCATCCATGAAATCTGTAGACTTCAGTGACTTAATATTGACTATTTTCTGATTGAGAGCTTTTGAATTCAGTGGGTGTAAAGTCTGTAAATGAAAGTAACATTAATAAATGATTGAAATCATAAATTTATCAATTTACCTTCTTTAGAGCCAACTGTATTCCAATATCCAGCTGAAAAGACACCTGTTATGCTCTATGGAATCTTCTTCTGCCATTATCATCCTTAACTACCATATCCTCAACTTGGAAAGGCTTTTTTGATGAAATTTTGTCTATAAAAAATAATTTTTTTGTCAAAATTTCTTAAAATCAAGTTTAATCGATTTTACCTGCTTCATATTGTGGCAACTGTGTTCCATACTTGAATAGGCTATCATCCTCACCATCTTCTATGCAATTGGTGCATTTATCATCATTACAACTCAATATTACAATCAATTTTTGTTACGCTAATTTTTTTGTTTAGATTTTTTCAAATGCAATTTGGAGACTTTTAATGTTCAAATTATTTTATTGTTAAGACAGATAAAATGCTGTTGGATGTTTATTATTAGTCATATTGAATTGAAATATGTTTTATCTGATAGACATAACTATATTGAATTTTTATGAGTACATTAATTTTGAAGTTCAATTTTTGAACCTGAATTTTGTAGAGATTTTGAAATTTAACGGTTTTTTTTGTAGAGTTCACAAAATTCAAAAATGACTCAGCCTCTTAATTAGCTCTTATAGCTGCTTTATCCTGCACTGGCGTTAATAAAATCCTTAATACAGGCTCTCCATCCTTCTTTAGAGCCAACAGTATTCCAATATCCAGCTGAAAAGACACCTGTAATTGCTCTATGGAATCTTCTTCTACCATTATCATCCTTAACTACCATATCCTCAACTTGAAAAGGCTTTTTTGATGAAATTTTGTCTATAAAAAATAATTTTTTGTCAAAATTTCTTAAAATCAAGTTTAATCGATTTTACCTGCTTCATATTGTGGCAAATGTGTTCCATACTTGCATAGGCTATCATCCTCACCATCTTCTTGCAATTGGTGCATTTATCATCATTACAACTCATTATTACAATCAATTTTTGTTACGCTAATTTTTTTGTTTAGATTTTTTCAAATGCAATTTGGAGACTTTTAATGTTCAAATTATTTTATTGTTAAGACAGATAAAATGCTGTTGGATGTTTATTATTAGTCATATTGAATTGAAATATGTTTTATCTGATAGACATAACTATATTGAATTTTTATGAGTACATTAATTTTGAAGTTCAATTTTTGAACCTGAATTTTGTAGAGATTTTGAAATTTAACGGTTTTTTTTGTAGAGTTCACAAAATTCAAAAATGACTCAGCCGTTTATTACTTAGCTCTTATAGCTGCTTTATCCTGCACTGGCGTTAATAAAATCCTTAATACAGGCTCTCCAGGAATTGGATCATCAGATAGAGCTTCTCGCCGTCTTTTATTGCCACTACTTGTTGATTCAGTACCAAAATCTTCTTTCGTCTGGATCTTTTGTGGTGCAATGCCAAATTCACTAAAATCTTCTTCATCCATGAAATCTGTAGACTTCAATGACTTAATATTGACTATTTTCTGATCGAGAGCTTTTGAATTCAGTGGGTGTAAAGTCTGTAAATGAAAGTAACATTAATAAATGATTGAAATCATAAATTTATCAATTTACCTTCTTTAGAGCCAACTGTATTCCAATATCCAGCTGAAAAGACACCTGTTATGCTCTATGGAATCTTCTTCTGCCATTATCATCCTTAACTACCATATCCTCAACTTGGAAAGGCTTTTTTGATGAAATTTTGTCTATAAAAAATAATTTTTTGTCAAAATTTCTTAAAATCAAGTTTAATCGATTTTACCTGCTTCATATTGTGGCAAATGTGTTCCATACTTGCATAGGCTATCATCCTCACCATCTTCTTGCAATTGGTGCATTTATCATCATTACAACTCATTATTACAATCAATTTTTGTTAAGCTAATTTTTTTGTTTAGATTTTTTCAAATGCAATTTGGAGACTTTTAATGTTCAAATTATTTTATTGTTAAAACAGATAAAATGCTGTTGGATGTTTATTATTAGTCATATTGAATTGAAATATGTTTTATCTGATAGACATAACTATATTGAATTTTTATGAGTACATTAATTTTGAAGTTCAATTTTTGAACCTGAATTTTGTAGAGATTTTGAAATTTAACGGTTTTTTTTGTAGAGTTCACAAAATTCAAAAATTACTCAGCCGTTTATTAATTAGCTCTTATAGCTGCTTTATCCTGCACTGGCGTTAATAAAATCCTTAATACAGGCTCTCCATCCTTCTTTAGAGCCAACAGTATTCCAATATCCAGCTGAAAAGACACCTGTAATTGCTCTATGGAATCTTCTTCTACCATTATCATCCTTAACTACCATATCCTCAACTTGAAAAGGCTTTTTTGATTGTTAATTAATGATGATTAACGTTGATAAATTGAATTTATTAATTAAAAAACTATAAAAATTGAATTTATGATTTAACGTACCTTTTCATTTTTTGAATTTAATAAACCTCGATTAGTACTAAAACTTTAGCACATTGTAAGCCCCTCGATAAAATCGTACTAATCTTTCTTTCCTCTATCAGACGTGAACCCGACAAGACGTCACAAATTTTTGTAAGACTTTTGTTAAGCACATTTGAGTGCATTGAATTATATTTTATTTTTTATTTTATACATTTAGATCAAACGTCAGCCTACCGGCCCTTAATAAATAATTGAAATACATTCGAGAGTGGCTTTTCTTTTATTTTATTTTGCGTTTCGATATTCCGCGACGTTCTAGTTTGTCGGCGCATTCACATTTTTGATAAAAATTTTGTCAATTTTAAATTTTCGATAAAAATTTAAAATCTTCGGAATTAATCGAAGTTAAATACCGCGAGTGCAGTAAATCGTGAGTTAACAGTGCAGGCTATTAGCAGACATTGGAATTAGCTGGTTTGAGGTAAGAAATTTGGCAAAATTTCTAATTTTTTCTCAACAGGTGAGGTTATAAAGCACGTGACTTCAAAAACAATTAATTGACCGCTGTTTATTTGAGAACAAGTCAATTAATCAATAGCTATTCGTATTTGAGCGACTAGTTATTCGTGGAATTTGATCCATACAAGAGAAGTTGCGAGTTTAGAGGAGTTTTGGACAATTAGAGGAAATTTTCAAAAAATTTGAAAATTATTGGATTTGGAGGATTAATTTGAGGATTAATCAAAGGATTTAAGGAGGATACAAAGGATGGAAGTCTTTAAGGATGGAAAACTAAATCCAGAATGGATAAAGGAAGTCGATAAGAATGACAATTTGATGTCAAGAATTCGAGCATTTTATCTTCCAGGAACGAAGATAAAACCGGAATTTAAATGCGCAGCTAGTCAATGTAAGATGCCTGTAAGAAGTGCAGAGTATTTGAGACCTGCAACAGCACAATTTGAGTACAACCCGATGATATTTTGTTTTACTTGTAACAAAGTTTATCATATTCCTTGTGCTGGATTAAGTAAAGATGAGATTGGTGGAGAAGCTGTTCCGTGGTTGTGTATGGCATGTAGAGAAAATGTGCAAAATCAACAAGCAATGGCTTATTTCAAGTCAACTGGATATAAGCACACTTTAGCATCCAGAAGAAGCCAATTTTTACGCGATACAATCATTCAAAATAAAGAAGAAGATTTCGCGACAGACGATGAATTTGATTCGAGCGATCTGGAGTCATTTGAGAGATTCAGAAAGCTACAAACATCCAGCAACGATGTAGAACGACTACAAAATGAATTGATGAGATCCAGAAGCGAAAGTAAACAGCTTCAGAAATTATTAGAGCAAGAAAAGAAAGAATCTAAATTGAGATTTGACTCAATGATGAAGGAAATGAAGCAATTGAGAGATGAAATGAATGCATCTAGGTCGAGATCTGCTAATGACACAACTTTTATGGGATCTTTTTATACAGCAAGAGGAAATAGCCCTGAAAGTGAAAGCACTAGATGGAAAAGTAATGCTGACGAATCAAATCAGCATCCACGACCTAATACAACATCGAATACTTCGCAAAACGATACCAGTACGTTGGAAGTCTTGTCCAGATTCACAGAGTGTCAAGAAAGAATGCAATTTGAAAAAGAATTGGCAACAGTAAGACGCGCAATGCCTAAAATCACTGAATTCAATGGTGACATTACGAAATGGCTGGAATTTGAGCAAGATGTTAATCGCTACAAGGTAGTGTGCAAATATGATGATCCAACAATAAAATTGCATGTTCGTGGAGCTTTAAAAGGTGAAGCATTCGAGGCAGTTAAAGATGTATTTGACATATTTACCTTAAGTCAAGTTATGGACATTTTAAGAGAATCATTTGGTGATCCAATGACAATGGTACGTCATAAAGGAAATGACATCAAATCGCTTAAAATACCTGGAACAATTTATCGTGAAGATGCAGTAAAAATCCGAGTTGTGCTTCAAGGATACTTTGCAGCATGTACATATGCCAAGACTGGATATTTGAATTCAAATGAATTGGCAGAACTGATTTACGAGCAGTTCAATTATGAGGACAAAGCAAGATGCAAAGAAATGTTTATAAGAAAAAATCCTGGAAAGCAGATTGTCATATGTCTCAACACTATTTATGATTATCTGGCTGAAAGATTGTTGATCTTGGATGAGAAACCTGATAATTTGAAAAACAGGAAGGATGATAAGAAGTCAAAATCACTTCAATTGATGTCCATTAGTAATGCACAATCATTTTCGAAAAGTAAGAATGATAAGGCAAGCTACAAATTTGAAGTTCGAGATCGTACAACAGCACCTTACATGGGATACAACATGCAAGCCCTTAATTCAGTCAATAAAAAGTGTGAAATTTGCAATCGTAGTGGACATTTCTCAGTACAATGTCATCAATTTCAACAAATGTCTGAAGAGCAGAGGCTGAAGGCAGCCAACGATAAAAATCTGTGCAGAAATTGCTTGGTGACATCGGGACATAAAGCTCATGAATGTAATTTGAAAGTGAGCTGTGGAATGAGACTTGGGAAGCAAGGAAGATGCGCCCAAAAGCATCACATTGCCATTCATAACGCATGTGACAAATCAAAGCCTAGCAACTATGCGAAACGTAGGTCACATACTCGTGCAAACACACAAAATGCACAACAAGCCTTGAATAATGCAGCATTACAACAAAATGCTGTCCAGGAAAATGTTAATCCACAACAGCAGCCAAATAACATTCCGAATCAGCAACAACAAGCAACGAATGCAATACGACAAGCAGCAAATGGAATTCAACGAGGAGCCGTTCAAAATAACGCAAACATGAATGCTATTGCAGCAAATATTCAAGCTAGTCAATTATATAGTCAATCCAAATATAGCGACGATGCAAATTAATCAAGTAACCGAGGAAATGCCTCGTACGGTAAAAATGTTCAAGAACAAATTCATTGGCCCTAACGGATTCGTAGTAGCATATTCTGTTGGAGATTCAGCAGCAGAAGTAACGCTCGTTAGAAACGATTTGCGAATTGCTTTAGGAATTGAAGGAACACCAGAAATCCTGAGCGTATCGTGGACAGATAAAACAGTCAGAGAATATGTCGCAATCAGATTTGATATGAAGTAAGGAATTCTTAAATATTCAGAACCAATTATTCTCAAGGATTGTTACGCGATAGATGAGTTTCATTTACCACCAAGAACACTGGATATGGAAAAATTGAGATCAATGTTCCCTTATTTGAGAGGTGTTAACTTTGATAGTTATTTTAAGGAAGAACCAGTCATGTTGATTGAAGTCCACATGCATATGCTATTGAAAGCATAAAGGGTCTTATTGAAGGAGGACCTGGAAATCCAGTAGCACTCGAAACAAAATTAGGATTTACAGTTTATGGTGGAGATTTCAACGAATTTATGGTACCAGCAAATATAAATGTCACAGCCAGAGCTAACGGAAGCAATTATTCAAGCATTCTTGAAACAAAAGAGCACGTGAGCAATGAAGAGTTGTCAAATTTATTGATTCATTTTAATACTGTAGAATCACTTGGTATTAGAGCCGTAGATTCGCGAATTACAGAAAATGAGAAAAAAGCATGCGATATTCTTAAAGAAGAATTAAAAACGCTGGAGGATGGTACAATTGAAGTTCCATTAGTCTGGGATAAGAAAGACAAGGAAATTCCATCACTGCCAAATAATTATGCTTTGGCATTTAAGAGACAGTTAGCGCATGAGAAAAAACTGGAAAAGAATCCAGTACATAGATCTGAATACAATAAGAATGTAAAGGAATTGTTGGACCTAGGTTACATGAGATATGCAACTTCAGAGGATTTAAATAGCAGCTGGCCTAATATTTGGTACCTTCCAATGAGTCTCGTAGTGAACGAGAATAAGAATCCACCTAAATATAGGAATGTGTACGATGCTAGTGCTAGATATGAAGGAATTTCGCTGAATGATAAGCTACTCAAAGGTCCAGATTTATTGATCGACATTTTAAAGCCATTATTTAGGATGAGAATGAATAAAATAGCATACACAGCTGATGTGCAACATATGTTCCATAGAATGAAGATTTGTTGGAGAGATCAACAATGTCAAAGGATATTATTTCGTGAGTCACCTGATCAACCTATGCAGACTTTAATATTGAGTTCAATGGCATTTGGACCAGCATCAAGTCCTTTTACGTCTCAATATGTGAAGAATTGGAATGCAGACATGTGGTCAGAGAAATATCCAGAAGCAGCAAAAGCTATCAAAGAATTGATGTATATGGATGATCTCATTGCATCAGAATCATCAGCAGATAAAGCTGTAAAAGTTGCATTGGATTGCATCAAAATTTGTCAGAAAATCAACTGGAACTTAATATCATTTCAGAGCAATTCATTGGAATTTCTCAAGCAGTTACCATGCGATAATGTTCGAAAGAGTCATTTGAGATTCTCGCGAACGAAGCCGAAGGATTTACAGCAAAAGTCCTAGGCTGTCAATGGAATACAGTGGAAGATTGTTTCGTATTTGAGCTTCATAAAAAACATCTTCATTAAATTGGTCACTGAATTAGCATCATCCAACCAAACGTGATCAGTCAAGCACTTTGGCTAGGATTTATGATGTTATGGGTTTAATTGCACATTTCTTAATTCGTGGCAAAATTATCTTACAACGTAGTTGGAAGGCAAAAATAAAATGGGATGATCCAGTGCCTGAAGAGATGCAACAAGATTGGTGCAAATGGCTAGAAGACATCGAGAACATAGCAAAGTTAAAGATACCACGCAAATTCTCGAGCATAGATTCTTTGAAAGACGCTGAAAAATTACAACTTCCATATTTTTTGTACAGGAGTTGAAGCGTTTGGATGCGTGGCATATTGGGTAGTTCATCATGGCAATAAAGTTGAATCTAGCATAATAATGGCAAAAGCAAAGGTTACGCCTTTAAGACTGCAGACAAAGACAGAAATTAAAGGAATTCCAAGATTGGAACTTTTTGCTGGCACTTTAGCCGCACGATTAGGAGACAAAATTTCCAAATACTCTGATGATTTGACATTTGAGAGATACTTTTGGAGTGATTCAGAAGTGGTACTTCGCTGGATCTTAAATCCAGAAGCAAAATTATTAAATTATGCAGTCGGACCAATTGACGAAATATTGGAATTAACAAAACGAAGCGAATGGCGATATGTACCTACGACAATAAATCCAGCTGATTTATGTACAAAATTCAAGAAGATTGACTTTAGTGACTCAACTTCAGAATGGTTTGTGGGCCCTGAATTTTTGACACACCCACAAGATAGTTGGCCACAAATGCCTCAAAAGTTAATGGTAGATGAGATAGTGCTAGCAAACAATATTTATTTGCAAAAGTTGATTTATTCAACGCATCAGCTTCCACCAGTAAACTGTCCCATTCTGAATGACAGTTTCATAGACAAATTCCGAGCACTCATACGTGGAAGATGGAGTAAATTACGCAGAGCTGTAGCACGAAGACTCAAATTATTCATGGACGTTTTTATTCCATTGGTATTGTTCGAACAATTTAACAACATGAGGCTAAGAGAAGAGGTGAAAGAAATGTACAAAAGCTTTCGTCAATTAACTGTATCAGACTTAGAAAGAGCTGATCATTTTATCTTCCGTAAAATACAGAGAGAATCATACGCTGTCGAATATGAGCAATTGCGGGAAGGTAAACCAATTTTAAATAAGGAATTTATGCAGTTAAGCGTTTTTATGGATCCACAAGGACTGATTAGAATCAATGCTAGACCAAATTTGAATAGGGAAAATTATCCTCAACAATTTGTTCCGGTTCTCCCCAGGAAAAATGCTATTGTAAGCATTTTGTTGATGCATTATCATGAAAAGTATAATCATATTGCAATTGAATCACAAGTGGCTGAAATTAGAACAATTTGTTGGATACCACAACTACGACAAGAATTGAAAGCTGTAAGAGCACATTGTAATGAGTGCAGAATAAGAGAAGCTGAACCATTTCAACCTGCAATTGGACCACTTCCAGAAGATAGAGTCAATCCAGATTTAGAACCATTTGAGGTTACAGGAGTTGACTTATTTGGACCAATTACAACAATGCAGTATGGTAGAGCCAAGAAGGTATGGGTAATGATATTCACCTGTGCGCTTACGAGATTTGTTCATCTTCATATTGTCGATTCATTGGAATCAATTAAAGTGTTAGAAGCAATCGTCGTATTTATCGTTGCTCATGGACCTGTAAGAAAATTCATTAGTGACAACGGCACTAATTTCATAGGTGCAGCAAGAATCTTAAGAGAAGATTATGCAAATACAGCAATGTTCCTGTTGGAACAACCTGAATTACTAGCACAAGAGCTAGCCGAAAAATACAGTGTCGAATGGTGTTTCATACCACCAGGATCCCCATGGTTTGGAGGATTTTATGAACGACTTATTCGAGAAGTAAAAAGATCATTAGGTGATACGTTGCATGAACGAAAACTCACCAAAGTCGAGCTTAATATAGCCATTAATGAGACAGCTCATCGATTAAACTTACGTCCACTTACACACAATTCAATAAGCGCAGAAGATGAGCCAGTACTTACACCACATCATCTTGCTAAACATAGATCAGGATGGCCTTTACTTCCAGGAATGCATAATGGAATATACAAAGCAGTGGATGATAGATCAGTCTATCGAAAAGGAAGAATATTAGCTGATGAGATCATGAGGAAATTCACAGCATATTATTTACCAGTCTTGACAAAGAAGGTCAAGTGGCTTCAAGAAACAGAGCCAATAAAAGTCGATGACTTTGTTATCATGATCGAGCCCAACATGACAAGAAAAGAATTTCCTCGAGGAAGAGTAATTGAAGTCTTTTATGGAAAAGACGATGTACCAAGAGTTGCAGACGTGATTCAAGGAAATGGAAAAATCAAACGTCGTCCAGTTAGAAAACTGGCGAAAATCAATATCCAACCAGCTTTACAAGATATCTGACTACTTGAAGTCACGTGCATAACCAAATATTTGAATTTGTCTTATGTAATAGAATTAACACTAACTGAATTATTTTTTACATTTTATTCTCTTCCTATATTTAGCTATTATATTATTATGACTATTAGAGCACAGAAACGCGGAAGATCACCGCCACAACATTCAAGCAAAAGGAGAAAATTATCTCAATCTGCAGATCATTCAGGTTCTTCTAATAGCACACCAGCAAGATCATTTCAACGGTCTTATACTCCGACAACTCCGCCTTTAGTCCACAAAAGGCCAACAGCTACGACCAACGTATCCAATAGATCTCCTATCCGCCCAACAATTAGGTCAGAAATCCACAAGCCTCCAATTCATCATCGTCCAACAACTCCTCCCTCACCTAACGTCCCCAAGAGACGTACACCTCGTTCACCAATCGTCTATAGAAGACGTACACCATCACCAGTTGTCTACAACAGACGTGACAGACGTTCACCAATTGCTACAAATCGTCGTGATGTTGCACCAATACGCCGCGAATTGACTATGCCAGTCAATCACCATGAACGTGCAGAAACGTCACAAATACGTGCTGTCAATTCTATGCCTATACAGGCTGCAGTTCAACCCATGAATCCACGCGTAGTTCATCAAAGTGCCAAGAGGAAGCTTGTTATGTCTATTAAGAATCAAGCTAAAGCCAACAAGAAAGTGCGAGTCCTTAAATTAGAAAATGTCAGTAACAACATTCCATTATCAAAGCTCCTTCATGAATTCATCGTAGAAGTCAGTTCCATTATTGGTTGCCATCGAGTCACAGATTATGACGCACACATTACCGATGGAATCGTATTTTTGTATTTAACTGACGAGAAGGAATTTAACGATTTGTTAAGTCGTGATTATCTCATCATTGAAGGATGTATCATTTTGATTAAAGATCCGAAGTTGATCTATGGACATGCCAAGTATGTCATACCATTTGCAACAGCCTCTTCACATGATATGAGAATGACTCCACATCCGTTAGGATTATTTGGCTTTCGACAACTTCCAGTCACTACTACATTTTATGTGATTGCCGTATTGAGAGAACTTGAGCAAGAAGGAACAATTACAGGATTCAAATTAGCATTTTGTGAGCGTAAGAAGACGACAAGAAACTTTGGTTTCGTAACATTCATGAATAGAGTCAATTTATTCAACTTCTTGAAGAAGAAGAAGATCAACATCATGGGTGATGCAGTGGAATTAAAACTACCTGATGGAATGCCATTTTTAGTTGATGAACATCATGAGCATTTAGTAAGCAGTCATCGTTGTGAGTTCTCGGAAGAGATCCGAGTTGCCAATTGGCTTAATGTCAATTTCCTTAATCCTGCATTACCAATGAGACCATTAGCCAAAGGAGAAATATTCATTCCACCTGCTATCACACAATCTGACGAACCTGCTGTCACAAAGGTCAAACCTAGGACCTTTCCGCCTGTAAATCCAGAGGTGATTAAACATAACACACCACCTGCATCGCCAACATTATCAATAGGCGAAGATTACGAAATGGATGAGGATGGAATTTTAGCCAGACCAAGTACATTCTGGCTCAACGCAAATGCAGATTAATTCATCTTGTCCGGCCCCCGGAGAATGTTAATTAATGATGATTAACGTTGATAAATTGAATTTATTAATTAAAAAACTATAAAAATTGAATTTATGATTTAACGTACCTTTTCATTTTTTGAATTTAATAAACCTCGATTAGTACTAAAACTTTAGCACATTGTAAGCCCCTCGATAAAATCGTACTAATCTTTCTTTCCTCTATCAGACGTGAACCCGACAAGACGTCACAAATTTTTGTAAGACTTTTGTTAAGCACATTTGAGTGCATTGAATTATATTTTATATTTTATTTTATACATTTAGATCAAACGTCAGCCTACCGGCCCTTAATAAATAATTGAAATACATTCGAGAGTGGCTTTTCTTTTATTTTATTTTGCGTTTCGATATTCCGCGACGTTCTAGTTTGTCGGCGCATTCACATTGATGAAATTTTGTCTACTTGCGTTTATTACTTAGCTCTTATAGCTGCACTGGCGTTAATAAAATCCTTAATACAGGCTCTCCAGGAATTGGATCATCAGATAGAGCTTCTCGCCGTCTTTTATTGCCACTACTTGTTGACTCAGTACCAAAATCTTCTTTCGTCTGGATCTTTTGTGGTGCAATGCCAAATTCACTAAAATCTTTTTTACCCATGAAATCTGTAGACTTCAGTGACTTAATATTGACTATTTTCTGATCGAGAGCTTTTGAATTCAGTGGGTGTAAAGTCTGTAAATGAAAGTAACATTAATAAATCATTGAAATCATAAATTTATCAATTTACCTTCTTTAGAGCCAACTGTATTCCAATATCCAGCTGAAAAGACACCTGTAAATGCTCTATGGAATCTTCTTCTGCCATTATCATCCTTAACTACCATATCTTCAAATTGGAAAGGCTTTTTTGATGAAATTTTGTCTATAAAAAATAATTTTTTGTCAAAATTTCATAAAATTAAGTTTAATCGATTTTACCTGCTTTATATTGTGGCAACTGTGTTCCATACTTGCATAGGCTTTCATCCTCATCATTCTCTATGTAATTGGTGCCTTTATCATCATTACAACTCATTATTACAATCAATTTTTGTTACGCTAATTTTTTTGTTTTGATTTTTTCAAATGCAATTTGGAGACTTTTTAATGTTCAAATTATTTTTATTGTTAAGACAGGATAAAATGCTGTTGGATGTTTATTATTAGTCATATTGAATTGAAATATGTTTTATCTGATAGACATAACTATATTGAATTTTTATGAGTACATTAATTTTGAAGTTCAATTTTTGAACCTGAATTTTGTAGAGATTTTGAAATTTAACGGTTTTTTTTGTAGAGTTCACAAAATTCAAAAATGACTCAGCCGTTTATTAATTAGCTCTTATAGCTGCTTTATCCTGCACTGGCGTTAATAAAATCCTTAATACAGGCTCTCCAGGAATTGGATCATCAGATAGAGCTTCTCGCCGTCTTTAATTGCCACTACTTGTTGATTTAGTACCAAAATCTTCTTTCATCTGGATTTTTGTGGTGCAATGCCAAATTCAATAAAATCTTCTTCATCTATGAAATCTGTTGACTTCAGTGACTTAATATTGACTTTTTCCTGATCGAGAGCTTTTGTTTTCAGTGGGTGTAAAGCCTGTAAATGCAAGTAACATTAATAAATGATTGAAAAAATAAATTTATCAATTTACCTTCTTTAGAGCCAACTATATTCCAATATTCAGCTGAAAAGACACCTGTAAATGCTCTATGGAATCTTCTTCTGCCATTATCATCCTTAACTACCATATCCTCAACTTGGAAAGGCTTTTTTGATGAAATTTTGTCTATAAAAAATAATTTTTTGTCAAAATTTCTTAAAATTAAGTTTAATCGATTTTACCTGCTTCATATTGTGGCAACTGTGTTGTATAAGCTATCATTCTAAGCTATCTTCTATGTAATTAGTGCCTTTATCATCCCTACAACTCATTATTACAATAAATTTTTGTTACGCTAATTTTTTTGTTTAGATTTTTTCAAATGCAATTTGGAGACTTTTAATGTTCAAATTATTTTATTGTTAAGACAGATAAAATGCTGTTGGATGTTTATTATTAGTCATATTGAATTGAAATATGTTTTATCTGATAGACATAACTATATTGAATTTTTATGAGTACATTAATTTTGAAGTTCAATTTTTGAACCTGAATTTTGTAGAGATTTTGAAATTTAACGGTTTTTTTTGTAGAGTTCACAAAATTCAAAAATTACTCAGCCGTTTATTACTTAGCTCTTATAGCTGCACTGGCGTTAATAAAATCCTTAATACAGGCTCTCCAGGAATTGGATCATCAGATAGAGCTTCTCGCCGTCTTTTATTGCCACTACTTGTTGATTCAGTACCAAAATCTTCTTTCATCTGGATTTTTGTGGTGCAATGCCAAATTCACTAAAATCTTCTTCATCTATGAAATCTGTTGACTTCAGTGACTTAATATTGACTTTTCCTGATCGAGAGCTTTTGTTTTCAGTGGGTGTAAAGCCTGTAAATGCAAGTAACATTAATAAATGATTGAAAAAATAAATTTATCAATTTACCTTCTTTAGAGCCAACTATATTCCAATATTCAGCTGAAAAGACACTTGTAAATGCTCTGTATAATCTTCTTCTGCCATTATCATCCTTAACAACCATATCCTCAACTTGGAAAGGCTTTTTTGATGAAATTTTGTCTATAAAAAATAATTTTTTGTCAAAATTTCTTAAAATTAAGTTTAATCGATTTTACCTGCTTCATATTGTGGCAACTGTGTTCCATACTTGTATAAGCTATCATCCTAAGCTAACTTCTATGTAATTAGTGCCTTTATCATCCCTACAACTCATTATTACAATAAATTTTTGTTACGCTAATTTTTTTTGTTTAGATTTTTTCAAATGCAATTTGGAGACTTTTAATGTTCAAATTATTTTATTGTTAAGACAGGATAAAATGCTGTTGGATGTTTATTTTTAGTCATATTGAAATATGTTTTATTTTATAGACATAACTATATTGAATTTTTATGAGCACATTAATTTTGAAGTTCAATTTTTGAACCTGAAGTTTGTAGAGAATTTGAAATTTAACGGTTTTTTTTGTAGAGTTCACAAAATTCAAAACTAATTCAGCCGTTTATTACTTAGCTCTTATGGCTGCTTTATCCTGCACTAGCGTTAATAAAATCCTTAATACAGGCTCTTCAGGAATTAGATCATCAGGTAGAGCTTCTCGCCGTCTTTTATTGCCACTACTTGTTGATTCAGTACCAAAATCTTCTTTCATCTGGATTTTTGTGGTGCAATGCCAAATTCACTAAAATCTTCTTCATCTATGAAATCTGTTGACTTCAGTGACTTAATATTGACTTTTTCCTGATCGAGAGCTTTTGTTTTCAGTGGGTGTAAAGCCTGTAAATGCAAGTAACATTAATAAATGATTAAAATCATAAATTTATCAATTTACCTTCTTTAGAGCCAAATGTATTCCAATATTCAGCTGAAAAGACACTTGTATATGCTCTATATAATCTTCTTCTGCCATTATCATCCTTAACAACCATATCCTCAACTTGGAAAGGCTTTTTTGATGAAATTTTGTCTATAAAAAATAATTTTTTGTCAAAATTTCTTAAAATTAAATTTAATCGATTTTACCTGCTTCATATTGTGGCAACTGTGTTCCATACTTGCATAGGCTATCATCCTCATCATTTTCTATGTAATTAGTGCATTTATCATCCCTACAACTCATTATTACAATAAATTTTTGTTAGGCTATTTTTTTTTTTTTTTGTTTAGATTTTTTCAAATGCAATTTGGAGACTTTTAATGTTCAAATTATTTTATTGTTAAGACAGATAAAATGCTGTTGGATGTTTATTATTAGTCATATTGAATTGAAATATGTTTTATTTTATAGACATAACTATATTGAATTTTTATGAGCACATTAATTTTGAAGTTCAATTTTTGAACCTGAAGTTTGTAGAGAATTTGAAATTTAACGGTTTTTTTTGTAGAGTTCACAAAATTCAAAACTAATTCAGCCGTTTATTAATTAGCTCTTATAGCTGCTTTATCCTGCACTAGCGTTAATAAATTCCTTAATACAGGCTCTCCAGGAATTGGATCATCCGATAGAGCTTCTCGCCGTCTTTTATTGCCACTACTTGTTGATTCAGTACCAAAATCTTCTTTCATCTGGATTTTTGTGGTACAATGCCAAATTCAATAAAATCTTCTTCATCTATGAAATCTGTTGACTTCAGTGACTTAATATTGACTTTTTCCTGATCGAGAGCTTTTGTTTTTAGTGGGTGTAAAGCCTGTAAATGCAAGTAACATTAATAAATGATTAAAATCATAAATTTATCAATTTACCTTCTTTAGAGCCAAATGTATTCCAATATTCAGCTGAAAAGACACCTGTATATGCTCTGTATAATCTTCTTCTGCCATTATCATCCTTAACAACCATATCCTCAACTTGGAAAGGCTTTTTTGATGAAATTTTGTCTATAAAAAATAATTTTTTGTCAAAATTTCTTAAAATTAAATTTAATCGATTTTACCTGCTTCATATTGAGGCAACTGTGTTCCATACTTGTATAAGCTATCATCCTAAGCTATCTTCTATGTAATTAGTGCCTTTATCATCCCTACAACTCATTATTACAATCAATTTTTGTTACGCTAATTTTTTTGTTTAGATTTTTTCAAATGCAATTTGGAGACTTTTAATGTTCAAATTATTTTATTGTTAAGACAGATAAAATGCTGTTGGATGTTTATTATTAGTCATATTGAATTGAAATATGTTTTATCTGATAGACATAACTATATTGAATTTTTATGAGTACATTAATTTTGAAGTTCAATTTTTGAACCTGAATTTTGTAGAGATTTTGAAATTTAACGGTTTTTTTTGTAGAGTTCACAAAATTCAAAAATGACTCAGCCGTTTATTAATTAGCTCTTATAGCTGCTTTATGCTTCACTGGCGTTAATAAAATCCTTAATACAGGCTCTCCAGGAATTGGATCATCAGATAGAGCTTCTCGCCGTCTTTTATTGCCACTACTTGTTGATTCAGTACCAAAATCTTCTTTCGTCTGGATCTTTTGTGGTGCAATGCCAAATTCACTAAAATCTTCTTCATCCATGAAATCTGTAGACTTCAGTGACTTAATATTGACTATTTTCTGATCGAGAGCTTTTGAATTCAGTGGGTGTAAAGTCTGTAAATGAAAGTAACATTAATAAATGATTGAAATCATAAATTTATCAATTTACCTTCTTTAGAGCCAACTGTATTCCAATATCCAGCTGAAAAGACACCTGTTATGCTCTATGGAATCTTCTTCTGCCATTATCATCCTTAACTACCATATCCTCAACTTGGAAAGGCTTTTTTGATGAAATTTTGTCTATAAAAAATAATTTTTTTGTCAAAATTTTAAAAAATTTAAAAAATTGAAATTTTGATATTTTTTGAAAAGTTGATAAGGGGGGACCGTTCTCTGATTTTTGGTCAAAAATCGAAAGTTGTCAAAATTGTCCAAATCGTTATATTTTGAATTGCTGGCCATAAAATTAAAAGATTTATGTCAAAATTTTAAAAATTTAAAAAATTTGAAATTTTGAAATTTTTTGAAAAATTGATAAGGGGGGACCGTTCTCTAATTTTTGGTCAAAAAATCGAAAGTTGTCAAAATTGTCCAAATCGTTATAATCGTTATATTTTGAATTGCTGGCCATAAAATTAAATGATTTATTACAAAATTTTAAAAATTTAAAAATTTTGAAATTTTTTGAAAAATTGATAAGGGGGGACCGTTCTCTGATTTTTGGTCAAAAAATCGAAAGTTATCAAAATTGTCCAAATCGTTATATTTTGAGTTGCTGGCCATAAAATTAAAAGATTTATGTCAAAATTTTAAAAATTTAAAAATTTGAAATTTTTTTAAATTTTTTGAAAAATTGATAAGGGGGGACCGTTCTCTGATTTTTGGTCAAAAAATCGAAAGTTGTCAAAATTGTCCAAATCGTTATATTTTGAATTGCTGACCATAAAATTGAAAGAATTATGTCAAAATTTTAAAAATTTTAAAAAAATTGAAATTTTGAAATTTTTTGAAAAATTGATAAGGGGGGACCGTTCTCTGATTTTTGGTCAAAAAATCGAAAGTTGTCAAAATTGCCCAAATCATTATATTTTGAGTTGCTGGCCATAAAATTAAAAGATTTATGTCAAAATTTTAAAAATTTCAAAAATTTGAAATTTTTTGAAAAATTGATAAGGCGGGACCGTTCTCTGATTTTTGGTCAAAAAATCGAAAGTTGTCAAAATTGTCTAAATCGTTATATTTTGAGTTGCTGGCCATAAAACTAAAAGATTTATGCTTTATATAAAAAAAAAAATTGAAAAATTTGAAATTTAGAATTTTTTTTGCAAAAATTGATAAGGGGGGACCGTTCTCTGATTATTGGTCAAAAAATCGAAAGTTGTCAAAATTGCCCAAATCGTTATATTTTGAATTGCTGGCCATAAAATTAAAGGATTTATGTCAAAATTTTTAAAAATTTAAAAATTTGAAATTTTTTGAAAAATTGATAAGGGGGGACCGTTCTCTGATTTTTGGTCAAAAATCGAAAGTTGTCAAAATTTTCCAAATCGTTATATTTTGAGTTGCTGGCCATAAAACTAAAAGATTTATGTCAAAATTTTAAAAAATTAAAAAATTTAAAATTTTGAAATTTTTTGAAAAATTGATAAGGGGGGACCGTTCTCTGATTTTTGGTCAAAAATCGAAAGTTGTCAAAATTGTCCAAATTGTTATATTTTGAATTGCTGGCCATAAAATTAAAAGATTTATGCCAAAATTTTAAAAAATTAAAAAATTTGAAATTTTGAAATTTTTTGAAAAATTGATAAGGGGGGACCGTTCTCTGATTTTTGGTTAAAAAATCGAAAGTTGTCAAAATTGTCCAAATCGTTATATTTTCAGTTGCTGGCTATAAAACTAAAACTTTATGCCAAAACTTTAAAAATTAAAAAATTTGAAATTTTTTGAAAAATTGATAAGGGGGGACCATTCTCTGATTTTTGGTCAAAAATCGAAAGTTGTCAAAATTGTCCAAATCGTTATATTTTGAGTTGCTGACCATAAAATTAAAAGATTTATGTCAAAATTTTAAAAATGTCAAAAATTATAAATTTTGAAATTTTTTGAAAAATTGATAAGGGGGGACCATTCTCTGATTTTTGATCAAAAAATCGAAAGTTGTCAAAATTGTCCAAATCGTTATATTTTGAGTTGCTGGCCATAAAACTAAAAGATTTATGTCATAATTTTAAAAAATTTGAAATTTTGAAATTTTTTGAAAAGTTGATAAGGGGGGATCGTTCTCTGATTTTTGGTCAAAAAATCGAAAGTTGTCAAAATTGCCCAAATCGTTATATTTTGAATTGCTGGCCATAAAATTAAAGGATTTATGTCAAAATTTTTAAAAATTTAAAAATTTGAAATTTTGAAATTTTTTGAAAAGTTGATAAGGGGGGATCGTTCTCTGATTTTTAATCAAAAAATCGAAAGTTGTCAAAATTGTCCAAATCGTTATATTTTGAGTTGCTGACCATAAAATTAAAAAATTTATGTCAAAATTTTAAAAATTTCAAAAATTATAAATTTTGAAATTTTTTGAAAAATTGATAAGGGGGGACCGTTCTCTGATTTTTGGTCAAAAAATCGAAAGTTGTCAAAATTGTCCAAATCGTTATATTTTGAGTTGCTGGCCATAAAACTAAAAGATGTATGCCAAAATTTTAAAAATTTAGAAAAATTGAAATTTTGAAATTTTTTGAAAATTTAATAACGGGGGACCGTTCTCTGATTTTTGGTCAAAAATCGAAAGTTGTCAAAATTGTCCAAATCGTTATATTTTGAGTTGCTGACCATAAAATTAGAAAATTTATGTCAAAATTTTAAAAATTTCAAAAATTTGAAATTTTGAAATTTTTTGAAAAATTGATAAGGGGGGACCGTTCTCTGATTTTTGGTCAAAAAATCGAAAGTTGTCAAAATTGTCCAAATCGTTATATTTTGAATTGCTGGCCATAAAACTAAAAGATTTATGCTTTATATAAAAAAATTGAAAAATTTGAAATTTAGAATTTTTTTGCAAAAATTGACAAGGGGGACCGTTCTCTGATTATTTGTCAAAAACCGAAAGTTGTCAAAATTGCCCAAATCGTTATATTTTGAATTGCTGGCCATAAAATTAAAAGATTTATGTCAAAATTTAAAAATTTCAAAAATTATAAATTTTGAAATTTTTTGAAAAATTGATAAGGGGGGACCGTTCTCTGATTTTTGGTCAAAAACTCGAAAGTTGTCAAAATTGTCCAAATCGTTATATTTTGAGTTGCTGGCCATAAAATTAAAAGATTTATGTCAAAATTTAAAAATTTCAAAAATTATAAATTTTGAAATTTTTTGAAAAATTGATAAGGGGGGACCGTTCTCTGATTTTTGGTTAAAAAATCGAAAGTTGTCAAAATTGTCCAAATCGTTATATTTTCAGTTGCTGGCTATAAAACTAAAACTTTATGCCAAAACTTTAAAAATTAAAAAATTTGAAATTTTTTGAAAAATTGATAAGGGGGGACCATTCTCTGATTTTTGGTCAAAAATCGAAAGTTGTCAAAATTGTCCAAATCGTTATATTTTTGAGTTGCTGACCATAAAATTAAAAGATTTATGTCAAAATTTTAAAAATTAAAAAATTTGAAATTTTGAAATTTTTTGAAAAATTGATAAGGGGGACCATTCTCTGATTTTTGATCAAAAAATCGAAAGTTGTCAAAATTGTCCAAATCGTTATATTTTGAGTTGCTGGCCATAAAACTAAAAGATTTATGTCATAATTTTAAAAAATTTGAAATTTTGAATTTTTTTGAAAAGTTGATAACGGGGGACCGTTCTCTGATTTTTGGTCAAAAAATCGTAAGTTGTCAAAATTGTCCAAATCGTTATATTTTCAGTTGCTGGCCATAAAACTAAAACTTTGTGCCAAAATTTTAAAAATTAAAAAATTTTGAATTATTTTTGCAAAAATTGACAAGGGGGGACCGTTCTCTGATTTTTGGTCAAAAAATCAAAAGTTGTCAAAATTGTCTAAATTGTTATATTTTGAGTTGCTGACCATAAAATTAAAAGATTTATTTAATTTTAATTGTCAAAATTGTCCAAATCGTTATATTTTGAGTTGCTGACCATAAAATTAAAAGATTTATGTCAAAATTTTAAAAATTTCAAAAATTATAAATTTTGAAATTTTTTGAAAAATTGATAAGGGGGGACCATTCTCTGATTTTTGATCAAAAAATCGAAAGTTGTCAAAATTGTCCAAATCGTTATATTTTGAGTTGCTGGCCATAAAACTAAAAGATTTATGTCATAATTTTAAAAAATTTGAAATTTTGAAATTTTTTGAAAAGTTGATAAGGGGGGATCGTTCTCTGATTTTTGGTCAAAAAATCGAAAGTTGTCAAAATTGCCCAAATCGTTATATTTTGAATTGCTGGCCATAAAATTAAAGGATTTATGTCAAAATTTTTAAAAATTTAAAAATTTGAAATTTTGAAATTTTTTGAAAAGTTGATAAGGGGGGATCGTTCTCTGATTTTTAATCAAAAAATCGAAAGTTGTCAAAATTGTCCAAATCGTTATATTTTGAGTTGCTGACCATAAAATTAAAAAATTTATGTCAAAATTTTAAAAATTTCAAAAATTATAAATTTTGAAATTTTTTGAAAAATTGATAAGGGACCGTTCTCTGATTTTTGGTCAAAAAA
>JANIWZ010000016.1:0-25000 GCA_026123125.1 Chironomus striatipennis | reverse complement strand
CAGCTTGGAGGGAGAGTTACAGAACAAGATTTCACACATTTAATAATGACAAAATTGTCAAAAAGTTCAAAATTCTTTACAGCACTAGCTAGTGGCAAGATTATTTTACATGCTGACTATATTGAAGATTGTTTAGAGCAAGGTCGTTATATCGAGACAGATTGCTATGAATTTGGAAATCCACAATTCAATTGTCATGTACAAAATGTCAAAGATCCACAGTTACTTAATGGGCCTTATCGATGTCGTATGATGATGCAAAATAATCCAGAAAAATATGCAAATGGATTGTTTACAGGATTAAATTTTATTGTAGTCGCCAGTCCTGAAAGGCTTGAACAATTCGTAAATATTATTGAAGTTGGAGGTGGAAATATTATCGATGAACAGCCAGAATTTAAAGTATCAGTTTTAAAACGTAACAAAATTGATTATTGCCTTTTGGAAAATTCAAAAATTCTGTCAAAGAAAGACATCGATACATTAAGAACTTGTGGGATTGAAGTTAAGAATATAAAGTTTATCTATGATTATCTATTAAGTGACGATTCCTAATTGAAATTTTATAACTTGTGGATTCTGAATATTATAATAAAATTTAAGTTAGTATTTTATACTTTTTATTATTATTATTTTTTTTTTTAAATCTGATGTTTTCAACTTTCGTTTGTATAAAAAAAAACTCAAATTGTTATTTAAGGAATCATCGATGTGGTTTAGGATAATTTCAAGGCTGCCAACTCTTTATTCAATTCACCTTCCGATTCAATCTTTTTCAACTGATTCTTGTCCAATTTTTCGCCCTTTTCTTGTTTTTCTTTAAGAATTTTGATGTCTTTCAATTTCTTTCGAATACCTGAAGCTTTCTTCTTGTCCTCTTCGCTGATTTGAGGCTTGTCAACTTGACCTTGAGGTTTTTCACCTTGAATTTTGTCACTTTGTTTTGGTGGTGGCCTTGGTTTTTGTTGTCTTGGTTGTGGTGACGGTTTTTGTGCAGTTGCGTCATTTTGTTGTGACGGTGGAGGCTTATTCCTTGGTTTATTGGAAGGCTTTTTTGATTGTGGCTTTGCTGAGCTTGTATATCCGGGTGGCAAACCTTAAAATGTAAAAATGTAAATACAGTTGAATTAATTAAATCTTATTGGATTAAAATTAATCTCAAGATTAAAAATAAATCTGACTGGATTAAAATTAAATCGTACCAGATTAAATGCAATAATTTAATTTACATACCTGGAATTGGACCCATTGCTTGTGGTTGAACGGAACTACTGCTGTTGGCAGCCTCTTCTCCAAGAAGTCTTATGTTTGGTGGAACGTACTTTTTAGCACTTGCTTGTGGCTGACTGGATTGGATACCTTCAACTTTCTTAGCACTAATTTCTGGTTCTTTCCAAAATCCTTCTTTATATTTTTGCCATGTTAGTTCATACAATTCTTGCTTTTCAGGCCACATAAGTTCATAAAGTAAAGCACCACTATAATGCCAAATCTTAAATCCATTTGCTTGTCTTAATCGTGGAGTTGTTGTTGCTGTCAAATAAATATCGCCAGACGGACCCCATTCAAGTAATGTTGTATCAGCAGCTAAGCTTGTCGATACTTGAACTTTCTTATTTACATCCCAGACTTCAATATTTCCACGTAAATTACCAAAAGCTCCAAATAGAACCAAGTTTCCAAAATCATTCCAATAAACGCAATTTCTAATTCCTGTACCAAAATCAAAAACTTGATCACATTTCATGTTAAACAATGTTGCATGAGCTGGTTCATAACCATATACAACAATAAATTGATTAGATTTTGGACTCCAGCCTACGTTATGAATAGGACCTTCTCCTTTTAGTGGAACGCTGAAAGAATCGCCATTAGTGGCTAAGAAATGCAATGCTTGCTTTCCATAATATGAAGCACCAGTTGAATCGACATCCGTTGATGTGATGATTAAGCATCCATTGCCTTTTTTATTCCAAATCATTTCAACTTTATCTGATTGACTGAAAGATTTCGATGCAATTGGATTCGAGTCAAGATTTGGATATTTGAATAATCTTGCCATGCTTGGACTTCCTTTAGCACTTTGTAAATATAAAGCAACATGTGTATTAAGTCCCGGTGATAATGAAAAGCTTCCAATTTTACCAGTAAGCTTTTGTGATGATTTTGTAAAATTTCCATCAGCAATTTCATAGAAATGTACGTCACCGGCAAGCATTAATGCAAGAATAGATTCATCGTTGGAAATATATGGTTCCCATTCAGAATGTTTTTTCATAACAAAACTGATGAGTTCCTTTCCAGTGTCAGCGTCGTAGAAGAATAAATTATTTGGACTCTCTTTATTTGTGCTTACAAAAATTTCATAAACTATGAGAAATGTTCCTTTTGGCGAGAACTTGATGATATGAGACCGAGATTTAGGTATCGAATATTGTAATTCATAATTCAAATTGAATACTTTCACCTCTGTGTTACTTCCGTACGCAAACTTTGTGGAACTGTAAGCAAAAGCTCTTGCTGCTTTAGCTTCTTTGAAAAATGGCTTAAAAACTCTTTCTGATGCATGTTGGGAATCTTTATTTTTAATCTCCCAAATGTCAATTCCGGAACTACTTCGAACTGTCGATTAATAGAAAGATCCAGTAAGATGAAACGTGAAATAAAAAAAAAATATTTTTTATTAATTTTCCAAAATAATTGTTTAATTCATGATTTTCAATGCAATCTTTGTGATTACTTGATAGATATTCATGTTAACTGAAAGATTAAAGCACTAAACTTACCTGCAAAGTTCATTTTGTTCACTTTTCTCGATTAATTAAATTTATAAAGCACAAAAGTCCGAGAAAGTCCAACGCCGACAAGGTGTAGAAAAAACTTGACGAAAATTTAACGAAGCAATCAACGTAACCTCAATATTTGTTTACAAACAAAAAATTTACAAAAATATTAAAATAAATTAAATTAAGAACATGTCAGTTCAATTGAGGAAAATTATCAGTAATAAAGTAAGCCATAAAGCAACAATAATATCAGTAATTGTTACAAATATTCTTTATTTAACAGTTAAATGAGTTAAAACCTGGAAGCTCTCAATTTTTACAAATTAAACAAAATAAAGGCAATTTTGAACTAAAACTACCAACTAAAGCAGTCATTGGAGTAACACAATCTCCTGAAAAGTTAATAAACTTAGTAAATGATGAGATCCAGGATGTAAAAATCGATTCTTCAGACATTTCTTTTCTTCTAAAAAATTCATCCATAAAAAATGCATTTAAAAATCCAACAGAAGTAATACTGACTGACAATCCAAAGAAATACATTGTTGAGTATAGTTCACCTAATATTGCAAAACCATTTCATATGGGTCATTTAAGAAGTACAATAATTGGCAGCTTTCTATCAAATTTACTTAAAAGAATCGATCACAAAGTGATTCAAATGAACTATCTAGGCGATTATGGAACTCAATTTGGCTTCCTTAAAGTTGGAATTGATATGGAAAACTTGACTGATGATGAAATAAAGAAAAATCCACTTCAGAATTTACTAAAAGTCTATGTTGCAGCAAATAGCTCAAAAGATCCAGAAGTAGCTGAAAAAGCTAGAAGAATATTTGAGATAATGGAATTAAAGAATGATAATGAAATTATGGAACAGTGGAGAAAAATTAAGCAATATACATTAGAGGAATTAAAAGTTATTTATGAACGATTAAATATAAATTATGATATTTATGAATTTGAGTCAATGTATCGACGTAAAGACATTGAAGATGTCATAAAATTATTAACTGAACAGAATATTCTTGAAAAGGATGAGGAAGGAAAAATGATTGTAAAAGTTGGAGACCGCTGTATTCCATTTATAAAGAGCGATAGTACGACACTTTATTTGACTCGAGATGTTGCTGCATTTTTAAGTAGGAGACAAAAATACAGCATAGATAAAACTTTTTATGTAGTCGATAATGGCCAAAATGATCATTTTACAGCTTTAAAAAATGTTGTTAATCAAATGGGATTGAATGGTGATGATTATATTCAGCATATAAAGTTTGGAAGAATTCGAGGCATGAGTACGAGAAAAGGAAATGTTGTATTCCTTAAAGACATTCTTGATGAAGCCAAAGACTTGATGTTTAAGAAGCAGCAGGAATCAAAAACAACCAAAGTAGATTTATCAAAATGTGGTGAAAGAATTGCAGATATTCTTGGAACATCTGCAATTGTAGTTAATGATTTAAGGCAGAGACGGCAACGTGACTATGAATTTAATTGGAATAAAATCTTACAGCTTAGTGGTGATTCAGGCGTTAAATTTCAATACACACATTGTCGATTATTTAGTATAGAGCATGAAAATAGCCACATACATGAAGCAGAGGAATTAAATCTTGAACTACTAAAGGAACCAGAAGCAAATGAACTTGTTTATTTAATACTTAAATACCCTGAGATAATTTATCATTCACATACTGAATTAGAGTCATGTGTTATTGTAAAATATCTTTTTGATTTGTGTAATTCAGCTAGTCGAGCTTTCAAAACATTAAATGTGAAAAATTGTGAATGTAAAGCCACAGCTTCACAACGTTTGTTGCTATTTAATACGACACGTAAAGTATTAAAAGATGGTTTAGATATTTTAGGATTAAAAGTTTTGAATGAAATGTAATATATGATCAAAAAACTAGCTTTATTACATACCTTTAGTTTGAGAAGCTTGAATGATTTTAGACGCATTTTTAAGCCATTGTGGTTTTTAAATCCAATGATTAATTTTAATCTTCAGATTTATTTTTTAATCTCGGGATTTATTTTAAATCCAAAGACTAAATTTTAATCTTCAACAAAATTCCAAATCGAAAATTGATTTAAAAATGAAAATGAAAATATTACAAAGAATCCACCCAAAATGACTTGAATTATGCACACGGGGTGTTGAGAAAATGCGCATAGAAAATTTTATGCTTCAAGACTATAATAATGATGATATGTAGGTTTTTATATTAAAACTCAAACTAAAAATTTGAAACTGTTTGTTTCACGATGTTAAATATAGATCTGTTCATTTAGTTCAAAAACTTTTCAGACTCTCAGTTTTTTTGGGATTAATTCTACAGACATGAAACTCCCCCATAATGTACTACTTATGTTCTGTATGAATTTGTATTCGAATCATTTTCAGCATAAAATGTGACGTGATTGGCACAAAATATTTTTGTTTTGAGAAATTCCAATTAAAATTTTCAGTTTTGTGAGATTTTGAGAGCTTCTGTCTTTAGTCTTCTTTTTACTCGGGATCTGTAAACATTAATTAGGAACTTTGTTTTTTTTCGTACATCTTGTAAATTAAATTGTGAAATTAGAGAAATTTACAATGAAGTTTCTCCTACTTGCTGCATTGGTAATGTTTGGTAAGAAAATGCTGTTCCATCCGATTGCTCAATTCAAAAATAGTCAGCAATTAAAATCTAATTATTACAATTAAAAAGCAATATCACTAAAAATAACAAATACATTAAGTAACTGCAATATAACCAACCACACACATTTCAAGCTATTAATAGTTCGAAGATGAAATTTATAGTTCACTGTAAAGGCTATTAATAAAGTTTCAAATTTCAGGGTCGACACATGCTGCCAAAAAGTCTCCGATTGAAATTGTAAGCTTCATTAATGACGATAAACAGTTCAAGTGTAACGGAAGGAATATTGAATGGTATTTTCCCAATAATTCGAGAATAGCTGAATCATCAGAAAAATTTGTAATTGAAAATCTCACAGAAAATGAGTCAGTTTTGACCGTGAAGAAAATTAATGCTATGTCAATTGGACCTTATAAATGTTTATCGATTATTGATGGTGTTGAAGAGGATTTTGAGTTAAAACTTTATTGTAAGTTTAAGGAAGGAATAACTTGATGTAATTAATGACATTTTAATTTGACAGATCCACTAGCAATAAATTATTTTAATCGTCTTCAAACTGTCAAAGAAAATGACAATGCCACGATAAAATGCAAGACAATTAGCATTCCAAAAGTCAGTAAAATAATTTGGTATCATGGAGATAGGGAACTTGGTAGGTATCAAATTATTATCAATTGAATCCAATAATCCTTAATATTATTGTTATTTCGTTTAGTTCCTAATGTTGATTACAAAGCAGTAACAGATGGAATTTTAATAGAAAATGTCAAAGCAGATCATGCTGGTGAATATTCATGTGTAGCTGTTCAGGAATTTGGCACGTTGAAGAATATTCAGCAAAGAGATATGGAACTGATTGTTGAATGTAAGTTTCTAAAATTTTAAGTATTTAACTTATGGGCTCTTCTCTTATGACGTTCATCAAAATCTTGGATTTTTAAACCCCCCTTCCCCCTCTGTCATAAAACCTTCATACAATATGTATATATGAGGTCATATAAGAAAATGACCGTTAGATTTTAAAAATTTACTAACACCATCAAAACTTTTTATACCGGAAACAATAGAAAATTTTGATAGTGTTAGTTTTGTTTGGGGCGATTTTGGGGGGGACTCTGTCCGTATGACCTCATATAGATATATTGCCTTCATATAAAGAAATTCTATTGTTTAAAACTGTCACATAGCTTCAGACCCCCGCCCCTCCTAAAAATCAGACATCATAAGTGAACGACCCATTAGATTCTTGAATCATAATTACATGGGCTAAGCATGTAAAAAAGTTTGAGAATCGCTGACATTTAACAACAGCAAGTAAATAAAATATTATCAAAAGGCAACAAAATCGCAAATATTTCCTGCCTGCCTTCTTTTTATGATTACTTATTAAATAATCAGTCATTCAACTTTTGATTAATTTCCAAATTCAGATGGACCTCATCAACTAGCTTCAGATTCAACAGATGTGTTCATTAAAATTGGAGAATCTCATCACTTAACTTGTGAAGCTAAAAGTGAACCATCACCTGTATTCACTTGGCTAATTAATGGATATGAGACATTTGAGAATATTGCCACCCGTGACTACACATCTAATTTGAAAGTTCATGTTGATTCTGCCGAAGATCTTCAAACCTACACATGTCTTGCATCAAATATTCATGGCCAGTCAAAGCAAACATTTGTTTTGAAAGAGAAATTAGAGGAATTAAGAGATTCCTCAAGCAAAACATCATCATTTAAAACAGCTGGAGTTATTTTGTATACACTTGCAATGATCATCAGTACATTTATAATTTATTAACTTACATGCCATTTAGAAAAGAAAAATGTTAATTTTGTTCTCATTTTCATTTTTTTTATTCTTCAAATTTACAGATGTGCAGGAATTTGTATGTTCATTTAATTATCTTGTAAATATACGTAAGCATGTGTAAATTCACTCAGCACGTGTTTCATTCATATAATCTTCCTTATATTCTTTTTGAATGTTAGCAAATCTACAAATGAAATTTTGGTAGAAACTTAGTTCAAACTTGAAACTTAGTTCAAAGTTTTTTGATCTCAAATCTTGTAACAGATCAAACAAAACAAATAATTTTTCATACAAAAAACGTAAAAGGAAGGGAGGGGGTGATATTCTAAAAAGTCGTTTTTTTTGCGTAACGCACTAAGTGAACGGCCTCTTATGATATCTAACTTTTAGGGGTCTGAGAGGCAGTCACATGCAAATTTAATAATCTTTAAAACACTAAAACTAAAAAAATTTTATTTATCAAAAAAATTAATAATTTTATTTGACATGCTCTTACAAATTTCCTACAATTTTTGTAAACTTTAAATTTCATTCTGACTTAAGCTTTGCATGTACCACTATCCTGAGCAGATGGATGATTCATACTATGATAGCAAGCATATTTCTGTTTGATTGTATTCTTAATAGCAGTCATATCAAAATTCGAAGTATTTGCCCTAGCACGACTCATAAGGATGAATAAATTTGGTGGAATTGTAAAGTCCTTTGATGTATAATTTGAAGTTTTTGTAGTTTTCTCGGGCTTAATTTTCAACGATGTACCAAGCGAATAATTTCCACAAATGTATGCGACTGTATAGTTTGTGTAGTCAGTGTCTGCAAAAAATGAACATATCCGGATTAAATTTTACAAGCTGAAAATCAGAATAAAGTTTAACATATTACCAATGACGACGTACTGTAAAAAGAAAAAAATGTCCATTAAATTAATCTAAAAGGTCAAGTTGAAGATAAAGATGAGACTTACTTTCAAGGTCGAATTCATGGGAGCTGTGACAACTTCGTTGACACTTGTTCCATTAGGATATACGTTCATTGTATTAAAGTACAAATTTGTCAATTTCCATGTAAATACTCCTTGTCCAAGATATGTCATCATGTCATTTGACTTGATTGTGCTGATTGAGAACTTTGATGACGTGCTGGCCACGATAACGTTCTTTCTTGCAGTCAAATTAAAAGTTACATTCATGCAGTTGCCTGTATATGGATTCATTGGCATCAATGGTTGCATATTGACCATATACCATGTACCCAAATATTTAGACAATTGGAATTCATCCATTCCAATATCATCTTGACACATGCATTTAGAATAGACATTATTTGCAGCCTTTGCTGGTGGTTTTGTGATTTTTCTTGATTGAGAACTTTCCGTAGTCTTCTCAGTTGGTTTTGGATCTGTTCTTCCTATTGGTGGCGGTGCTGCGCCTGCCTTTGCTTTTGGCTTGTTAGTTTTTGGTGATTTAGTTCCAGCTATCTTTAGTGTTTTACTGGTTTTTGTATCTTGCTTTTTTGTTGTTGTTTTGATACTTTGTGACACAACTGCCACGAAAGCAGTTGCTATGATTAAAAATATCCACAGTTTCATGAGTGATCGTTGAAAGTATGAATTTGACAAGTAGAAATGAAGAGCTATGAAAATGTTTGGATTATTTATAAGCAAATTTATGGCAGGAAATAAGTCTTGTAGACATGGAGACATAAAAATGTAATTTTATTGTAAATTTTTTTAATTAAGCTTCAAAAATCACATAAAAGTTTAAATCATACAAATTTAAAAATTGTGTGAGGTACCAAACACAAATGATATCTGAGAGAAATGGAATGTCTTTAAAGATATATTTAACATTTAATTTTACGTACTTTTGGTACACACACTAAATTATAATTGAACATGGATCATGATGACCCCAAAAAACCTTCCATCTTAAAAAAAAATAGTTAAGCATTACAACTTTGACTCCGAAGTTAAACTCAACAGCTCCATAATTTCATTCATCGATGTCTCAAATACATCATAAAATTTTTTGCCAGATGTCACTTCACTATCCTTATAAGTTGTTATAATAATCCAAATACTATTTTCCAGCATTGTGTAAAAAGTTCCATATCCATCTTTTAACATCGGTGCCACAAATCCGATATTGATGAAATATCCAAGGGTTGAAGTCGAAAGTACAAAATTTCCACCTCCACCAGATTTTAGAAATAATGGATCATTGTAAAGCTCAGGAGTTGGCATTTGATTTTCAAAAGCTAAACATGAAAGGGCAAAAAGATAACGATCAACTCCTTTGCCTAGTTTTGCATCATTCATTAGCTTGTGTTGAGAGTTTGCAGCACGTCGGAAATATTTTGCTTTTTCTGTCAACTGAAAAGTTAGAATTTGTGGATTAATATGCAGGATCGAAATTGTGTCTAAGATTCTAACTTCAATCATAAATATAATCACAAAACTCGATTACTTACGGTACATTTCTCATCAAACCATTTGTCAATCCATTCCATAACTTCAATGGAACAAGATCGAACAGTTTCGGTACGTCCATGATAGTAATTTCTCATAGTAGCTGTTTCATAAGTTGATGCTAATTTTCCATGTAATTTGTAATAAGTAAGTTGTAGTCCCATTTGTACATAACAATCAGGATGAAGTTTTTGATCCTTCATACCATTTTTGCCATATCCAGTAAACTCTCCAAAATGTACAGTCACAATATTTTTCACTAATTCCCTTTGCTTATAAAGTCGTTCAATTTCATTTTGAATCTTTTTATCAACTTTGAATTTGATTTCGTTAGGAATAATTTTAAATCTCAATTCTTCATTCCAATCTGGTTCTGGATCGTCCATTAAATTCATCAAGATATAAAGCGAGAAGCTTAGTGCACCATCGTAGCATGAATGTTCTCCAACAAATCCAAATAGACCATTTCGAAATGCCACTAATGATGATGACTTGTCCTGCCAACGTGACTGAATGTCTCCGTCAATAGTTTTTTGTGACAATTCTGAAATGTCTGAAGGTTCAGAATCGTCAAATGATAAACAGATAATTGATGACTCAATAATTCTGAAATAATCTTCATTCTCTTTTGATAGTTCCATTAAATGACGTCGATTTTTTGACCATGCTGTTCGGTCATCAGATGTTAAAAATGGAACTGCCATGCTGTTCTTCTCATCTATGATTTTTCCATAAATTATTGAGAGTGTATGAAGCAGTTCTTGTGGTGATATCAATTTCTCATCATGAACTACATCAAAATAGAAAATTCGTCCACTTCCAATGACTACAATGTGTGATGGACATGAACCTTCTGACTTTAATTTAAAATAGCAAGAAATCTCATCTTTGAAATCTCCTGGAATTCTGGATGTATTGTACATCCTTTTAAATTGATTAGATGAAAAATGAGTTTTTCCATCAGCACTCGTTCCTGGACGCAGCTTTTCATGTCTTATCAGTTCCCAAAACTCTAACGAATAATGAACAATTCTCGAAAAGTTTTTCAATAAATTTCCTCTTGTTGTATTGATGCCTGTATATGAAGTTAAAAGTGGCTGTGACATTACGCAATAAGGCGCCAATGGAACTCTAGTTGTAAGATAAGCATAATCTTCCCAATACTTTTCAACCTAGGATGAAAAGATTTAAGTAAATCTTGTGTAAATCAAGATGGAAAAAGCGCTTCTGGGGCCGGCTGCTCGTCATACCAGAAGAGATATGGTACCCTTCTCTAGGTATCTTTGGTTCCTTTCTTACCTTACTTTTTTTTTAAAAAAATTTATAATTAATGATGAATACACCATGAGTACTAATGGTAAGGTACAATATCCCTCATATGACGAGTAATCAGCCACTATATTTCTAAAATTCAAATTCAAACTCTCTAACATGCAACATACCCAATTCTTTTCTTTAGAAGCTTTTTCTTGAAGCATCTCATGAAGCTTTTTGCCATGAACATTTTTGAACTCATTTATAATTCTTTCAGTATTTTTGAGCTCATTTTCATCACTCGCAAATGGAATCAAGCTTTTATAGTACCTTTGCAAAGTTTCATCTAAATTTGGTAACGGTAAATTCCCTAAATTCTCATCAAAATAAAAGGTTGATGGACCATCATCACTTTGAATAAATATACTTTTTTGAGCCATATCGATTCACTTGACAAATAAAAACTCTATGCTTAATTTTTTTTTGTATACTGATCAAAGTTCACTGATATTCAAAATTTTATTTATTTATGGTTTAAAAGAAAGTCAACAACTTTATTTGTAGGCTTGTCATATACTACTGAACTGAAAAAGTAAGTCCATAAACAATAATTAGTGATAACTAATCTAATTGCAAATTTTGATAAGGTCTGTGTTATTTAATCTTGATCGCGTGAGATCAAAATTCAAACTGTGTTGGAGGTATGTGTTTATAAATAAGCAGCAGATAACAGAGGAAACAAAAATTTCTTTGATAAGTCATTATCAATGAAAATATGTCGACGACCATATTGTGGGTAAATGTTAGTAAACAATGACAAAGATCAGCTTAATTAACAAATAAACAGAATTTATTGCATAGTCGTCAGTTGTATAAAAGAATTGGAACTATATAAAGGTATGTATATAAAATATTTAATATAAATTAAATGCCATCACCAGAAAATATCGTAAATAAAGTAGCTTGCTATTTATTTATGGCAAGAAGACTTAAAAGCCTCTATGATAAACAAAGTTTTACAGCAAGCAGCTCCAAAACCAAGTTGTAACTCTTACAATTTACTTTGTGATGCATTTTCCAACACATCCTTAATCTCTTGCATTGAACTTTCAAATGATTCTAAAAATTTCTTTGCTGACGTGACTTCACTATCACGATAAGCTGTGATGATAATCCAAACACTGTCATCAAGCATTGAATAAAATACTCCATAGCCATCAAGTACCATAGGAGCAACAAATCCAACATTTATTGTGTATCCCAATGTTGAGGTAGACAAGACAAAATTTCCACCACCTCCTGATTTAGCGTATAGGGGATCGTCGTAGAATTGAGGTATATCCATTTTATTCTCATATGCTAAACACCAAAGAGCAAAAAGATGTCTATCAAATCCTTTGCCTTTTCTTGCTTCATTCATTAATCTTTGCTGTGAATTGGCAGCTTCTCTAAAGAATTTTGCCTTTTCTGCTGACTAGAAGTAAAATTTTAAGAGTTAGAAATGAAAGATTGAAGAATATTCAGACAGTACTTACGGTAGATTTAGTATCGAACCACTTGTCAAGCCAATCTTTGACTTCAATTGAACATGAACGAACAGTTTCTGTACGTCCATGATAATAGACTCTCATTGTAGCTGTTTCATAAGTTGGTGCCAATTTTCCATGCATTTTATAGTAAGCAAGTTGAAGAGCCATTTGAACATAGCAGTCAGGATGAATTTTATGATCTTTCATAAGTTTCTTACCATAACCTTCATACTGATGGCATACAACAGTAACAGAAGTTTTAAGACCAGCTAAAAACTCTTCTACTCTAATTATTTCACTTCTTAAATGATCGTCAAGTTGGAATGAAGCTTCTTTTGGAATAATTTTCAATTTTGGCTCTTCTGTCCAGTCAGGTTCAGGTTCTTCCATTAAACTTAATAAAATATATGTAGAAAATGCAATAGAAATAGTTCCATCATATGCAGAATGTTCTCCAATACATCCAAATTTGCCATTTTTAAATGAAATCATTGATGATGCTTTGTCAAGCCATCGTGAATGATAATCTCCACATAGAGTAAAATATGATGTGTCAGAATAATTGACAGGTTCTTCATCCTCCAAACAGAAAGTCATTGCAGCCGATTCAATTATTTTGAGCGATTCTTCATTGCTTTTTGACAGTTCTTTGAGGTAGTTACGGTTTTTAGCCCAACTTGTGCGTTCATCTCCTGTCAATATCGGCGGTCCATTTTCTAAATTTTCATTATCAACTCTATCACGAATCAATGAAAATATGTAGAGGAACTCTTGAGGTGAAATTGTACATCCATCGACAATAAAATCAAAGTAAAATACACGGCCTTTGGACACAACAATCGCAATTGATGGACAGTCTCCTTCGCTTTCTGTTTTAAAATATTCATCTACTCTATCCCTTTTTTCGCCTGGCACCCGACATGTATTGTACAATCGACGATAAAGATTCGATGAGAATGTCACGCTACCATCAGGATTAGTTGGTGGTCGAAGTTTTTCCTTTCTAATTAATTCCCAGAATTTTCCAGAATGGTATGCAATTGTAGCACTAGCTTTTAATCTATTACTTCTGCTTTCTTCAACGCCAACAGACTCGACAATTAAAGGTTGTGCCATAATGCAAAATGGAGATAATGGAAATCTGAGTTCATGATAAGCAATATCTTCCCAATATTTTTCAACCTTTAATAAAATTCAACATTAGTCAATGACCTAAATTGTAAACAATAGTTCAAAGGTCTATTTACCCAATTTCTTTCCTTAGAAGCTTTATCTTCCAGCATTTTATGCAATTTCTTTCCAATTCCATTTTTAAAATCTTCAATAACTTTTCTGGAGTTTTCTAATTCACTCTTATCACCAAACGGAAGTAAATTTCGATAGTATCTTTCTAATGATTCCTCTAATTTAGGTAACGGTAGTTTCTCTAAACTTTCATCACGTGAAAATGTTGGAGGTGCATCGTCAGGAAGGAAATAAAACTTTTCTCTACTCATTTTCACAGAATAATTAATAGAATTAAAATTTTTACGTGATTACAAGTTTTATAGATCAAAGATCAGTTTATTATTGTTTCTATGGATGTGTTTATAAAAAGATTGGAGTGTCTAATTTTGTAACGTTTTGTGGACGGGATCTATACTAGTAATCCGGTATAATGAAAAACATTTATTCGAGGCTTATTAAAGAAGCAAACATGATTGATTATTAGTTATATATATTATTACGTGATTAGTTAATAAGTTTCCATTCATAAATCTTTAAATCAATTCCTAAATAAGCTGTAAATGTAATAAAATTAAAATGTCAATGTTGCTGAATGTTTTGTTCAATGTTGCATAATGCTTTCTGATGTTTTAATAACAAATGATTTTGAAATAAGAGAAATCACATAAAAAATACAATTTTGCAAAGGAAATAGACATACCTAAGTGATAAGATTGTAAAGTGCATTTGCTGATTATAACTATAAATAATACAACGTAAATATAAATTAAATTGAATTGTCATTCAGTGCTTAATAATATTTTTCTCATTTTGCGTCTATTTTCAGAATGTTGCAGCTAAGGAATCAGTTTTTGAAGACTTCCAGAGCTCTTACAAAATTACAGACTAGTTCTTTAAGATGCATGAGTGATGACAACAAAAAAGATTCAATATGGCAAACTGAATCAGATCCAAAGTTTGAAAATCCTTTTAAAAGAACCGGAAGAATTTTAAGGAATGACTTGATTAGAGCAAAAAATTGGGTAGGAGATCTCTTCACAGATGATTCACAGCCAAAGAAATATACAATGCCACTAGACAAACTTGATGCATTCATAGAGAATCGTGAGGATATACGTTTATTTCAAACTCATTGTGATGTTCTGATCATTGGCGGAGGCGCAATTGGATCTTCAATAGCTTACTATCTTAAACAAAAAGCACAGCATGGATTAAATGTTGTTGTTCTTGAAAAAGATCCAACATATTCAACGGCATCCACTCCTTTATCAGTTGGTGGTATTCGTCAACAATTTTCACTGCCAGAAAACATTCAAATGTCACTTTATGGAGCCGATTTTATAAGACGATCCAAAGAAATTCTAGGCGATGACGTTGAACTTAATTTTCAACCTTATGGATATTTAATGCTGGCATCAGAGGAAGGTGCTGAACAATTAAAACAAAATTCACGTCTTCAAAATGAACTTGGTGCTAGAAATGAGCTATTAACTGCCAAGAGATTAAAAGAGAAATTTCCATGGCTTAGTATAGACGGAATAGCATTAGGATGTCATGGATTAGAAAAGGAAGGTTGGTTTGATCCTTGGGCACTTCTTTGTGGATTAAAACGAAAAGCAATTCAACTTGGTGCTCATTACGTCAAAGGTGAAGCTGTTGGATTTGAATTTAAGCAGCAACGTGAAATGTATGTAGAAGGTGTTGAATTTGGAAAGTATGAAAGTGTTGATCGAGTTCTAGCAAAGCTTCCAAATGGTGAAACTCATGAAATTAAATTTGCACTTTGTGTCATTGCTGGTGGACATCAATCAGGCAAAATAGCTGAAATGGCAAGAATTGGTACAGGAAAAGGGATGTTGAGTGTTCCATTACCAATTGAACCACGAAAACGTTATGTTTATTGCTTTGAGTGTGATGAGAAAAAGCATATTGGTGCACAACTTAACACTCCATTAGTCATTGATCCATCGAATGTCTATTTCCGACGAGAAGGACTTTCTGGCTGTTATATTGGTGGACGATCACCTGAAAGTATTGAAAAAGAACCACCAACGGACAATTTAGATGTTGATTATGAATATTTTGATACAGACGTTTGGCCACATTTAGCCAATCGAGTTCCTAAATTTGAAGGAATTAAAGTAAAGTCTGGCTGGGCTGGTTATTATGAATATAATCGATTTGATGAGAATGGAATTATTGGACTTCATCCTTATTATCATAATTTATATATAGCAAGTGGATTTAGTGGACATGGTAAGTTGAACTTAAAAGGTTCAAAAAACAATACTTAATATTTCTCATACATTTTAGGCATTCAACAAAGTCCAGCTGTTGGAAGAGCAATTGCAGAATTAATAGTTGATGGTGGCTATTTAGAAATTGACTTGGCGAGATTAGGATTTGATAGATTAATTGTAGATCAACCAATGTGGGAGAACAATATTGTATAAATTTCTGTAAATGTCCAGCATGAATTAATAATAAAATAAGATTTTGTAATTATATTAATTAAATCAAAGTGATTATCCTTTATTCTGAATGAATATTATTTGCACATAAAATTGAGTTATTCTCATTTAAATTGTCCTGGTTGTGCAAAAATTGAGTTATTTTTGCTAGCAGCTCTTGATGGACTAAAACCGAGAATTTTCTGTACATTTTGTCGAATTGACATCGTACAGAGAATGTAGAGGAAGATGAAGGAACATTCGGTGAAATCACTTCCTGGTAAATTTCTATGTGACAAGCCTTGAATGAATGAGATCGGTACAAATGGTAATCGAGCAACAACTTTTGCATCAAAAATGCTGTTAAACATTGACAATAAAGCTGTAAAAGCAAATCCAGTTGCGAACCTAAAAGTAAACAATATGAAAATTAGGCCAAATTCATTAGCATTGATTAACATCCAGTCGAAGTTGAAAATGTTAACATTACACGTAGATTATGACATTTATGTAACTCTTATCGATATTAAACGATGATTTAAGGTACATTTCTCTCAGAAAACCTTGAGATAAGCGAGATAAGTATGGAACTTACATAGATTTCATTTTAACAAGCGACAGATCACGATTATTGTTTTTAAGCCTTTCTTCATCACGTTCTAACTTCTTTTTTTGCTGTTTGTCAATTGCTTCGCCTAGAACTTCCTTTTTCTTCTCTAATTTCTTGGTTTGCTTCTCAATTTCAGCCTTTAACTTTTTATACTTTTCAGTCCTATAAACCAACAAATAAGTCATTCCTTCACCGAGAAATGCTGTGAATAGTGATATTCCAACAATAAATAGTGCATCTATTTGAAGAGCCATCCTTAAAACACTAGAAATTAAACAATTTAATTGAATTAAATAGGTGCTGAAAAAAGGGGGAAATGAACTTGTTCGAATTTTTTTTTTTGTAAATTTAAATTTTTCCGTTATTTTATTAATTTAAATTCAAACTTTAAGTAACCGTTGTAATTTCAATTTTAACAACAATTTTATATTTTATTTAATTTTAACAATTTTAAGCATTATATTAAGTGCAGCAAGTGCTTATGCAAAAAAGTGAAAATTGTGAACAAGTGTCTATACGTGGCTGAATGTCTTAATAACAATAACGGTTTTCAAAAAAATAAATCCAAATTTTTGAACAGGATGGGACTAATTGATCGTTAATGACTTAAAACGTTTCATTTCTCGACTTTTCTTCATAGATTATGAATTGTTACTGTTGAAATTCTTAAAAGTAAGCCAATAATATTTTAAAAATCCAATTAGCAATATTGAAAAGTGATAAAAAAGCAAACAAAAAAAAGTAGTCAGTGACCCATTCTAAGTCTCTTGTATTTCGAGGAGTAAACAGTGAATGAATCAAGCTTCAAATTTAAATCAATTTTAAAGCATTTAAAGTCAAAAGTTTACCGTAATTTGGTCATCAATACAAAGTTAAATATCCAAAAAGTCATTCAAAATTAAAGTTACATCAATTTTGGTCCATTAAAGCCGTGAAATTTTAGTGAAAAAATAAAATTTGAAGTTTGGTTCATCGAAAAAAAAAGAAATCCAGAAGGAACTGACTGACATAAAAATTCGAGAGAAACGCAATAAAAAGAAGAAATAAAAGAGAGCAAGCAAAAAAAGAGCATAAAACGGAAAGGAAAGTCGATTATTCAGAAATTATTTGGATGTCAAGCAGCAAACAACAAGCTACAGATTTGTGCTATAAAATTTTTTTGCCTATTTGTGCTGTAAATTTGTGAGAAAAAAGGAAATAATTTAGTGATTCAAGGGCAATTTAATTAAATTTAAATTATTAAAGAAATTCCATAAAAAATCCAAAAAAAGAAAGAAAGTGAAGGAAAAACGGTGAAAAGAAGATAATAAGGAAAATATCGATTAAATTTTCGTGCTTGTGGAGTGAATTTTCGTGGCTAAATGCATCAAATCTCTTTGTTCCAAGTTAATAGAGAAAATACTTTAAATAAAAATTATTAAAGGATCCAGAAAGTCATACAAAAAAAGTTTATAAATTCAAGGCGGATTACAAGTGAAATTTCTAATAAAATTTTGCTTCATTCAAGTTCTCAAACTACAATTAACCAATATATGGATATTGTTCTGGTAAGTCTACCAAATCCATTATTTTTTCATCATGGGAATTTACGTACTTAAAAGTCTCTTTAAAAAGGAGTGTGGCATGAATAATTTATTATTTTACCTGCTCTTCTTCCTTGACAATATTGAGGAACATTAATATGTGCAAAAATTGCTGTAATTTGAAGAGCTATTAGACGATGAGAAAGAAAAAAATAAAAAAAAATTATAAACCTTGAGAAACTCTGACTGACGACAGTCAAAGCAATTCTAGACGGAAAACGTGCATGTCTGAAAAATTGATTTATATGCAAAAATGTCGCGAAAAAAAGGAAATTTTACTTCCAATTTCTTATGCATTAGATATAATTTGTGGCTTGTGAGTGCAATAAAGAACTTTGTGCTGCTTTTTTATAAAACTATTAAAGTGGGTCATCAACAATGTATTATAAAAAATTGTTACAATTCTGCATGTAAGCGGAAAATTTACGTTTTAAGGGGAATTTACCTCAATTATTTTTTATCTCAAATACTTCAAAATTGAGTTCTTTTTATCAGTATGTAGTAATAATGCGAAGAAATATTCTTTTTGGTATTTGTAGACAGTGTCAATTTGATGATAATTTTCCTTCATGTGTGTATTTTTTGCGATTACACAAACATTGAATCGACTTGCTAGCTAGCTATAGAATGTATAGGAATAAAAAAATTCAATATCAAAAGTCGTCTCACGTTACGTAAAAAAAACTTTTATTTGCCTCCATCACCCTCTGCTCTCTCTCTCTTTGCTGTGAATATGTCAAGAGAAACATCATTTTCGCGAATAATTTGAGCTAAAATGATGAACTAGCTTAAAAATATCAACAATTCAATTTTAATTAAAAATTATCTCAACTTTGCAACAAAAGAAAAGTAAAATGTAGTTAACGTATGTGTGTAAATGATGTGGATGGTTATTCGGGTGTGTTTTATATAGCTTTTCCTCTTCTTATAATTTGAAATTGCCGGAGTTTATGTGGTTATTTTTTTTCATATGGTTTTGTCGTGCATACAGAATGTTATAATTTATTGTTCAATAGAACTATTTTTGCATGGCAACAAGCTCATTTTGTGTAATTAAGTATTTATTGGAGGATTTTAGGAATGGCTTAGTGCACAATGGTCTGAAATCGAAAAAAAATGTTCAAAATTTATATTTTGGTGAAAACTTTAGAGGTCCCAAAGTTTTAGTTGATTTTCCTTATTTTGAAAGTGTCAATAGCTTTGTCATGCCTTAATCATACATCACTGAAAATATGAGCTAATAATATTAAGGATAAAGATGATTTTTCATTAAAAATTTAAAATTGTTTCTCAAAAAATTTTATGCACGAGCAAATTTGTATGAAAAAATTTGGAAAAACAAGTGAAATTAAAATGCAAATATCAAGAAAAGTGCATCAAAGTACCTTACCAGAGCATGATTAGAAGGTAAATAAAGACTCAATCTTTGGATTCTGGTAGGTTTCAGAGACCCTGAAAAACCCGCTTTTAACTTATGAACATTTAAAGTTTTGGAAATTTTCAAAATTTTAATTGCATTTTCCCTAATGATAAAGGAAGTGGCTAATGTTTTGTAAGTCTTAACATAAAATTTGTACATTAATTAAGCTATTGACTGTGATTAGAACGTGGAACGAGCAATATAAAGTGGAAAAATTTATGAAAACTTTTTCATGGTGTTTTTGTGAACAAATTTTTCGTGACTTTCGTCAATCATTGACAGAGTTAGACAACGAGTAGAAGATTGATATTCTCACAAAAGATGCGTTGAATTGTGTATTATAATCTTGCATTCAAAAGATCAGGTTTAAAAGACATGATATTTTATAATTTTTGAACATTTTTTTCGATTTCAGACCATTGTGTAGTGTTAATTTTGATTTCTTTAAGATTCTACATATTTTCCAAATATTATCTGACCGTTATAAGTCAAAAATTTTTTTAAGCTACTAACGCATCTTAATTAAAAAAAATGTTGACCAGACCCAGCAGCACTTAAATACGATCATAAAGAACCATTGAAATGATGTCACTAAACAAAGCTTCATTATTTAATACCAAAAATAAAATAAATTTCACACCAACAATTCTTCTTGAGTTCTGCATAAGCCATAAAAAATATCGAAATAGTTTCTGTTTAATCAATTCCAATCATCCTAAACTCATGACTTATAATGTCGAAAATACGCTGATAGATATTTGATTGATACGGAAAGCATTTGCACAGAATAAAAGCAAGTTCCTATTGTTTGGCTTCATAACTGATCACAAAATATAATTTTTTGCAATTGCCAAAGGTCAAATTGATACTTTTTAACTAGAAATGACTTTTTTCTTCTTCTCAAATATCGCACTGACGTCATCCAAGCTTCAAAAAAAGAACATAAGCTGAGTAGATCTATTTTCTTCATCCACACAAGTATATGGAAATTAAATACACTCAGAGATGCTAATTAGATTCATATGAATGAATGAAAAGCAACAGATACTTAAACCGCAAAAAATCTAACGCTTGTTGATAGCCTGTCGCGTATTATTCTTTCTGTTGCCGATAATTTCTTGAATGAACATGTTCTGACGCGAATTCTTTTCTCAACACACGCGATTCTAACTAATTCTTAATTCTATGCATATATTACTAAATTCTCAGACGGCTATTTGACGTTTGTTGTTCCAGTCATCATTTGAAAAAAATCTTGTTTGCTTTTAACTTTATTTGACAGAACTTTGACGCAAGTCTAATTAAGTTTTCATGCCTTTTGCTTTTTCACACAATTTGATGTCTTTTTTAAACGTCTCGATAGTTCTAATGGAAAATTTACAAATGTCGCTTTAAAAAAAAAGTTTACCGAAAATTTACTTCTTTATCTTTTGTCGTTTTTTGATCGAGCTACACAGTGAAGTAATGTGCAAAGAAGAAGACGACACGATAGAAATAAGAAGAACTCATTTGCGAACAGAAAAGAAGTGAAAAAAAAAAAAAAATTGGAAAGGAAGCGACTGACTGAGACAAGAACAATGTGTGGTTGTGCGAGACTGAATGAGGTGAATGGCATCACATTCTCAGGGATATGGTACGGACAACAAAATAAAGAGAAGACAAACATCTTTTTTTTGTGGATTCTTTCTTTCAATAAGATTGAAATTTCAATATGAGAAATGAATATGGAGAAAAATCTTACAGACATGAAAATAATGAGATCAAGCACTTCACATAGATAATCTCCATCAATGGCTTTTCTTTTTGTTGCCTCTGTTTTAAAAACATATTTTGAGTTGATTTCTTACAAAGTTGACTGACTGCTGTTGAATTTTGATCTGTTGGATTCATATGTCACAACTATGAAATCAGTTTTATTTCATTCTAAAGATGCTGAGTTTTTATTTAAGTACCTAGTAGAATTTTATAGTAAGCATATGTAACTGATATTTTTTCAGTTGAATTTTATAGCAAGTTAACGTATTCTTAAATAATAACGGTCACTTTATATTTGAATTTTATGGTAAATGCACTGAACATCAAAGAGTTATTATAGGAAATTAAGATCCTTTTATAGCAACTTAAAATCATTACTCTTTAAATAAAATTCGTTCAAAATGCGTTCCATTCTATTCTTATTGCAACAAAAAACCACACTGCTTATTTTTCGGCAATGATTTTTGCTTTATGGGAATATAATAACCTTCTAGATTCTCTTCAACCGTCTGACAATGTTCAAGTGATCTCATTCTAATTGAGTGTGCTATAGAAATAAGAAAAACTGTTCTTGATCCCCCTTTCTACAATCACGGTGAAATAAAAAAATACAAAAGCAACAGCATACAGTGGAATGAAATGAGACAGAAAAATAAGAAGAAGAACCAGACATTATTCATCATTGTTTGAGATTTATTTCGGTTATGTACAGGGCGAAACTTTTTAAACTCGACAATAAAAATTAATTTTTTCGTGTCCTTCCACATATAAGCTTATGCCTTATTAGTATTTAATAATTCTATCATGACAAAACTAAGTTACAACAAACAATTTTGTTTACCCTTAAATTAATTAGATTGAATCACGAGTTAAGCTAATGGACAAGCTTATTGTTGTGTCTCAACTCAACAATCAGCACATTGCACCGTCGTCTCGGATATAATTTCATTTTATATAAACAGAGTTTCTTTTAAATGTAAATATTAACATGATCCCTTCCTTGTTATTTCTTTTTGTGCAATTGCTAAACTCCTTTTCACATTTAATGCAACATAATAATTGTATGAGATTCTCGCCAGACTCGTATAACTGAATTATTATTATTTTGTTAATTTTAGCTCGCTATGTGAAGGTTTCTCGCTATTATCTACTGTCGTTGTGCAAGGATGGATGCAAAAGTAAATTATATTGAGACCTTGCTGGAAAGTCACATACAACCAATTGTTCATTATTACTAAAATAAGAAATAATGGTTGAAGTCTTTTATGTGTGTCCGAGGTCAAGAAAAATGAATTTCATAATGCATTGGACAAGTTTTATTCTCTTTCTCTCACGCACTGCAGGGCTTGTGCATTTTTTTTTTTTCATTTTATATAATATATGTGCAATTGCTTCTTTCATTATTTTTCTTATTGCTCTACACTCCTCTATAATTCTCGTCTCATAGTTCTTTTGTATATCCATAAGATTCTTCTTTTATTACATCCACATTTCATGAAGCTTAAAAGTGGGTCAGTTGGAAAATTGTATCCCCTTTTTTATATAGAACACCCAACACCATCAATCTACTCTATAATTCTTCTTTCTTTTTTTTTTGTTCGCTCACTATACACAAAATCATTAAAAAAAACTTAGCTCATTCAGTGAAGCGCATAATATACACGGTGTTGAGTACTTCAGAGGAAACTCCATTGATTACAATTTATTCTCTCTGTTTCTCTTGCCATGTCTGTAGTTTTTTGTATATGTGCATTAACTGAAAAAGTTTTGTATATGATCAGAAATTTTGATCTTATGATTTTGATATTTCGAAAATAGTTTTAAATGCATGAGAAAAAAATTATTTTTAGTCCAGATTTTGGATGAATCACTAAAATTCAATGCATTAATTTGATTTGATTTAAATTTGATTTTATTGTGTCGACCATCACGGTTCGTAATATATATACAATGGTTACAATTAATACATTTTTGATATACAAATATTTATTTAAAAGAATGTATCTCTCCCCATTCTCTAAACTCATGAACTCATAAGTTAATTAACTGCAAACTTTTAATGTGTTCATCACACTTTCAACTATGAAAGTGAAACAAATTTGCGGAAAATTATTTCATTTTTTGTTTTGCTTTTATATTATTACATTGACATGCATCAGCAATATTTTAAAATTAAATAAGAGACGAGTAATAAACGAGAGAGCAGTAACAGCAGCGGCAGCAAAAAAAAGAAAGTTACTTTTTTTATGACACATGCACATAGTCTGATTTCACTGAATTATTTTCTTCCTACCCTTTTAACTCGCAATTTACTTTAAGCTCATTGAAAATGATTCAAATGTATTAAAATATAACATTTAATATATTAAGTTGTCTTCAACATGCTCTACTTTGATGTCAGAAATGGAAAAATTATTCTGTGATTAAAATATGAATTATTGAATGAATGAAAATGCTTTTGAAGTGGCTTCTTTTTTTTAACTTTTTTTGCGTTAATATTTAGTTGTTTTCATTTCATAAGTGTGGCTTTCATTTGTCACACTGTAAAATTGCCGATAAGGCAGTAAATGACGTCAGCTACATTCGAACGTAACAGCACACGTATGAACTAAAAAGAATTTGGCTTTGGGAAAAGCAAAATTTAATGCTTTCAATAAATAACTGCAAATATTTTCCAATTTGTTACTTTATGAATTTTCTAGAAATTGTAATTTGACACGAGCGACTCAATTTCTGTATTAAATATTACAAATGCTGTTCCTCCAAAACATTTTATATGTAGGAATATTGTTATTTATTTACCCAGACTGTTTCGTTTTGTATTGTGTGCTTATAAATTCTCTTTACTTGATGTCAATTGATGTGCTCTTTCGCATTTGTACAACCCTAAATTGTCACGTCTATATTTGAATTTTTTGGAATAGACATTAATGGAATTTTTTGGATTGAATTTGAGGTTACATTTTGTTAAATTTTCGAAATTATTAATTTAATGGCAATAGAAGTTCTTCAATACTTTTTGTACTGCATCTCTAATAGAATCTGCTAATTCAGAATCATTGACATAAACTTCGTGAAATCTTAAACTTTGCCAAATATCTCAGTTTGATAAAATATCAAACTAAATTCAATTGATCTTAAAACTTCTTTTTTTTTCGCTTCCCAAAAAAAATCATCAAGAGAATTTGCGAAAACATGAGAGCTCCAATTACTGTATATTGAACTTTAACGACGTCGTTCAATGATTTAATTTTCGTTTTATTTCATTTTAATAATGTACGGCAACAGTTTCGAATTTCGTGAGTGCACGAATGACTTGTGTCGTCGAGTTCAAGAAAAGTTAAAAAAAAAAAATCATTTCAATTTCTTCTTCTTATTACGTCTCTAACTTCTTTTTCATTCTTGTAATCTGAGTAATTGTAAAGTACGTAAATCGAGTAGAGGAG
>JANIWZ010000015.1:0-25000 GCA_026123125.1 Chironomus striatipennis | reverse complement strand
TCGCACTGTTTACACGATATTGGATTTAATTACCTAATTATTTTGTTATTTGAGAATATAAGGAGCGCATTTTCTACAGGAACTTATACTTTTCAAAAAATTCGTTGAGATATTAACGGAAAATAATTATTTAAAAAATAATGGTCAGAAAATATTTGAACTGAATCGATTTAAAATTTAACGGTCATAAAATATATTTTAAAATACTGACAGACGGACAAGAAATCAATATCACTCAAATAAAATGCGCTAATAATCTATTAAGGTGGTGCCAAACTCCAAATAAATGGTCTAGATAAGGCAATAATTAGCATTCAATGACACACCTTAATTAATAAAAATTTCTTCAAAGCATGAACGTTAAACTCACCTTGTGTTGATGGATTGAGAGTTAAATCACCAAAATCGCTAAGTAAGTCTTTGTTAGACGTTGCTTGACTAGCCGTAAATGCACTAGTTAAAACACTATTTCCGAAAAGATCAGCACTAAGAAGATTGTTGTTGGTTGAACTAGTTTGTGGCATAATTGATGCAGCAGTTGGCTGTGGACTGCTACCAAAAAGGAAATTATCATTGTCTAGTGAAATAGAAGAGGCAGCAGGAGCTGTTGATTGTTGTATTGTTGATGCCTGACTTGAAGAATTAAATGCAGACGAAAAATCAGCAAAGTCTGAATCAACAACTGGTTTGGCAGTAATTGTTGATGTCGATACTACTTGTGGCTGATTTCCAAAAGCTGATTCAAAATCGCCAAAATCACCTGCTGTTGATGATACTTTTGCTGGTTGCTCGCCAGCTCTTGGATCAAAATCGTCATTAGCATCATTAAAAATATCCTCAATTATGCTTTTAGTCTTTGTTGCTGACACATGAGCAGCTGTATCACTAGTTCCAAATAAGTCTTCATTATGTGTATTACGATGAGTTGGCGAATTAATACCCAAATCACTATTCTTGCCATAATTCGATGCTGCACCCATATTGATGCCTTTTTTTGTTGTCCTCGCTGATGAAGTGGTTGCCGTTGTTCCTGCTGTTTTCGTGATACTTACAGGAGCTTTTACACTAATTGGCTTTTTATCGTCTAATGATTTCAATGACGGTGGTGTTGTTACGACACTTTCAATTGCTGCTGATGCTTTTGCTGTTGTCGGACTACTTGATCTCTCCTTGTCACGATACCGTCTGTGTTTTATTTTGTTTTTATTGTGAGACAAAAATAATTAATCAGTGGATTTGTGGGTCATAAAAAAATTAGCATACTTACTTTGCATTCTTATTTCCACTTGGTTCAGAATCGGAATCGTCGCCTCTCTCGTAGTCGTATTGGTAATCATACTCAGTTTGATCAGAATCTATGCAAAAGAAATTAAAGATTTTATAACGGTTTTTTTTTTTTCAAATTTAAATTCAAAAAGTACGTTATAAAAACTTACATCCTTTCTCTTCATGATTTCGTGAGGTATTAAAGCTTTCTCGATGACGAAAATCATCAAATGATCTCATTCCGCCCATTGCATCCGAGCTCATTCCAATATATTTATCCTTATTTTTCTTTGCCTTTTTTCTCTCTTCACGAAGCCTGTCATCGTCTTGTATAAATTCTATTAAATCACGCACTTTATGTCTTACATTTATTCCCTGATCCTTTCCATTTTCATCAACAAATGTGTAGTTCTCTAATGACCTTAAATCATAAATATGTTCTCTGGCCGATGTTACAACACGTTCGCTTCCATTTTTCACTAGATAGGTTAGTAAAAGTGTAGCCTATATGAATTATAAATTCAATCGAGCATTACTGGATGTTCACTGGAAAATTTTGCAATTTTTTATTTTTACCTTGTAGGTTCGTCTCCAATTTGTCTTGTTGTCTTGTAACATTCTTCTCCACAGCATACTCATAACTTCAGGAAAATGTTCATACGTAAAGGTTGCATGAGCTAGTTCCTGCATTAATACACCAGTTGGACCCCATGGATCATCATTTGTCGCTTCTCTTACTTTTCCTTCTATTTCCGTGTAATTCATTACAACATTTGTTCTGGAAATTAATATTTGTTGTGAAACGTAATTAATAACATGTTAATGACTAGCAAAAATTGCTTAATTGTGGCATAATGGAAAGAATGCGTTCGAGGTCAACACGAACTGGATTATTCTGTGACTTGATGTTTTGGAATTTTTATTATTTTGACATTTTCTTTCATTTAACTTACACTTTATCAGCTATCTCGCGAACTTTCCACATACTTATGAACTTATCCATGATGGAAAATGTAATTTAGCACTCGTACACTTGTTTTAACCACCTAAATTAAATAAAATTAAATATGCCAACAAAATAGGCTTAGGTGGATGATTTTTTTTGAAATTTCGTCTCGTCGGTATTTAAATTTTACGTACACGTTATGCTTAGCTCACCTTTCTAAATTGCTATTAAATGTGAATACGTTAATCACGTGTGTGAATTATTAATGGATTGATTTAGAAATTGAATTTATTTCATTGAATTTTGAATCGGTTTAAAGTAACGGATTTTATTAATTTTAAATATTTTTGAAAATCATAAAATTTAAAAATGAAATGAACGTTAAATTGAACCAATTCAAAATTATCAGAAATATTTTATGTTTTGATGATTAAATCAGTTATAGTTCATGTAAAATCATCCTAATAGTAAGTATTTGCTGTAAAATGATGAATTAATTTAAAAAAATTCCTAAATTAAAGCTGTCAAAAATATTTCAAACTTATCGTTTTTTTTAAAAAGTTGAAAACAGTTTGATTTTTTGTCAGTCTGACTCAATTTATTCACAAAATGCTTTTCTGACATTTATTTGTGTAAATTTTTAACTTTTGTGTAAACATAAACAATTTAGTAATATTTTAGTAAAATAATGAAATTAAATAGTTTTTAAGGATATAATGTTGTTAAGAATAGTCTCAAAAAGTGTGCTATTGCACAAAGCTTGCAGTTTAATATCGCATCAAGTAAGACATAATCACTTAAGTCGAATATCATCAATTTTAGGAAATTTCGCACATTTTCCACACGATATTAGAAATATATCTAACATAAATGAAGATGAGGATTTAGACCAAGAAAATTTCTATCACGTGTATCAATTGGCTAATAAATACTTATCGCATGACACATCCAAAAAAGATACTTTAATGAGCAAAATTGATACATTCGATGAGATCCAGCAAGTTGTGGAATGCATTGAAAATGATTTGAATGTACTTAATAAGGACCACATTATTCAACTTCTATTGCTTACTGGAAAGTTGAGAGATAAGCAGGATTTAACAGTTATTAAGAATCTTAAAGAATTTGCAGAGAAAATCAGCACAAAGTTATCTGAAATGAATGACATCGAGTTAGGCATAACTTTATTACATCTACGATTATTGGGTATAAATTCAAGACATCCAGTAATGCAGAAGATCATTAACAGTATAATGGACAGCATCAATCAAAAGAAAGATGATTTTGATTCCTTAGCACTGTCCTTATTTACAGAAACTATGTGCCTTGAACGAGATCTTTATTCAAAGCTTCTGATGGTTGAAACTCTTCCAATAATCAACACAAAACTTAATGATTGCAACGATCCTGTGGAATTTTATCATCTAATTTCATGCCTTAATAGTGTACATCCAGTTTTGTCGTCTGAATCATTAAATGTCTATAAGGAAAAGATTGAAGAGTTTATAGACAAAAATTTAATTACAAGTGATCATGTCCGCATTATTTTCAAGACAATCAATTTCCTTAACTTTCCACATTGGTCTACAGCAAATGCAAAACTTATTCAGAAGTTTCTAATTATTCTTCAAAAGTCAGTTCCAAATATGCAGCCAAAGGATTTATTTCAAACTAATCGAGCCTTATTTGTCCAATATGAACCATCAAAATTGATTCCATTGTTAAGAGATCGTGCTAATAAGCTGTTGGAAGAGACTAAAGATGTTGAATTGCTGCAAATTGCTTGCTTGTATTGTACACCTCAGGAAAGAATTAAATTTGTCGAGATGTTGAGAGGTAAGTTAAATTGTTCATTAATCCACTATACCATGTTTTATGTACGTGCCTTTTTACAGACAAAGTATTAAAATATCAAACAACTCTCGGACCAGCTTCCGATTCATTGGCATCATTTTTCAAAATTCTACGCTTATTGAAAATTTCAGATACGGAATTGTGTGACTGTTTTTGGACTAAGATTGTTAATAAAATTTTCAGCCTACCAGAACCAGAATTAAGGCATCGATTACCAAAATATTTTCATCGCTACATGAATTTTAATAACAATTTGGGTGGAACTTATCGTCACATTGAATTTGAGAAAATTGTCTATGAATATTGTGTAGAGGAAATGAAAACTGGATCTGCATATATTCCAAAAGAATTTTCAAAGTTTGCAAGCTTTGTCATTGCTTATTCTGATAAATATGACAGCATCCCTCCATTTGTTATTGAAAAATTAATTATGATGCAGGAACAACTCAATATCATTGATTGTAAATTAATATCAAGAGGACTAGAGATTCTTCATGGCTTTCGACCAAGGCGGCATATAAATAGAGACTTGCTAGATAATCAAATGGAAATTTTACAATACATCCTCGACAGCTGTGCGCAAAGACATCTTGAAGCTGGAAACTTATCAATTAAGGATGTTAACATTATTTTATCATCTTATGTTCGACGTAGAGCACCTCGCGATTCCTCTTTATTCTTTGAAATTATGGGATGGTATGATCAGAAATTGGAACTAAACTCAAGAACAATTCGGGAAATTTGTCATTCATTGCAAGTATCCAAGTTCTGCAATGATTCTGTTTGCGATCAGTTCTTTGATTATGTTGTTGACAATAAGGATATTGTGACTGGTGAAACTGTTGAGAAGGTCGGTTACTTATTTTCTTATTATTCTCTTAACTCGTTAAGTCTTCTTTAGATCCTCACAACATGCTACAATCTAAGTTATTTTCCTGAAAATCCAGAAGCACTTGAGACATGTAGCGATATAGTCTTTCGAGATTTCAACGTAATGAGTGGACTTTCAGTTGTTCAAGCTTTGTTGGCAATGACATTTTACAAAAGTGCTCCTGCTGAATTGATCTCATTAGTTTTTAATGGCGATTTTATCAAACGGTTGGAACAAGAAGTACAAATGGCATATTCTAGAGATACTTATCCTCAAAAAGTCATGTCACTTGTGATGCAACTTAACAGAGCTGTTTGCTTAGATCATCCAGAATATAACATCAGGTATAAATTCCTTCAAAACTTGCAGACATAATCATTGCCTATTTTGAATTTCAGATGGTTCCAGCAAAGCTTCGTTGAAGCTCAAATGTCGAAAAAACCGGTAATTAGAAATAAGTTCCATGATGAAGTGCACAAATTGTTACTTCACATTGTTCCTAGTCGTGACTATTTAGCTATTAATCAAGTTACTCCTTACGGATATAGAATAGACTTTGAGATTCATATAGACAAGAATTATAACAAATTTTTAAAACCTGATCCAGATGATTATATTGGCATTAACTTTAAGCCAAAAGTTCATAAAGTAGCAATATTGTTGCTTTCATTCGATACATTCTGTATTAATGATGTTAATAGATTAAGAGGATCAGAATTGTTGAGAATGAGACATTTAGAAATGATGAACTATAAAGTTATTCATGTCAAAAAGAGTGACTTTAAAATGTTGTATGAAAATGTGACAGCCAAAATTAAACACTTGAAGAAGCTCCTTCAAATTGGGTAGTAAAAAAATTGTCTTTTTATTAATCGATTATAAGAGTTTAGGTATGAAAAAAATTCTGGCACAGATTTAAACTTTTAAAGTTATTGTTCACAGCACCAATTATAAGCTTCGTTGAACATTGATTGCCATGGACACATTTGTGTATTGAAATCGGGGGAAATGTAAGGCCATTGGAACATTTCGACACATCTTTCAGGATGTGGCATCATAGCTAAATGACGTCCATCTTTCGAGCAAATAGCTGCAATTCCTTCAATACTTCCATTTGGATTCATTGGATATTTTTCAGTTGGTTGATTGTTATCATCGACATAGTACATAGCAATTGAGTTTGATACCTTTAAGTTCTTAAGAACTGCTTGATTCTTAAATGAAAATCTTCCTTCACCATGTGCAACCCAACATCCAAGAACGCTTCCTTGCATCTTTCTCAACATTAATGCATTACTAGATCCAATTTTTACAGAACTCCAACGACATTCAAATCTTCCAGATTTATTGTGAAGAAGTGCAATTGGCTGAACTCCATCATTATCGGTCGATTCCTTAGCACTGTCATCAACCCAACCAATCATACTCATTAATTGGCATCCATTGCACACACCAAGTGAGAAAGTATCCTTTCGGTTCTTAAAGTTTTCAAATTGAGATTTGAGGACATCATTAAATCTTATACTAGCTGCCCATCCTTTAGCTGATCCCAATGTGTCTGCATAACTAAAGCCTCCTGGAAAGATTACTCCTCGATACTGAAATGATAAAATTTATTAGCTGATCTGCTATTAAGATATAAATTAAGTCACTTACATTATCCAAAAAGGCTTTACGTGATAACAAGTCACTCATTGTCACATCATGAACTTCAAAATTGGCTTTTATCAAAGCAGCAATCATTTCACGATCTCCATTAACTCCTTCCTCGCGAACAACAGCTACACGCCAAAGATTCGAAGGAGATTGAAGTAAAACAGCATCAGGATTGAATGTTAGTATGTATTTTGGGCCAGTTCGAATGTCAAATGATTGATATTCTTCTTCGGCACATTCTGGATTCATTTGAAGCTTTTCAAGTTCATAACTTGTTCTTTCCCACTTCTTAGTTGCTTCCAATGTCGATATGTCAATCAAAGTTGTGGCATTTGATGATATTTTGATCCTTGACTGCATTCCAAAGCCAGTAGACTTACCAATATGAAGTGCATTAACTTTGTTCTGCTTAAATTCGTTCAAGATGGTTTGAAGGTTCTCAGTATCACATTCAAGAATCCATCCACATTCTTCAGCAAAAAGCAGTCTCAGAACATTCTCGATGGATGATTCGTCAAGTCCAAAATATTTCATTGCATTTCCAAGATCGACATTGATTCCACATAGTCCAGCAATAGCCATTTCTGTCAAGCAAACAACCAGTCCACCATCACTAATGTCATGTCCAGATAATAGAACTTTTCTTTCCAATAACTTTTGAGTCACATTAAATGCGTTCTTCAAAGCATTGATATTTTCAAGATCGGGGCTGTCATTGCCTTGTTGCTTCAAAGATTGTGCTAGTGCTGATGCTCCCAATCTAAACTTTCCTTCAATATTAACCCAGATAAGTTCTCCAGTTTTTCCAAATGACGGTGCCTTTAAATCTGGAGTGATTCTGATTGTCACATCTTTACATGGAGCGTAAGTGGATATAACTAATGTTCCTGGCGATTTTACAGTCTCGCTATTAATTCTTGCTGCCATTGACAGTGAATCTTTTCCACCATCAACTGCGATATTTAATTGTTCCATCATATTACACATTGACTTACAAGCATCAACCATTTTTGCACCTTCACCTGGTAATTTAGCAGCCCACATCCAATTACCAGAACATTTAACATCAGCAAGTTCGGTGATTTTTACAAAAACTAGATTGGATATGGCTTCAGCTACTGACATTCGTGCACCTGATTCGGCATTAATTAGTCCTTTAATTGGTTGAGTTCCAATTGATGTAGCAATTCCTTTCTTCTCAAAATGTGATACCAATGTTAATGCATAATCAGCAAGAGGTGTATGTAAAGGACCAACACATTGTTGCTGAACAATCAATCCAGTAACACAACGGTCAACTTTGTTTGTTAAGAAGCGTTTACTTCCAACAGATAAGATGCTTAAAGCTCGATCTAAGTAATTTTGGAAATGATTGTCATCATCAGGAAGCTTTAATGGTGCAAATGTCTTCTTCTGTCTTGCCAAATCATATACCTTTCTAGGCATTTCACCAAGCACATATTTAAGATTCATGTCAAATGGAACATCTTTAGGGATATTTTCACGAACCATGTATTTATCGAAATCAGCTTGATCCTCAATAAGTGTTACATTTCCATTTCCTGTGACAACACCAACAAAATTAATTGGACATCTTTCACGTTCACAAATGGCTTCAAGGAGGCTTCTACTTTCAGCTTTGCATAGAATTGCATTATTTTCTTGATATTCAGCACCCCATAATTCTAAGGCATTAATTGTCGGATCGCCAAGTTGGAATTCTTTTGAGAAAATGATAGCACCTGCATAATCAGGTTCAACAAGTTCCTTTAAGACATTTCCATTACCTCCAGCACCTTGATCATGAATGGCTAATATTGGATTTTCATCTCCCATTTCAATGCATGAACGAACAACTCGATTTAATTTATTTTCCATTTCAGCATCTCCACGCTGAACAGCATTAAAGTCTAATTCGCATTTGTTATCACCTTGAACTTCTACTGAACTAGCAGCACCTCCTCCGACCCCAATTCTATATACAGGTCCGCCAATCTTAGCAAGCAACATTCCCTTTTCAGGATTCAACTTTTGAGTCTGAGATGAATCCATTGTTCCTAAACCACCACTAAACATTATAGACTTGACATACTCATCACGTTCATTTTGAGCATTAATGACACCATAAGAAATAGCGAATCCTGTTAGTACAGGTTCCCCAAATTTATTGCCATAATCAGAAGCTCCATTACTAGCTTCAATGATGATCTTTAGTGGACTTGCGAATGATGGAGGATATTGAAGATCATTGAATTCGTAAGGCAAATGATAATCTGGAATGTTGAGAATTCCAATACAATATCCAGCAGTTCCAGCAATTGTGTGACCACCACGACCCACACCTTGTACATCACGAATTCTTCCACCAGTTCCAGTTGTAGCTCCAGGAAATGGTGCTACAGTTGTTGGCATATTGTGAGTTTCTGCAGTAAAAATCAAATCTAATTCAGTCTCAGAAATTTCCATTTTTCCAGCTTCAGTGAAGGTCGTTGGATGGAGAGTTTTGCATTTAAATCCTTTAATGGCACTGCTGTTATCACTGAACTTTATAGTATTATTTTGATTCGAATGATTTTGTGTTTCTATTATCATTTTAATGAGTGACTTCTCTTCCTCCTTTCCATCGACTATCATGCGACCTTTGAAGAACCAGTGCCTTGAATGTTCTGAATTCGATTGAGCTAAATCAAATAGCTCTACACTTGTTGGATCGCGTTTCAAAATGTTGGTGAATAAGTCAGTATAATAATCAAGATCCCAATTGTCAAATGCAAGTCCCATTTTTGAGTTTACTTCTTGCAATGCTTGTCGTCCTTGCTTCAAAACTGGGACATAAAACCATGAATCCTTTTCTTTAGGCAGTCTTTCATTGAATGAGTTTTTAGGAATGTTTTCGTCTGTATATCGGCATTCAGTCATGCGGTCACTTAAATGATCAATAATAACAGCTTCTTCGTCACTTGAGAAACTTTTAGAACTTCCATTTAATGTTATTAAATAACGAATAGAAGTTTCAATACGTATGATATACTCCAAATGTATAGAACGACAAATGCTGACGGAATTTGTTGAATCAGCTGTCGAAAAATTAAATCTAGGTCCAATTTCAATCAAGCATTCATTTCCATTCGTCGATGCATTTAATGTCGGCTGATTAGTGAGATTATCATTCTCCTGTGTATTTTTCAAGATCCATCTGAGCTTATTTTCATCCTCTTTCGATAACGTATGTCCCTCAATCAGTTCAACATGAAAACATCTCTCTGTTTTGATATTATTGATGTTTTCGTGAAGCTGCAAATATATAAATAGGGGAAATAGATTATCAATAATAATTGACGCATCTTATTGTTTTTCTAGACACATTTTGTATGACTTTAATTGATCATAAATGAGGACAATTTAATTCATGCTCTAATGAACTTTTATATTTCATCAACTTTTATTTGTGTATCTAATGCATTTAATGTGATTTAATTAATGACAGTCAATGATTTTAGTTACCTTTTGAAGATCCTTTAAAATTGTCTTGACTTTAGAATCATCAAGAGCGTTGATTAAATAAAAACGTCTGATCGGCATGGTTAACTCGACTAACTGATAAAGTTTACAAAACTGATCATCTAAAGTCTATATTAAGGGGGTAGACATGCTTATTATTCTATACAAAAGTTTCCAAATTTCTAACGGTTTTTTTGAAATTTGAATTTTTTTTTTTGTAGAAATCTGTTAGTCACGTTGTTTTGTTTACATACAAAAAATATTCAAGAAGAAAAGTAATGGAAGTAACAAATATTGAATTAGAGGAGGAAATAAAGGCTAGAGAAAGGTAAATACACTTTATTTTATTTCTACTTATGACACTAATGACTGTCCTAATTAAATAGACTCGGATCATGCGAAGTTTGCAGCCAAAATCAAGCAAAATATACGTGTCCAAAATGTGAGCTTCATACTTGTTCACTAAATTGCTCAAAAATCCACAAAAAGGAATTAGAATGTGATGGAATTAGAGATAAAACAAAGTATATACCTTTAAAGAAGATGACACCGTTGGATTTCATGAATGACTATTATTTTTTAGAGGAAGCAACAAGATTCACAAAAGTAAGCTTACTGGATCTTATATTGGATCTCATTATTAACTTTATTCTTAATTTTGTAGGAAATCAAGACTAACTGGAAGGTAAAAAGTACAAAGAAACTCAGCAATAAGTTTGTAAAGCTGAAAAAAGCAGCACAACAACGAAATATAAAGTTGTTCCTTCTTAACTCATCACTAAATAAAAGAAAGAAGAACTTGTCATTTCATGATCCAAAGGCAGATGCAATTACTTGGCATGTAGAATTGAATTTTGTAAATGCAGACTTTAAAACGCGATTAAAGGTCAATGAAAACACCAAAATTATCGATACAATTCAATCAATAATCGATAAAGATGAAAATAAGCAGCTTGAATTTTATAAAGCACAAGGAATGTCAAGACTGAAAGTTTTGTTAAAGGCTGAAGGATTAAAGAGGAATCAGAATCGTTATTTTGACCTGGACGTCAAAAAGTCTCTGAAATCAAATTTAAGTGGAAAAGTTGTTATTGAATATCCATCAATTTCTGTCGTAATGGATCATTGCATTGATGGATATGAATTAATTATGAGTGATGGTGAGGAAAAAAGTTTCAAATTGATCATAGACATTTAAATTAATGTTTAATTTTAATTACAGACGAGTCAATCCAATCAGAACAGAAGGAGTTTGTTAAAACGTTACAGGAAGAAGTCTTTACTAGAAAGGTTGGAGAGAATCCAATGTTCATCTTAAAACCTGAAGAAGTTCCCATTTTTGCTGATGTCTTAAATGATGATAATCAGAAACAAGCTGAAAATTCCGGAAATCCTCAACAAAGTCCAAATAAATCAGTGATAACAACAAAAGATATCGATGCAAAAATTGACGATGACGAGGAAATATCACCACAAAATTATTTTTTCTAACAGTTAAGTTTGCTGTAATTTTTGATAAAGAAATCTTTGTTCGATAAACCTTATTTTGATTTTTGATTACAAATCAATTTTCAAAAAAAAAATCTATACTGAACACCTGTCTTTAATTCTCGACGAAACAAAGAGCAACAACTGTTCTCAATTCGAGTATTAATCACAAAAATTTTAATCTGATAAATAGAAAACATACAAAATAAATTACATTTGGTTTACAAGTTGTTAGTCATTTCCATTAATATTAGGAAAAAATGCTTGATGTGGCGTCGTTGCCTAGCTTTGCCATAAGCATGTCTCTATATTGAAAGTTTCTTTGTAGTACAACAGATAAAATTGACGTTAATGTTAGGACACATAATGATAAAACTATTATGACAATTAAAAATATCTTTTCTCTCGAATTCCACCGCTGCCAAGGCCAATTCCAACTCCAATATTGTTCTACAAGAAAAAAAAAAACACAAAGAAACAATTTAAATATCAAGTAAAAAGTGATATGTGAGTAGGTCATGATTATTACCTCTAACGACGACTCTAAAAAAATTTGAGATAGAAGAAGAAAGAATGACTCATTAAAATATTTTTTTTTTGGACATATATCACGAGTAATCTTATCAGCTTAATGTAAAAAGTTTATGATTCGTAAACAAAAAATATGTGGAACTGCTTAATTAACACACTTTTTCAATTACAGTGAGATTTTTTTCATGTGAATCACATTAATCCTTTTTTTCCTATGCTTACGTCACTTGGATATGTAAAAGTCTATATTTTGAATCAGAATTGTATATTTTTAGTCACTAGATGGTAAATTAAACAAATGATAATTTCCCACTGATAAAAATGTTCTGCGAATTTTTTAGTGCACGTATTAAAAAATAAATCACTGCTAAATCTATAGAATATCAAACTAAGAAATATGATTCTAGGTTCTTAGATAGAATTATTTGAACTTCACTTGGTTAGACCTGTACCCGTACTATTAAGTTTAGGGAAAATTCTATTCTTAATAATTGTAATATATGTATAGCATTGTTTATGCTAATGCTGTCTTATTTGTTTCTGATCAATTTTTTTTTCGTATATTATTTGCCTTAAACTTTCTTTAGGACAAACTCACTCATTGCAACTTGTTGTCTTTTCCATGTGAAAAATCACAGAAACAAAAATATACAAACTGTATAATGGTTTTGACTAAAGCTTTTTGACATCTGAAACGTGCGCGGTGCTATTTTTTTTTTTCAATAGACATTGGCATACAATGTTAGTGAGGATTATTGAAATTAAGTGATAAGAGAGTTCCTCAAAGTCCCCATGCATGATAAAATTGAATATGTTTTTGTGCTCAACTTACTGATTGTGCGACTGTATTCCTCTGTTTGAATTACTATGGTGATGATGGATGTGAATGTGGTCATTATTGCTGTTATTATTAATTTCCGATGAACTACCGGCATATGCTAAATTAACTTTTCCATTATTCTGATGTTCAAAATGTGATGTTGTTGAATGAAAACTGTCTGTTGGCGATGCCATTTGTTGTGGCTTTAAGTCACTAATATTTTGATTATGATAGACAATTCCCTGAGTGTTTTGTGGAGTTGCTGGAACTGTTGTAATTATTATTGAATTTCCAGCTGTTGTAGTTGTTGTCGTAAATGACACTGAATTAAAATTGGCAGGCTGTGTTGCATGAATTGTATTTGGCTGCTGTTGCACTTCACCATTTGGCGATGTCGTTGTAACGGAAGACCAAAAGCTTTTAACAAAGTTCATTTCTTCTGCGACTGTTTTTTGTCTGTTTTCTCTTCCTTACTCAACCGCAATGTAGTTGTCTTTCTTTCCTTCTTGTCGCACTTGAAATAAAGTAATTTTGTATGTTTTCCTTCGGTTTTCTGTTTGTGTTTTACTTTACTTTAAGTTTTTATTTCGGCTATTTCTCGTGACTCTCTTTTAACGCTCACTTTATCAGCACTCAGTTCATTTAACTGTAATGATAAGAAACAACAACATTTTAAGAAAATATTTTAATGCTAGTGAATTATCAATTGCGCTTGATTCTTTAATTACTTCTTATTTATCGATTATTAATTGCTATTGAGTGGATACATTCATGTGATTTACGGACGTTAAGTTTGTTTACATTTTCCAGTTTGATGATATTGCTACACCAAGTGCCTATTTACGTTTTTGATTGCCTTTATCACATGGGGGAAAATATATACAGTCATATGAATTCACTTCAGAATTCAGCTATATCTTGAGAAATCAAGTATCATAAATCATCACTTCCACTAAGAATTCAATATTCTCACGACTGTTAAGGTTTTTGAGTATATTTAATTAATTTTTGTGGATTCTTGCCTTTCAACATTTAGTCACGTTTTGCACATAAATTCATCACTTTATTATACAATCGTGGATGGTGAGAAAATTAAAGTAAGTTGGGGAATAAGCAGGAAAAACAAGAGAAAGCTTTTTTCTAGGAGGAAAAAATGCTCTTACTTTGCTACCTCTTAATTTACATAATGCAAAGTTTAGCTTTGTTTTTCTGCAAGTTTTGCAAGTATGAGTAATTTAATTTGTCAATGAACTCTTCGTGCATAAGTTTAATCACCTACATTTTTTGTAACAGTTGAATAAAAATAATTCACGAAACTCAGAATTAAAAAGACCAGGGACAGTCTATTCTCACGATATTGCTATTATTGGACCGTATATGTAAGCTATCAAAAATAGAATAGAATACCTAGAAAATGTGATTTAATGGCTTCATCTACATTACACAACAAAAACAATAATTATTCAAAATACTCGGTCGCGAAACAGACTTTAGCTTTTTTGCACGTTTGGCACATGAGTGTAATGGAAGTGAAAAAAATGAAAACAACACAAAATTATCTACAGCTGTACATAGATTCTCTGATATGAGCACATGTGTGTACTTCTGTGATAACAGCAATACCTTTGTTTGTGTAACTTTATGTTCAGGCTGTTTTTCATAGTATTTTTATGACTTTAATGTTTTCATTTAAAATGTTTTTCAATTGTCGCTACCTCAGAGATTCCCATTTTTTAAGTGCCTAGATGTTGTTAAATGCCTTTACAGAACATTTACATTAAGCACGTGAACAATAAAAAAAACAAGCTTTATGAAATTTTTCTTACTTTCCATTTCGTTGATTCTAGGCAGTTCAGTCAAAGTAAAGCATTAATGCTGCTTATATCCTCGGAAAAAAATTTGATTTTTTTAGATAAATTGGCGATTCTATTAATAAAATTGTAATTAAAATTCCACGAATTGATCGAAGGCACTGCGTAGCTATAAATGACTTAAAAATAAATAAAGCTGGTGAAATACAGAGGAAATTCATTCTCATGATAAGCGATAATTAATTTACAGTAATACTATGGCTAAATATACAATAAACTCAGCTATCATATGCCAATACAATTGATAAAGTTTTTATATTCAGCACGAAAAAAAAATAACTTTTCATTGAACAACTTTGGCTATAATATATGATTACATCCATTGCCATTTTTTTTTTGCGACTCAAATTAATACAATGTGATAGTTTGTAAATAATAATATGAAGAACAAATACATATGGATAAGTTATTGGCCATTCTGATACTTTGTCAATTCAGTTTGATGATTGAGAGCAAGAAGTGCGATAAAATAGAAATTTGCTACACAGTAAAAAAAGTTTTACTTTAAGTAACGATTGGAAATCGAAAAACTATCTCGAGTGGCAATAAAAGTGTAATAAAACACACCTCTTATTTCCACATTCATTTCGATTTCGAGGTCAGATGTCCTCTCCAAAAACAATTAATTTTGGGATGGGATAATAAAGCAAAACCATCAGAAAAAGGGGTTGAAGTTGGGAAATTGAACTACTACAAAGTTATCTAAGAGAAAAAGCGCTTCCTTCAAACAAAACCTTTCCTAGATACCAAACATACCGACAATATTTGATCAACAGCACCACATTTATCTCGTACCCTAAAAAAAATCATCTAAAAGCAATCAAATTAGAATTACAAAAACTTTGATCCATTAAAGGTGGATAAAGAATTGTGACGGATAATAAAATTCAAACGACTGATATAAAATAAAATATACACCCAAAGGCACCCAAAGGAGGTGGACATCAATGTTCCCACGACTGAATCGATTTTGACATACTTTTTTTGGTCCACAAATGGATTTTTCAATCTAAGCATGAAGCATTCCATAAAAACTGATTGTTCTTCATGTGAGGCAATTTCTATTATGCAGATGGTGGCTATTCAAAACATCATTTATAAATATGAGCATGTCCGAGGGGATGAAACCTTTTAAGAGACAGAATCTCATAAAGAAATTATGATGAGTATTCATCATAACAAAAGAGGGAAAATTAGACGTGTTTTATGACATTATTTATGTGCATGCTTTAAACACTTGAAGTAACTATGTATTTACACACGCATGAGTATTATTATCACGACCATTTCATGACGGTTGATAGTAAAAGCGTGCAATTCTCATTATGCAGTAAAAATAAATTTGTGGAAGATGGTAAACGAACAGGCAAGAGAGAAAAGAGTGATGAGGATGGCATGTGCAAAAAATGGTCATTTGTACATAAACTACTCTACTTTTCCGACACTCAGAGCAGCATAAATCACAATGTAAAGCATCATGTTGTGTATACGCATATAAAGATGAGGATGGGGAAATGGGCGACATTCGTAAATTATTATCAAAGAGAGTGTGAGGGAAAGCTTTTGATATAATGGCAAATGACCAAAGTAGTGTGAGAATGAGAGTGAAATAAAGTAGCAAGTAGCCACATAATATAGCATAAAATATGGGTAGGAAAAAATTTATGCTTTCAGATCAATTTAAAATAATATAAATGACTGAAACTTTATGGTTTTTAACGGCACATGAGAGCAACGTATCACAAGCTATTTTTTATGGAAAAAGTTTTATTTTCTTTTAGCCTGAGTTTCGTTAAGTACATTACGTGATTTTATTCAATTTGGGCTTGTGGTTGACAGTGTTTGGTTTGGGGACTGTTCGAGAATAACGTCTGTTGCGTTTGTAAGATGATAAATTGATAGGGAGGATTGGGTGGTTTTAAAAAAGTTCCCAAAAACTCAAAACCAAAACTATCAACCCTAATTTTTGGTACCCTGCAAAATATAACCTAGTGTCAGACCCCTTCCTTTTGTGAATCTAATCATAATTGTTATTTGCCATTAATAAAGAATCCATCCAACGTGAATTTCCTAACTATGAAGCTTAACAACATTTGATTGAAAATGCCATTTTGTGAATCTAATCATAATTACTATTTGCCATTAATAAAGAATCCATCCAACGTGAATTTCCTAACTATGAAGCTTAACAATATTTGATTGAAGTTGTCAAATCCAATTTCATCACACATAAAATCACTTAGGGAATTAAATCTCAACAAAAAATGCGTTCAGTGCTACTGAACAAAAATTTCTTCCTCAGCATCCAATCATTGCACAATGTTATGGATTATTATGATTATTTTTATAGCTTCTGGCAAAATTTTCTCCTCCACACTTATCGATATTGAACATAAGTCAACAACTATATGCAATTGAATCACGTTAATTATCGTTATTGCCCTCGTTTATCGCTCAATTTCATTTCACTTTCCAAGAACTTTTTTCAAACTACATTTCTATAAACCATTGCCGTTAATTGCACTGCAATTTATTTGTCGCGGCATGTTACACATTGAAAATGAATGAGACGACGACAAGAAGAAGAAGAAAGAGAATCAAGTCTGTGATGTGAATTAATTACCCATTAAAATGCTCTTGAACTTGACTACTTGTTATCTACTTGTTGTTACTTGTATTTTTTCTTTTTACGAAATGGATTTATGAGCTCGTCTGCTTGTCTCGCCTGACTCTTGCTGTTTCACTGAAATGAAAATGAACATTTGCATAATCTTTTTTTTCCTAGTTCCGATTTTCGAAATTATTGAGAGGGTGTGCAAAATTGCTTATTTTGATTCGTGTGAATGGCATTGGATGGGCTTCTTTGGGGTGTTTTTGGATTAAATAATTAAATTTGACTGTAGCAAGAAAGAGTCACGTGGTTAAAGTTTAATGGCTAAATTTTTTTTGGTCCAAGAAAATTTTTAACAAAGTTTTACCAACCACCCTTTGAATATTCTCAAAACTTTGAAGCAATATTATTGATTAGCAATCCAATACCGAAGAGAAAAAGTTTCTATCTCAATATATATAAATTTATATTGTTGGTGTGACTTTTTTTTATTGATTTAAATCGAATTTCCTAAATAGAATTTTATGTTCTTCCTCCATCAATTTCCCATTCACAAAAAATTTTCTATCTCTAATGAAGATTTTTTTTCGGGCTTTTTTTGCTTTCCTTTTTGCTGAATGAATTTGCATGAAATAAAACTTGACACAATAGGAAAGTCGATGAATTGATTTATGGTGCTGTATTGAAATTTATCTACCGATATTTTTCGTATTTTTGGCTTCGTGTTATTATAGACTAAGCTTTTTTGCTTGTGTGCATTTGGGTATAAATATCTACACAGAATATGAGGTTAGATATGGAGATTCTATTTTTTTTTGTATACACTGCTTTCTCCATTAATAGGTACATTTGGCTCTATCAATGTTTTTATGTATATACTGCTGGCATTCAGAACTTTTTCTGGGGGCAATTTGGATAATTCTCTTTGCTAAATCATCATGCACTTAAGGATTAAATGATTTAACCTCAATACGTTATTTTTGAGCATTAAATTTTATAACCTAAAGATATTTTATGTGCTTATTGTCGTAGGATTCTATATCTAAATTAAATGACTGCATTGAAAAATATTTGTAGCCAAAACAAACTTAATGAATCATTTTCTTATCACAAATAGCTCAATCCTGAATTTGTGAGTCACAAAATTCAAGGTTTTACGTTTGTAAACATAATTTACGCAATTTCTGCTTCTGACGTCGATTGATAAAATTGTGCTTTATCTCCTCGCTCTTTTGTATCTCTTCTTGTAGAATATCTCACGCTTTGTTATCAGTGATGTATTAACAGTGCCATGATAAGCGTCTGGAATTTTTTACTCTAAATATTTTTTGATTCCCTCTCTAAAATTTAGTAATTAGTAAACAGTTGTAGAGTCAGCATCAACAGCAAGAAAAATGTCAACAGGAAGTAAGCATGTCTAAATATTAAAACCAAATCTTGTAAAATAAAATTATTTAAATTGACTTTTAGCAACAACACTGCCAAATAATCCACAACCAATAGGATTTATTGGTGCACAAGACATCCAAAATGCCAACAATCTTCCATACCCTTCAGGAAATAATCTTCCATATCCAGCACCGAATATGCCACCTTTACCTGTAAATAATCAACCAATGCCATCCACTAGTAATGAATCATATCCACCATACCCACCAAATTATTATCAATCTTATACACCTCAAGTTCCAATTCAATCTAATGTCCACACAACTCAACCAACAGCTAATACAATCATTATACAGGAACAAAAATTATCATCAGGTAATTTCAGATATCACTAGGGAGTCAATTGTTCTAACTGATTAGATTTGAGTATCTAAATCATGCTATAAAGTAATTTGACCACGTGATAGTAATTAATTAATAATCTTGACATTTTTTTTAGATCCAGTTTCTCAATACTGTCCAAACTGTAAAGAAGTAATTACTACAAATGTCAAATACAAATCTGGAAAGAGAACACATGGTGCTGCATTACTTCTTTGCGCATTAGATCAAGATTGTTGTGCTTTATTGCCTTACTGTTGCGATGCTGCTAAGGACGCTCATCATAGTTGTCCTAAATGCAATCATTATTTCGGGAAACACGAACCTACACTTTAAAATTAATTTATGACTTTCAAGAGCAATTGCTAAGCTTTAGACATTTAAATGATATTGATAATAAATTGTGTAATTTAAGTGCTGAATGACTTGCATAAAATGTCAATACAATCAATCGTTTCCCAATCATTTCCATTACTGATAACTAATTAGTTCAAAGAATACAAAAGATTGTGTTTTTTATCGGAATTCAAGTTGATGAAACCTGAAGAATCAAGTTGATTGAGTCTAGTAGTAAATGCAACATGTATTGTGGCTTGATTTTGACATCCAAACAATTTGATTAAGATAAGTAAAATTTGGTAATATTTAGGAATTGAATCTGAATCTTGTTGCATCTTATTGGTTTTTCTTATCGCTTAGAGATCATTCACTTATGAAGTCCGATTTTTTAAGTGGGGGATTTTTATTTGAAGATTTTGTGACAGAGAGGATGAGGGACCAGACGTCTAAAAATCCTAAAATCCTAAAAATCTAAGTTTTTAATGGACGTCGTAATTGGGGCCGTTCGCTTTTGACAAATTTTCAAGATTAACATTGGTTGTGTCAATAGTTTCTAGTAGTTACGATTAATTGCTTTACAATAGCAATCACAGTCAACAGCCATAACTGCTTCATTCAATCTCTCGGCCATGTCCACTAAGTGCTGCAAAAAAATAAAAAAATAAAAATCTCCAAAAACTCATGTAAATAATAAAATTAATTGTTAAATGATGACAGCGTTAACTAATGAGTAAAACAATTCAGCATTTTTGTCGGTCACACGAATAATTTAATACACCATTAATTGATAATTAATGTATTAAAAAAATGAATGAAACGTGGTAGCTGCAAACTGCAATGAACATAAAAGGTGGACAGGATAAAAAATTGCAAAATGTCATTTCGGTTTGGTCCAACGATAAAAATAAAATCTGTTAAAATTTATTTGACTGTAAAATTGAATTTATATCTCACAAAATGCATTTTGGTTTTTGTTGCATTGAATTGTTGATGCTTTTTATATTCCAACATACAGTTACGGCAGTTGAAATTTCAAGTCTTTAATTTGAGTGGCAGAAGTTTCAATATTTGCTCATGCAATGTGTATAGGCAATTTATTCGCTCAGATTTATAAATTAACAAGGAAAACTTTTTAATGTGATTCTCGGTACGAGACTTGAATAGCTGTGGATAAATGTTGAATACATACAATCTCCATATATTCAGAACAATTGCACTGCATGAGGACTCTTTTTTTTTGTGGATTTTATTCAATCTCTCACTCGTTAGTGGAATATGATGAATTAAAAATCAGCTTTTCAAATTTATCGTCGTAGAAATTTTGTATTCATTGTATGATGCTGAATTACTTTTGTTAAAATTTTATTTTTGCTGTGGTTTTGAAAGCTTCAATAAAGATTTCTTTTTTGTGTTTGAATTCTCATTGATTATAACAGAGTGATATGTTTAGTCATTCACAAATTTTCGAAAAGGTAGCAAATGAATGAAATCATTTAATGCTACCTGTATGTTGTTTATCTAAGAATGGTCCAATTTTAAACTATCTAAAAGTTTGAAAAAATACGTCATGTATACTTTTAGAAAGTATTAAAAATTATTGAGATCTTAAGAATTTTTAGCGCATTTTCCTCTTGGGAAAAGGACGCTATTGTCCGCACTTTGTCTGTCTGTCTGTCTGTCTGTCTGTCCGTCTGTCATCGCATCTCCTCCTAGGGTTTAAGCTTTTTTGATGCGGTTTTTGGCTTAAAATGTTTGTGGCATGTCTGGCTACCATGTAACCAAAAATCAGCAGGAATGGTCACTTCCTCTGCTGGAACCAGCGTAAAAAGTGCCAAAATACCATTTCTTTGTATGTGTTAGTGTGGTAAAATGCACTAAAATGTTGACTTTTCAAAACCTTAGCTGTCCTCGGTTCGAATCCCACAGATGACAATATTCTTTTTTTTTGCTTTTTTGATACTTTTTTGATTTCTAATGACATTTAATGTTGAATTATGTCATAATTTTCCATTTTCACAATTTTTCCGAGTTTTTCCGAGTATTTTTATTAAAATTTTCAATATTTTCATACAATTTTTATAGAATAATTACTTTTTTCATATTTTTTTAATATTTTAATTGTTTAGTTTTCCATTTTCATGGATTTTTCATAGTTTTTCCGGAAAATTTTTTGAAAATTATGAAAACTTAAATTTATAATGAAAAAATTTCATCAATATAAATAATTAAATTGTCACTTGGGTCTTTAATATAGAAATGCAGCAGTGGCGTAAATGATAGAGTGCGCGACTGTCCTATGAAGGTCATGGGTTCGATACTAGCCCGTGGCCGATTTTTTTGCTTTATTTTATTTTTTTTTTTAATTCTATGTCGCGTAATGATAATTTTTTATTAAAAATATTTTTTTTTCCTCATGTTTCACACCCATTTTTTTCAGTAAATTTTAAATTTCTTGCAAATAAATAATGGTTAAAGTTAAATATTAGACTTTGTCCTTTGGGGGTTTTAATTGTTTGTGTATTTACTGATCGCGGAAAATGCGCTTTCGTCGGTCACGAGTGACCACCGTTATACTAGTTTAAGAATTTCTTCAACATTTTATAGGTATTTTCTATTTTTAAACAAACTTAATATTTTTGACTTTATATTCCATCTAAAGACAAATAATTCACTGGTAAATATTAGAGAAATGCTGACGACTAAGATTTTAGAAAAGGGACCGTTGACTTTTGACGTCCATCAAAAACTTTGATCAGTTTAAGATTTTTAGACCCCCCCCTCTGTCACAAAATCTTTATTGAAAAATTCTATTGTTTAAAACTGTCACTCAGACCCCCCTCCCCCCTAAAAATTGCACATCATGAGTGAACAATCCCAAAAAGAAATCACTAAATCAAACTCGAAAATTATTCAATAGAATATGAAACCTCAAAAAAATATCAACAAAGGTACCAAAAAATCAAATATATAACTCTATTTTTGTTTATTTCCAAGCGATGAATCAATTTAAGGTTTCTCTTTGACTTTACAAGAATTTCTCATTTTTAATTGAATTCACTCTTACTCAGACTTAAATAATTCAGTGCTTTTTTCTCTCTCATTCGTGCTTACTTCACAATAAAATCAACAAAACCACATAATTTGATTATAAATGCAAATGAGATTCTTTACTTTTACTTGCTTCTTTGATTTGCTGTCGCATATCAGATGATGATGATTAATACATTTCTTCACTTTCTTTACCTTTTTGATCTTTTTCACTTCCATTTCCATTACCATCTACATCAATATTACAATTTAGTTATGGATAAAAAAGAGTGTCAGTTTGTGTAAGAATTTTGTACCTTTATGCGTACTTATTTTGTTAGACATTTAAAGCGATAAGTGAACTGTAAAATTTACAATTTTATGTACTTTTTATTTGCCCTTTCGAACAGGTTTACAGGCTAACAAATGTTCCTTGAATAAATTATCATCTGTAAGTTCTAGAAAGTGAATAAATAACAACAACTTAAACAAAAGACAGTAAACAAGTCCAGTCTGTCTATTTTTAAACTTATTTATTTACGGAAGTAATATTGACAGGCAGCAGGAGATAAAAAAAGAGAAGTAAATTGAAAAGAAAAGTGAAACAACATTCTTTGAATTGTTAATCTTCAATTTACCTGCACTCATTAAGACAAAAACAGAAATTCTTATAGCAATAAAGAAATACATTGACTATTCATAGTCAGCTAAGTAAGTCATATGTTTTCATGTATAATGTGTGTTTTATTGTCTGTTTACAGATAATGTGACAAATGTACTTTTTGAAAAATCTTTCTCTTTTTACTCTGATTCTCACTTGCTGCTTTTTTTTGTCTGTTGTTTGATTCTCTTTCTGTACAATGCACGCTAGTTGTTGTATGTTCTCACTTTTCTATCTACTGGATTTATGTTTGTAAATTAATATGAGTAAGAGGAATTTATGGGAGTTGAGGTGTTGTTGCGCAGTTAAAAATTTTAAAATGATTTAGTTCAATTCAAGACCAAGGACCGTTCATTCATAACGTCTAATTTTTAGGGAGAGAGACCTACACAACCTCAGGGGGCTGAGGTTGTAGGTCTTAAACAACAGGATTATTTGAAGATTTTGCGACAGATGAGGGAGGGGACAAAAATTTTTAGTTTTTGATGGATGTAAAAATTAAAAGATCCCTTAATGGCCGTTTACTTAGTACGTTCACTTTTTGGCGGGAGTCAAAGAAAGAAAAAAAATTTTCATACAAAAAACTGCAAAAAACATAACAGGGTGTGGAGGGGGTGTTTTAAAAGTCGTTTTTTGCGTAACGTACTAAATAAACGGCCCCTTATATAATAATAATATTTTTTGAGGTTAGAAATTATCGGAAATATTTATTGTCGCTCAAAATGAAATTCCTAAAACCAGGTTGCCTACCTTCTAAAATGGTAAAATGGACGTAGATATATAGATTAGCAATGATTTTAACGACAGACACGAAAAATTTCTCAATTTTGTAATTCTCATTGTTTAGAAATCTTTAAACACAAGCTTGTCAAGAAAAATGTGGAAAATTCATAAAATAATCAAATTGGATATGAAAAGGAACATTTTTAAGGAACAGAATCAGGATTTGATCTTTTTAAAATAAAAATATTTTTGTTTAAAGCAAAAATCCACCAAAAAAACGAAAAACAATCAAAAATTATAAAACTAACAATTTATCAAGAATCAAAATCAGTCAAAGTGATCCTCATAACTTTTGATTCCAAAAAGCATATCTATCATCAAACAAGCTTCTAACATGTCGCAAAATATGGAAAAAAAAGACGAAGAAACTTTTTATTTATTTTCTTTCCTCTTCTTTTTTTATTATTTTCTCTTCTCTTCTCCATACTTACTTACTTCTTCTCATTCTCCTGTGTCAGAACATTGAAAAATGTAAAAAATAATAAAATAAAAAATAATAATAAGTTTAGTCTTTCACCAATCGTTGAATAAGTCAGTGATGAGTTTGCTTTATCATTGATTACGGGTGGAATTAATAAAAGTCGCGCAAACAATGCAGAGAATTATCTTGCTGACAATAATTTCTAGTTTATGCTTACAATGCATTTCTCATCCATATCCGTCAGAGCAGAATGTCGAGATTGTTGATATTGAAAGTGATGGAAGTGATCAAAGTGATAATTATGAGCGTGTATTTGTTAAAATATCGCAGAATTATAGGAAAATAAATGAGAAACCAAAGTCATCAGGTCAACATGAGACCGGCCATAAATCATCAACAAATTGTGGATATGAGGTAAAAGTTGCAGTCTATTTGATTGAAATGTTTTACAAATTGAAAAATGCGTGTATGTGGATTGAAAATAAAAGTGATCATCAAAATGTCATTTAACTTTGTACGATATTGATAGTGATTGTTTGTGGATTTAATTGAGCGAATCAACTTGGTAATGTTATCGCAATAGA
>JANIWZ010000014.1:0-25000 GCA_026123125.1 Chironomus striatipennis | reverse complement strand
ATAAAATATGTAGAAAGTTCTTTGTAGGTTAGGAACACTTTACAGGTTAGGAATACATTTCTAGGTTAGGAATACATTTTTAGGTTAGAAATTTGCTTGAAATGCGAAACTGAAACTTAATGGACTTTTCGGAAAGTATCAAAAAAGTTTGAATTTGCATTTCTGTCTATTCTCATCCCTCCCATACTCAAGTTCCCTAAAAACCCAATCATATTCCACCTAGCCACCAACTCTGCCAATTATAACTGATTTTTCTTTCTTCTTCAAATAACAAATCTTCCTCTCTTTAATTATTATTACAGTAGGTAGGCACCTTACATCTCTCGGTTCGTTTATTTGAGCAATGGAAAAAAATGTTTTTTTTTTTTTTTCTTTCTTTTGTGGAAGAAAATGAAAAACTTGAAAACTAAAAAAGAAAAATGTTTGAATTATTTTTTTCTTATTATATATTTAACCAATTGAGCCTTGTATATGCAACGTAAGATACGATGCAGAACGTTTGAAATCTCGAATGAAACTGAGTCGAATGGAAAATTGTGGTGTGTGTAAGTTTTTCATTTTCATGAGATTATTGGAAAATTCATGTGCGAGAGAGAATGTGACGTTGAAACGATAGAGAGAGGACGGCAAACAAGGAAACGGAATGGAAATTTCATTTTGCATATGGATATTTAGTGTAATTGAAGTTCAACAGAGAATATTCATGATTTTTTTGTACATATAAATTTTTAAATGTTATGAGACCCATTACTGGATGTTACTTGATCATTATACTTTTATGAAATTATCCATAAGAATTGTGTGCTGATAAGAAATCACGCATGCTCATTTGATGGAAATTCAACAAGCGACTTGGAATTTAATGCTTATTGGAATTGCATGTTCATCATTTATAACATATTAAAAGAATATTATTTTCTTATTTTTTTTTCTGTGCTTCTTATGTCTTTTAATGCCCTTCTTTTTTACCTTGGAAAGACAATATTCAACTTGAGAGAGAAGATTAAGGAATGAAAATCTTCTTTTCTACAATCATTACACATCTATCTACATTTCATCATATTTCTATTGACGTTGTTGTTAGCGCATTTTCCTCTTGGGAAAAGGACGCTATTGTCCGCACTTTGTCCGTCTGTCCGTCTGTCCGTCTGTCTGTCTGTCTGTCTGTGGAGCTATCTCCTCCTCAGGTTTAAGCTTTTTTGATGCGGTTTTTGGCTTAAAATGTGTGTAGTATGTCTGGCTAGAGCTGGCGAAAAAATCAGCACGAATGGTCACTTCCTCTGCTGGAACCAGCGTAAAAAGTGCCAAAATTGCATTTCTTTATATGTGTTAGTGTGGTAAAATACACTAAAATGTTGACTTTTTCAAAAACTCAGCCTTCCTCGGTTCAAGTCCCACCGATGACAACTTTTTTTTTTTTTGCTTTTTTTGATACTTTTTTGATTTCTAATGACATTTAATATTGAATCATGTCATAGTTTTCCATTTTCACAATTTTTCCGAGTTTTTCCGACGATTTTTGTTAAAATTTTCAATATTTTCATACAATTTTCATAGATAATTATTTTTTTGATATTTTAGTTGTTTAGTTTTCTATTTTCATGGATTTTTCATAGTTTTTCCGGAAAATTTTGTGAAAATTATAAAAACTTACACTTATATAAAAAAAATCATCAATATAAATAATCAAATTGTCACATGAAAATTTCGTAAAAATGAACATCAGTGGCGTAATTGGTAAAGCACACGACTGATACCGTGAAGGTCGTAGGTTCGATCCTAGCCTCCGGTAAATTATTTTTTTGCTTTTTTTTTACTTTTTTGATTTCTTATGACATTTAATATTTATTTATGTCATAGTTTTCCATTTTCACGAATTTTCCAATTTTTCCGAGCATTTTTTTAAAAATTCTTAATATTTTCATACATTTCTCGGAAATAATATTTTTTTTTTAAATTTTTTTATATTTTAGCTGTTAAATTTTCCATTTTCCTAGATTTTCATATTAAATTTACATTTATATAAAAAATCTCATCAATATATATAATTAAATTGTCAATTGGTATATACATAAAAAGTTGCAGAAGTGGCTTAAGTGCTAGAGCGAGCGGCTTCTAATTTGAAGGTCATGGGTTCGATCCTAGACCGTAGCCGATTCTTTTTTTGCTTTTTTTATTTTTTTTAGATTCTATGTCGCATAATATTTTTTATCGGTTTTTTTGCTGTCAATTTTAAATTTTCGGTAAATAATGAATGGTTATAGTTAAATATTTGGCTTTGTACTTTTGGGGTTTTAGTTCTTTGTTTATTTACTGATCGCGGGAAAATGCGCTTTCGTCGGTCACGAGTGACCACGTTGATACTAGTTGTTGTTACTTGATACTATTGTCTGTGTATCATGCTCGCAACTTTTTTCTGTGGCTATTGTACACACAACAATGACTGAATATTTGCGTTTTCATCTCGTTGAGGAGATCGTTGATAAATTATTCAAACAATATCGATTTAGCTGTGAAGTTTGTAGAAGGAACAACGAGGCATTCAAAAAAACAAGAGAGAAATGATATTTCAATTATTAATCCTTGCCTACATTATGCAAATGAAAGCTTGTGCGAATCTTTTTTGAATGCACACAATGGAACTTTTAAGTTGGATTTTAATCGAAGCTTGAGTTCTTTATCATGCTGAATATTTTATACTTCCTGTAATGTAATAAATTAGTAACAAGGCATAAAGTTAGCTTCCAGAAAGTTTTTATTAAAATTAAATTAAAATAAAAGAAATTTGTTTAATATCGATATTTTGTGGAATAATCTTTTGGAGACACAACTAAACCACGACCTTTACGTGCTCCTCGATATACTGTCTCTACAATGTCTATCATCTCTTGTTTATCTTCCAGTGCCCAATTAATTTTATTGTTGTTACCCGTTCCTAAATCTATCATGATGTGCTTATTTCTAAAGAAGAACATGACTGTGCATGGATCATACAATTCGTACCTGTATAATGTAATCAGATATTTAGTTATGCTTTAAATCCAGAAGATAAAAAGTAAATTACATTTTATTAAAGTCTGGAACTGCTGTTGTATCCACAAGATAAATGACTGCAAAGTTTTTCACTTTCTCTGCGATACTGTAAAGTACTTCATCCATTTTCATGCATGTTGGATCCCAATCGTGTCCAAATCTTATTACCTTTGAAATATTAACAAAATTAAAATGTGTACTTTTTTAAACGATTATTTAAAACTTACGACAATTCTGTCCTCTTCACTCAATATAGCTTGATCGACTTGCCATCCATTGTGTAAATGTGTTAACATATAAGACATGATGGAATATTTAATTTAATTTTACGGGAAGTTTGTTAAAATTGAGATTTTTGAAATTTCTAGAAATTTTCTAATTTTTACACGCTTTTTTATTTTTTTTTGTTTACAATAATTTACGTCACTGACTTTGAATTTGTTAAAATTCCATGCAAAAACTTTCGTTAAAAATTAACGATCAATTCAAATTCAAAAACTCGGAAAAAATCATTCAGTTGACATCCCTGTGCAATTTTATAGAGAAGAATTCTTCTTCCTTAAAAATATTTAAGTATATAAGAAAGTAACAAGTGATTGATTTAATTAATACGTGATTTGATCTAAGACTAGCCAGGATTATCAGATAAACAAATGGTAATATTCTGTTTATTCAGTTTTACGTGATTTCAACATGTTTCATCATGACAACTCATCGCACAAATAATCTGATGCAATTAATTACACAATTTACAAATATTTTAGGCTGGAGAACGTAAAGGAACTTTAAAGCTTGAGTATCTTCAAAAGATTGAACGTGAAGTTCAAGAGAAATGGGAACGTGAGAAGGTAAAAGATGAAAAAGTATTTTTAACCCTACTGGTTCTTAATTCCTGCTGCTGTATTTTTAGATTCACGATTCTGATGCACCGAAGGAAGGAAGAAAATCTTTGGATGAGAAATTCTTTGTGACTTTTCCTTATCCATACATGAATGGTCGTTTGCATCTTGGACATACATTCTCATTGTCTAAAGCTGAATTTGCTGTTCGTTATCATCGTCTCAAAGGCCGAAATGTTCTATTTCCACTTGGATTCCATTGTACTGGAATGCCAATTAAAGCTTGTGCTGATAAACTCAAACGTGAATTAGAAACTTTTGGATTTCCACCAAACTTTCCAGAGCAAGAAGATGTAGTTGTGGAAGTTGAACGTGATGTCATTCCAAAAGACAAAAGTAAAGGCAAGAAAAGTAAGGCAGTTGCAAAGTCATCAGGTGCTAAATATCAATGGCAAATTATGCAAAGTCTTGGACTTAAAGATGAGGAAATTAAAAAGTTTGCTGACACTGATCATTGGCTTGATTATTTTCCACCACTTGCAATTCAGGATTTAAAGAAAATTGGAGCTCACATTGACTTCCGTCGTACATTCATTACAACTGATGTAAATCCATTTTATGACTCATTTGTACGTTGGCAATTTTGTCTATTGAAAGAGAGAGGAAAAATCATGTACGGAAAACGTCATACAATTTTCTCACCAAAAGATGGACAACCTTGCATGGATCATGATCGTTCAAGCGGTGAAGGTGTTGGTCCACAAGAATATACTCTAATTAAAATGAAAGTAGCTAAAGATAAAGTTCCACAAAAGTTAAAATCAGTAAAATCTGAAATTTTCATGGTAGCTGCAACTTTAAGGCCAGAAACAATGTATGGACAAACTAATTGCTGGTTGCATCCAGACATTAAATACATCGCATTTCAAACAACGAGAAATAATGAAGTTTGGATATGTACAAGACGTGCAGCAAGAAATATGTCATATCAAGGATTTACTGAAAAAACTGGCGAAGTTAAAGTCATTGCTGAATTAACTGGACAGGAATTGATGGGTATTGCATTGTCAGCTCCACTTACACCAAATAAAGTCATTTATACACTTCCAATGTTGACAATTAAGGAAGATAAAGGAACAGGTGTTGTAACATGCGTTCCATCTGATTCACCTGACGATTATGCAGCATTAACTGACCTGCAAAAGAAACAGCCATTTAGAGAAAAGTATGGAATTGCTGATGAAATGGTTCTTCCTTATAATCCAATCTCAATTATTGAAGTTCCTGGACTTGGTAATCTTAGTGCTGTGACTGTTTGTGAGCAGCTTAAAATTCAGTCACAAAATGATCGTGACAAGTTGACAGAAGCTAAAGAACTTGTTTATTTGAAAGGATTCTATGATGGTGTCTTGTTGGTTGGTGAATTTGCTGGTAAGAAGGTTCAGGATGTCAAAAAGGACTTGAAAAAGAAACTTGTTGATCAAAATGAAGCTGATACTTATTATGAACCAGAAAAGACAATTATGTCAAGATCTGGTGATGAATGTGTTGTTGCTTTGTGTGATCAATGGTATATAAATTATGGCGAGGAAGAATGGCTGAAAAAGACACAAGGATTATTGAAAAATGTCGAGACTTATCATGAAGAATCTAAAAAGGCTTTTGAACATTGTCTTGACTGGTTACATGAATATGCATGCTCAAGAACTTATGGACTTGGAACAAAATTACCATGGGATACTCAATGGCTTATTGAGTCACTTTCAGACTCGACAATTTACATGGCTTATTACACAATTGTTCATCTTCTTCAAAATGGAAGCTTTAGAGGCGAAAAACCAAGTTCATTGGGTATTAAGGCAGAGATGATGACACCAGAAGTTTGGAATTACATTTTCTTTGCTGATGCTAAATATCCAGCAAGTAGTAAGATCAAAAAGGAAAGCTTGGATATTCTTAAACGTGAATTTAATTATTGGTATCCGATGGATCTTCGTGTTAGTGGAAAGGATCTCATTAATAATCACTTGACATTTATGTTGTATAATCATACTGCGATATGGCAAAATGAGCCTGGAAAGTGGCCATTAGGTGTTCGTGCTAATGGACATTTGTTGCTTAATTCAGCTAAAATGTCAAAATCGGATGGAAACTTTTTGACACTTTATGAAGCTGTTCAGAAGTTCTCAGCTGATGGAACTAGACTTTGTCTTGCTGATTCTGGTGATAGTGTTGAAGATGCTAATTTTGTGGAAGTAACTGCTGATGCTGGTATTTTGAGATTGTTTACATTCATTGAATGGGTTAAGGAAATGATTTCAAGCAAGTTATTGTTCAGAACTGGACCTAAAGATGCCTTTTATGATCGTGTCTTTATTAGTGAAATGAATAATCTCACGAAGCAAACTGATGAAAATTACAGTAAAATGTTATTTAAGGAAGCTCTTCGTACTGGCGTGTTTGAATTCCAAAAGGCTAGAGACACGTACCGTGAACTTTGTGGATCCAATAATATGCACATTGATTTGGTCTTTGATTTCATTGAACGTCAAGCTTTATTGATGGCACCAATTTGTCCACATATTGCTGAACACATTTGGCAATTGCTTGGAAAATCTGGAAGCATTGTTAATGCTAAATTTCCAGTTGCTGGTCCTGTTGATGAAAAGTTGATTAAATGTTCTGAATATTTAATGGAAGCTGCTCATTCATTCCGTTTGTCACAAAAAAAGGCAATGAGTGCAAAAGGAGCTCAAAAACCAACAAATGGCGTTATTTGGGTTGCAAAGACTTTCCCTCCTTGGCAGAGCTGTGTACTGGATACAATGAGAGATCTTTATGAGGTAATTCATACTTTTAGATTAAAAAAATCTTAAAATTTTTAAAGTTCGTTAAAATTTGAATTTTCAAAATCCGTTAAAATTTAAATTTTTAAAATCCGTTAATATCTTAATTTTTAAAATCCGTTAATATCTTAATTTTTAAAATCCGTTAAAATTTAAATTATTAAAATCCGTTAAAATATAAATTTTTAAAATCCGTTAAAATTTAAATTTTTAAAATCCGTTAAAATTTAAATTTTTAAAATCCGTTAAAATTTAATTAATAATTTAAATCCGTTAAAATTTAAATTATTAAAATCCGTTATAATTTAAATTATTAAAATCCGTTAAAATTTGAATTTTTAATATCCGTTAAAATTTAAATTTTTAAAATCCGTTAAAAATCTTTAACTTTAATTACAGAAAAACAACTCTGAACTTCCTGACAACAAGACAATTTCAGTAGAATTAGCCAAGAAAGAAATTCTCAAGAAGCAAAAGAAGACAATGCCTTTTGTTCAAATGGTTAAAGATCGTGTCGCAACTCTCGGAAAGATAGCAATGGCTGTGACTGTCGATTTTGATGAACAAGAAATTCTTTCTACAAATTTAGAATATTTAAAATCTACACTTGATCTTGAACAAATTGAAATCAAATTTACTGATGATCCATCAGCTTCTGAAAATACAAAGGAAACAGTTCAACCAGGTACTCCATTTATAACGTACAGTGTTAAGCCATCCGTTAAAATTATTCTGGAGAATCCAATTCCAAGATCGGGACTGTTTACTCAATACATTAACGTCTCTGATGGCGACACTGTCTCAAGTCTCAAAGAAAAATTGGCAAAAAACCTAGACTTGAAGTTAATTACTGCAATCAAGCTATGGAGATTTGAGGATCATCTTCGTGGACCAAGAAAAATGCCAGTCTTTAATGACTACAAGAGTGGAAAACAGCAATTGGTTGAAGGAACATTCTCAATCAATACAACAACGTCAACAACGTACATCACAGACAAATCAGGAAATAAAGTCGAACTTGGATCAAATCTTGTGTACATCATTGAATGACAGGAAAGTCGCACATGAACTGATCAAATGAAGAATTTTTGGCTCTTTTTATTACTTATTGTATCTATCTATTAACTAATGAATAAAGTAACATTTTTCAATGTACTTTTTAATTCTTAATTTTTACAGGGTCCACGATTTGAGTAACAAAAATTTCTCATACAAAAATTCAAATTTTTCATTTTTAAATGTCATTTTTTTCAGTTTATTGTATTAAAAATGAGGAGACAAGGATATAAGTAACTTCGATAATTATGCAACCTTAAGATAATTCCATTTCATCAACAACTCTATAAAACAAAACTTCCACAAATATTATAAAATAGATAACAAAAATCTAGGAATTGTTCATAAAATGCAAATATTTTGATGCTTCTAATCACATGTTATACCAGTAAAATAGGTGAAAGCGTGGCAAAAAAGAAGAAAATTGTGATAAAGAAATGATAATTTGGGGGAGAGATCACGTACTTTACATACAAGTTTTAGTATAAAAGAGAATAATTTTCAGTGAAGCAGCACAGAAGTCATTTTACAATCTTTAAAACAAAAGTTTACTCGCAGAAGTAAAAGTGAAAAAAAAACGAACAAAAAAAAAGTTAAAAGAACTTTACTGAATCTGAAAATCTGAATTTTGGAAGCATTTTAATGTCCAAAAATGAAAGGCGCAATAATAATATTGTTGTTGTCAGTGACACTAGTCATGTCACTTGACGAAGAAATCTCATTTGATGAATGGCAAGTGGTCAATAATGTCAAATTCTCTAATGTCGTTGAAAAGAAATACCGCGAAAAAATTTTCAATAGAAGAAAGGCTGAAATTAAGGCACATAATGCAGATCCAAAGAATACTTACAAAAAAGGACTCAATAAATTCTCACACATGAGCAATGAGGAATTTACTTCCTATTACTGTGGTGCTGTAGTTCCAAAAACGTTGTTAGAATCAATTGGAAATAATTCTGTTGTTCCTGATCGCCCAGTGCTAGAATCTCTTCCAGCAGCACCAATATCGTTAGATTTAAGATATCTGATGCAGCCTGTACAAAATCAAAGAAGTTGTGGATCATGCTGGGCGTTTGCAGCCATGGCACAATTAGAGGGGTACATGAAGAAGAAAAATTCTGCATTTAAGTCTGTTTTAAGTCCTCAATATTTAGTTGATTGCGATTCTGTTGATGGTGGATGCAATGGAGGATGGCCTGATACTGCAATGAGTAAGTCCTTTTTACAAATTAATTAAACATAATTTTAGTCACTTCCAACATTTTCAGATTGGATTAAGAATAGTGGAGGCAATGCTGCGCCATCAATGTATTCATATGCATACACGGCATTTAGAGGTGCCTGCAGATCAACAGCGAAAATAGCACTCGGAATAAAATCAGTCTATGGACCTTACAATGCTGCAAATGAAGAACAGTTAAAGAACTATGTGGCTGCTTACGGACCAATATCAGTTGCTATTTACGCAACTTCAAATTTCCAAAATTATCGCAGTGGTATCTTTTATGATCCATCGTGTACAACTTTATCAACTTGCAATATTAATCATGCCGTAGTGGTTGTTGGCTATGGATCAAGTAATGGTCAAGATTATTGGCTCGTGAAGAACTCATGGGGAACTGGATGGGGTGAAAGTGGATACATTCGAATGGCAAGGAACAGAAATAATAATTGCATGATTTCTTGTTGGCCTATGTGGGCGATATTGTAAGTTATAATGCGGATGAATTATTAGTATCAGAAAGATTAAATTGTATAGTTTTGTAGTTACTTTTAAATAGAAATAAATTTATTTATTCATTATCTTTATAAATATTTAAATAATACAATTTCTTTTTTGATAATGCTAACAAAATAAGTAAACAGTTGTAGTAATTATGTTAACTAAATCCATAAACAAATTTTTCAAAATCTATTCTAAAGGATTCCATTTTTTCTTGATGAATATAATATCTATTGACATCTTCTGTGTAGTCAATATCTGATGAAAAAAGTTCATCCTTAACTTCATCTATTCCTAACAATTCTAAACCTTCATAACTTTCTCGAAGTAAAGATTTATCAGTTCCATAAATTTCTACGATGAATTCTTTTAATAGTAAATATGATTGTTCTGTCATTTGACTAAATATTAAGGAACTGATTGGCTTGGATGCAAAATAGACTTGCAATTGATTCCAGGATATTTTGTACACTGTATATAAATTCTTAAGGATTTTGAATCTTTCTGGATCTTTCAATTTAGCTAGAATAAGTAACGGAAACTGCTCGATTGAATAATCAGCAAAAAGAATTTTTCTTAAACATTCAATTTTACAGTTTTCATCATTTTCAAAAAATTTTGCCAAAAAGTCTTCGAAAAGCTTTAAATTATCAACATCTTCAAAAAGTAAATAACCTTCATTAAAATTGATAGAATCCAGCAATCGTAGCTTATTGCATTCAAATACTTGAATAATGAACTTTTCAAATTCTGGATAATAATCATTTAAAATTTTGACAAAAATCTTTAAAAATTGTTTACGATAAATGAAAATTTCTTGTAGTTCTTTCCAGTCGTCTTTGTGATTGATCAAAATTTTCAAAAAGTTTTGAAATACCAAAATTTGAAAGGTTTTGACAAGATAATTTAGAATTATTTGAAAATTTTCTGGATCGAAAAACATCTTTTTGACAAAAATTTTCACATAACTATCACTTTCATTGCCAAAAAGTTCTGATGTAAAACTAACAAAATTATTAAAATATTCCTCATGTGAAACTAAGTTAATATAATGTTCTGGATTAAATGTTGTGTCGATTAACTGACTTAAATTGTGTCCAAAAATCTCAATAATAAATTTTGAAAATTCTTCTTGGAGATGCAAATGTCCATGACGAAAAGCTTTACAGTAAACATTTCGAGATAAAAATTGTTCCTTAAATTCATCTACTGTCAAGTATTTTGAAATTATGGCACGAATCCTTACAAGTGAATCAGGTCTTTCTGAATTGAATGCAAACAAAAAATAGACAAAAAAATTGCCTTCGTACTCCGTCTCTTCATGCATTGAAAATAATAAAATAGCTTTGACGAATTCCTTAGCATCTGCCTGATTATCATTAAAGTAGTTTATTGCAAATTTTTCAAGCAACTCGATATTATTTTTTACGAAAAAGAAATTATGATTTATGCTACTTTTTTGAATACATGCGATTATTTCCTTCTTATTGGATGCAAAAATTTCTTCTATAAAATCTTTTAATTCAGAATAATCCTGATTGCTCATATGGAGTATCATTTCAGACAACATTGACCAAGATTTGAAGATTTCCGACACTTCTTCAAAACTAGTTTGATATTTCTTATAAAATGCTATGATTTGTGGAAAATTTTGAATCCTTTTTGTACTGAGCTTGTTAATATAATCATTAAATCTTTTGATTTTAAACAGAATACTTCTCATTACTTGAATTCTAAAGTTTTCATCACCATTGGAAATCTTAATTAAGAAATTTTCTATCTCAGCAAAGACATTGCCATCAAAAGGTATATTAGAGACACTAATGAACTGAATAAAATTTTCCGCGTTAGAATCGAAGATAATTTTTAATTGTTCCATAAATTCTTGCATCATAGAATCTTTCATGATTTCGAAAATTCTATAAAAATCTCCATACTTAATGAAAACTTTTTGGACATCTTCCCAAGATTCTTTATATTTAATGTATAGGCTTGTAATAAGAATAAAATCATTATTATATTCGTCTGATAAATTTGTCATGAAAGCTTTTGACACTGTCTTACTGAACAGAACTTTCTGAATCTTTTCATGGTCATTGTCGACCGCTAGTTCTAAACATTTCATAAAGTTGTTGATATGAATTGTAGTAAAATGCTTGCATAAAAATTTTTTAATGATGTGTAAGAGAATGCCTTCCTCTTTAGGATACATTTTATAGACTTCATTAAACAGTTCAAACAATGCATCTGCAGGAATATCTTTTCGGTTAAGTTCTTGAAAATAACAGAAAAAGTCTCTCCAAAAAAGCTTTTTCTCCTTTCTGCTAAAATTTTCTTCCATAAAATAAAGAAGCTTGAAAAAGTTTTTATCATACATTTTTTTCTCCATCCTACCCCATTGGACATACTGATTTACGTGATCTAAATTCTTCTTAACGAGATTTTTCTCCCAGTCATCACCGAAACAGTTGCATAAAAATTGTGTTAGGGTTGAATTTGCATCATAATCTGCCGATCTTCGATGAAAATACATATTTCTGTACAAGCTTCTATCTCCAGTTCCTTTCCACGCTTTCTTCAATGTAGTTGGATCATTGTGTAAGAATTGACTCCAAAATAATAAGGTTTTGGAATCAAAATAACTTCTTGCAATGTTATTCTCAATTTGTTTGCAAATCAACTCCTTAATGCTGTTTTGAAGGCATTTACCTTTAATATTTGATTTGTTTTCAAAAAAACTTAGCAGAAATGAATCATTGTTTCCTGATTTGAGCAATTCGATAAACTTAACAATTGAATCAATTTCTTCTTTTCGAATATCTTCATCGTCATTGAAAACAGCTTCAATTATGAATTGCACTGCAAAGAATTCAGCAAAAGTTTTGTGAATAAAGTCTATTGAGTTCCTGTCATCAGTTTCTAAAAAGGTTAAGTCTACAATCACAAATCCAAAACGCTGTATCTTTTCTGCTGTCCAATTAATCTTTTCTTTCTTCCATCTTTTAATGATTGACAAATTTTTTATGTCCTTGTGCTCGAACAAGAATTTTATTGCTAGAACTTGGAACAGAAGCTTAAAATTTAGAAATATGCTTCGTTCCTTGCTGTCTATTTTCGATTCTACTTTTTCTACTTGAGCATCAATTAACTTCTCGTAAATATCATAAAGATTAATGAAAGTGATTTCAAAGTCAATTTTACCACTGATATAAATTTCAGTAATGATAACTATTATCAATGGATTGTTAAAATCTTGATATTTTTTAAACATTTTACTGACATTTATGTAAAGTAAGTCAAAATTTTTGTCTTTTGTGTCATTGGATTTATTGAAGATTTCTGCAATCATTTTACGTTGATCAAGTCGACTGTAAGGTTCGAGCATGTATGATTCTATGTTGAATTTCTCTTCAAATTGTTCAACATGCTGAGGACGTGTTGAGATCCAGAGTGGAATTTTTGACTCATCTTTTAATAATTTTAAAATATTTGCAATGAAGATATTGAATCTAGGACAAATTTCGTCAATTCCATCAAATAGTAAAATTACTTGATTATTTGAAAATAGCTTTTTGAAGATTCTAACTTCAAAGTCAGTATCGAAAATGAAATTTTTCATCCTTGCCTCTGGAAATATGACTTTACAAAGAAGTTTAAACACTTCTTCTAAATTTGGATTGATATTTAGCTTAGAAAACTCTTCGAAAATTTCTCTAAAGTTCCTCAATCTTATGAACGATATCCAATAATTTTTATGAAGGGTTTTCAACCTTTTTGACAAATTTTCAAAAGTTGTTGTCTTGCCAGATCCAGCTTTGCCAGTTAAAAGCAGAACCTTAGAAGTATCAATTATTTTTATCATATCCTCAAATTTAAAAGTTTCAGTTCCATTCTTAAATTTCATAAATTTTCTCTCAATGTATCCATATTTGGCAGACATTCGGCAAACGTCACCAAAAAAGAAATATTCTCGATTTAGCAGAATGTCTTTTAAATCTTCTGATGACAATAGGCTCAATATTTCTTCGTCATCTCCAATTACTTCAAAAAGGGTAGTTTCTATGCCTTGAAATTTAATTAAAGAATGTAAAACTTTGGCTTTCATTGACTGAGTTAGTTCCTCAAACTTTATGCTCTTATCATCTTGTAATTTCTTTAGAATCGGAAGTGCTTTTTCCATTTCTGGCTCAACAACATCTTTAAAGTAGTTGAAAAGCTCTGGAAAGGTTTTGATCCGTTCTGCAATAATTTTTGAATTATCACATTCAACTTTTGAATCTTTGATGAAATACAGCATCATCATTTGAATCACTAAGACGATCAATTCTGAGTGTTGCTGATCTTTAGGATATAAATTGAAGACATTTCCAACCAAATTTTCACAATCTTGATTCCTCTCACACTCTACTACAACTTTATCAACAAATCGGGTTTTATCATCATAATTACCCATTTTATATGGATCGAAATTATTCATGTAGATCATGAGCATGGATAGATGACAAAACTCATGAGCAATTACGCCAATAACTTCGTACTTTTTGTTTTCTTTCAAAAGATCTCGAGCACCAATATTAATTATTCCAGATTTGTGTATAATCCCTAGTGAACTTGCACTACTGTATGGATTAAAATAGTATGTTGAGTTATGCTTAAAGTCAAAGAAAATTTTGAGACTTTTATGAGTAGCAGCAATTTGAAGAATTTTTGATCCACTTTCATGTTGATCTATTATATCATAAGCTTCATTTATACACCTCCAATGTTGTCTGCTTTCTCTATCATTGTTACCTATCTTAGACTTTGATTTCAGGATCAAAAGATGAGTTTTTGGAAAATGCTTTGCATTTGTTTGATTTCGATTGTACAAAGCTCTACGTTGTCTTTCCTCAAACTCTTTATAAATATCTTTAAGATAATAGATTTCATGGCAACCAATATTCAGATCTAAGGATGCTAAAAAATCGTAAATTTTTCGCTTTTTATGTTTTAGAGCATACAGCATGATTGACTCATTGTCTTCGTCATAGAAAAAAGTCATATCTGGCGATGATCGAATTTTTTCACCAAGAGTTTCTATATCATCTGAATCAACGTAATCACGTAATTCCTCACAATCAGCAATAAAATCCATTATTTCATATGAAGCAATGTCGTAGTTAAATTCAGTTGGAAACTTTGAATTTGCTTTAAGAAGACTTACAACGATTTGACTGCAAATATTTTTTTGAAACTTGTCATTCGAATTCACAAACGCCTCCCATGCTTTATCAATAGCACTATACATGTTTTTGTCAATTTGAAATTCCAAATCTAGATCAAAGTCATATTGAAGTAACTTAAAAATTATGTCCGCGTTATTTTGAATCACAGCATCAATAAGAAGGTTATGATCATCTTTGTTTCCAATATCGTGAACTTCATATATCTTTTTGCCTTCAGAACTTTTCAGAATACCTGTAAAATAGAAGGAACAATATGAGAAGAATTAGAAGAAAATTATAAAAATAAAAATTTTGGATTGTGTTGAATTTGTTCAAACAAAGAAATGAATTTAAAGGAATTTAAATGTGTCGAGAAAAAACTTGTTGTAATAAAACTGGAATAAAACTTAAAATTATAATAGACACAAAATGATGTTTATTGTTTAAAATCTTGAAAAGGACTAAAATTTCTTTCATTTTTGCGTCAAAAGGGGTAAACTACTAGGATACTATGCTGATTCTTTTCAAATTCCGAATAAACGTTATTTACAAGTTCTATTAAAATTATTATTATTATTAAATTTTAAACTTACCATTTTCTCCGTTTCTTATTCTTTCAAGCAGAAAATTAAAACAATATTTTGTGACAGTCCCACAAGAATCTTTCAATATATCTAAATGATTAAAAAAATTATTTTCTCTTAATCTCCAAAAGATTTTATTAGCAAATTTAACATCCTCTGATTGAAACAGAATTATCGCTGATTTATCATTTCCAAAAAAATGACTAAAAGATTTCTCATTGAGTTCATTATCGAAATTTTGGTTTGTTTTAAATTTTATTATAACTAAATGATCTTCAACTACTGCATGAGGTCCGAAATTAGGCAGTGATAATGACTTAAGTGCTTCATTAAGAGAAATTTGTTCATCCATTTTTGAATACGAAACTAAATTTCATTGTTTCAGATAGGTAATTTGATAAAAACGAATAAATCGTAGAAATATAATTTAGAGGTGTATTGGAAATATCGAAATCACTTTTTAGTTTAGTGCGGTCGTGTTCCTTATTAGAAATTTAATTTGCTAATTGAATTTCAGTAAAAATTTTTTTAAACGCGTCCGATACAGAAAGAAAATTTGGAAGACTGACAAATAAATAAGCTATCGCGAATGTAAATAGAAGCATCGAACAAGCCACACAGAGCTTATACATAGCAAAATTGGCAACATAGCATTTTGAAAATTTTAATTTTTATTTTATTCCATGACTTAATATCAAGAAACTTGTTTTCAAAAATGGGATAAAAAGTTATTTAAAAAATATTCTCATGACTGTCAATATAGCAGTCATCACAAATCCAGTAATTTTCCTTATAATTGGATTTTGAGTGCATTCAAAATTGAGTATGAATTTCACTAAAAACTGATCATATCTGCTTAATTGATAAAATTTATCGTCATTAAAGTGATTTTCCAACTCATTGTCATCAATCTCAATCAATTCCAGTTCGTCTGGGTTATTCAGTTCTAAAAGATTGTAAATACTTTTGAATTCATCCAATTTTGATGCTTTACTTAATTTTGTTCTATCTTCACATTCAATTATGTTAATTATTGGAATTTTTTCGCTAAAAGTAATCTCGGAATGATCCTCAAAACCTTTTGCATTCTTAAATGCAGCTTTAATGCTTTTAAGTTCATCTTTTGTAAAAATTTGCCTTGAATAAACTTCCTTAGATTGATTAATCGCATACTGATAACCTGGAATTCCAGCAAGTCTTCGAGCCAGAAACAGACGTGATTTGTATGTTTGATATGGAAGGTAGACTTTCAAGCCTTCTGTAAAAGCTCGTGCAAGTTTCTCAAAAGTTTTTGTTTCTATTTGCAAAAATGGGATAAAGTGATAACGAGTGAAAATGTGGCAGATGCTGGAATAAAAGAATGAGCTGCTTAATATGAATGGCATTTTAATATCTGTAACTTACGACTCTACAACACTCAATGGCTGCAAACACATGTTGAACTCATCTTTAATGCCCAACATACTGGCAAACACAGCCCTCATATGAACAAAACCTTCTCGATCCTCATCACAGTCATACTTAATTCCCAATAAATGTGGCTTCGACATTATATACCCAGTAAATACATAAAGTGTTGATACCATATGTGTCTGTGTAATTCCATATCCATTGCGTTTTAATGTTTGATTAGAAACTGCAAGGTGCATTTTTCGAACGCGTTTAATTGACTCCCAAGATCTAAATAGCGCGCTTAGTTACAAGGTATACATGAGGTCTAATTTTACTGAACTTACCTTGAATTTGGCTTAAGTTCATCAGTGAACCAAGTATTAAAATGTAAAGTTGTCTCAGTGTATCGTTTTCTAGCTGTCATTTGTGTGCTTGTATAGCCAGTATTATCAAGAACTTTAGCAATGAATGGATCACATACTAAATTAAGCATGCCATAAATTCCTGTTGCTAAAATTTGGAAGCTGTTATCAGTGAAATATTTTTGACCACTGTAAGATAAAGTAGAAGTACAAAAGTCAAAAAAAAAATTAAATTATCATTTAAATCAAGTGTGTGGTTCAGTGTTTCTCAAACTGGTGCACGCGATACTTTAAAGGCACGTGAAATATTTGATGTTTCCTTCCTTTTTAGAGATTTTTATCTAAAAATAGGTCATATAAATTATTTTTGACCGCCGTGAAAATATTCCTAAATAAATTTCAAATATTCCTAATAAATATTCCTAAGTAAATTTACGAGCCAAAAAGTTTGAAAACCACTGATATGACTAGTTATGGCTCAAAATTGTCTGGTTAAATCCTATTAATTACCGTTTGAACTTCTTTTCATCATAAAAATCAGGAAGCTTGAACATATCATTATTAAATTTGTTGTCACATAGTTCAGATAGTCCATTTACTATCAAGTTCAACATGAACTGTTTAGCGACTGTATTTTTAATAAACGAGACATTAGAATTTGTACGAATTAAGGTGCCTGAAAAAATTTATTTAAATACCTTTCTCATTTTCACTCAATTTCATTATTTCAAAAATATATATATTTTTTTAAAATCACCTTGACTTATTGAAATCTGCTCGATAACTGCAAAAATATTTTTGATATCATTTATTTTTACTTTTTTTATATTATATCAATTTTTGTTATCAAGTTTCAAGTTCAAAAATTTCTAAAGTATTTATATTTGTCGCACGTGGGTGTACTAGTTTTTGATAAATATTTAAATTCCTCTTTAACTTCAATTTTATTTTTTGTACCCTTCAGTAGGTACATAGAATGATTTTGAAATTCATAAAATTTTTAAAAGATCAATCCAAATCCAATTTTTGGCATTGATGATTTTTCAAAGCTTCAAATTTGTTTAAAAAGTTAATGTTTTCAAATTTTCATTTATTTCTCGAGATAACCTATTATAAGTTATAACCCGTTAGAATCTCAATATAATAAAGTAGTTTCCTGTGTTTCTCAAACTCTTTGTAAATTTAAGTTTTGATTTTTGAATTTAACTTTATTTATAGAACTTTTTGGTTTTAAGAACATTTAAATTTATTTAAAAAATGTACAACATGAATTAAATTCATTCAAATAACTGATTTTAATAGCAATAAGACTCCTTTACTCTCATTACATTTAACAAAGTTCCCAATCCAAGTTCGCCAGTGAATTTCATAAAACCATTTTGCATTAATTTAATATGACGAATTGAAAATTTGACCAAAGATTGATCCCTTTTGCTTAACTCCTTAAATTTGTGATCACTCAAGTAATTTTTAAAATTTTCGTCATCAATTTCTGTGAGTTTCAATTCTGATGGATATTTTAATTCCAGCAAGTCCAACAGCACACTTTCTTTGTCATTTATGTCAATTTTATGACCATCTAATTTTTTATAGCTTCCATAAGTATTGCTATTATAGTCCAAAAGTTCATTTTTTCTTTCATCCTCAGTCATTCGTTTAATGTCAATTAGATGCATTTTTTCATGAAAAACAAGATTCCTGCGATATTCAAAGCTTTCGACATTTTGAAACTCAACTTTAATCTTTTCAAGTTCAGTTTTGGTAAAAACTTGTCTTATGTGGAACTCTTTTGATAAATCGACATCATATTGATAGCCTGGAATTCCAGCTAATCTTCTAGCTAGAAATAGACGAGATTCATAGCTTGAAAATGGAATGTATAGTTTTAGTCCTTCCATAAAAGCACGACCAAGTTTTTCAAAAGTTTTTGTCTCCAATTGAAGGAATAATGAAAAGTTGTAACGGATTAGGATGTGGCAGATCCTGTGAATATAAAAAGATCACTAAAATGTGAAAATTTCTTCATCAAATATAAACTCACATTTCAACAACTTCTATTTTTTGTAAGCATAAATTATATTCATCTTTAACACCCAACATGCTTGTTATCACAGCCCACATATGAACATAAGCTTCTCGATCATCCTGACAGTCATGTTTAATACCTAACAAGTGAGGTTTCACAAGTGCATACCCCATAAAGCCAAATGTCGTGAATGTCATAAAAGTTTGTGGAATTCCCCGACCTCCACGTTGAAGTGAAGCATTTGAAGCTGCCAAGTGCATTTTTCTGACACGTTTTAAAGATTCCCATGATCTGTTAATTATAAAAAGAATTTTATTATAGTTTATTCAAGAATTTTGAGTTGTTTCTTTTTCTTGAAAAATAGATGAACATTTGCATAATTATTAAATAATGTAAGGGGCCGTTCACTTAGTACGTTTGCTTTTTAGGGGGAGGGGGGGGGGGTCTAAGATTTTGTAACAGATCAAACCAAAACAAAAGAATTTTTATACAAAAAGCGTAACGAGGGGGGGGGGAGGGGGGTCTAAAAAGCCGTTTTTTTGCGTAACGTACTTTGTGAATGGCCCCTAAAGGAAGGAGGTGTTTGTGTTCAAACTGACGAAATTAAAAGAAGAAAAAAAAACATTGTTCTAACAAAAAATTAGTAAGTACTGCTTAAAATACTGTTAAGGTCAATATGACATATTTTGTAAGCTAATTTTTGAAAAGATAATGAATTATGAAGCAAAAGAAAGTCAACATACCTAGATCCAGGCTTCAATGGATCCGAACACCACGACAGCATGTGTAATGTCGTATCTGAATATCGTTTACGTGCTGAATCTGCCGTGCTCGAATTATGAGTTTTATCCAAAAGCTTGGCTCCATTCGGTTCACAAATTAATGCAAACAATCCATACAAGTTTGACTGCATGATTCCAAAACGATTATTCATAAAATATTTTTGTCCACTAATAATGATAAAATAATTCACACAATTAAGATGATTTCGTACGTCATTGATTAAGTAACAATTATTATTTTATTACCGTTTAAATTTAGCATCGTCATAAAAGTCAGGTAGCCGGTAAATGTCTTCACTAAAGCTGACATCACAAAGTTCTGAAGGTTGAAATCCTTTCAATAGAAGGTTAAGTACGAAATCTTTGGCAGCTAAAAATAATGATAGATACAAGAAAGCCATCAATTACTCCATTGATGCCCAAAAGTAATTTATTTTGTGACGTCATAATATCAAATAAGGATCGTACGCTTATAACGTCAAATTTTTCAGTGGGGTAGGTTTGAAGCTGTGCAGTGGTCTTTAAATTTTAAAGAAGGGGAGATGGGGATAAAAAAAATCCAAATTTTTGCTAGACGTCATAAGTGAATGATGCAGTAGATGTGCGATCAACATAAGCAACAGTAAATGAATGATCATTATTTTTTATTCTTCTTTTGGTTCATCTTCTGTTCAAGTTTAAGGTCACTGGACACACTGCTGATTTTTTTTTTGTGCTGATTCTCTCAGCTGATTTAATTTTTGATACGTGAATATGTTAAATTAAGTCAAAATGTCAATTAAATAGAGCTTTTTGTCATTTTGACATTGTCATCTAGATTAATCGTGAGTAAAATCTGAGGACTGTCGTTATTCATTAAAAAAATTATTTTGAAAGCAATGAAAAAATGTTTTATAAAACCGCATTTGTTCTTACATCCTGCATTGGAATTTAAATCGATAAAAGATTTTTTTATGAACAAAATCGATAAAACCTTCACATTGATTGCTACGTAATGCATATTTAGTCATAATGTTTTAGGTGATAATATATTCTTCCTCAAATTAATTGAAGGAATATAAAAAGAATTCAAAAGATTTTTCAAACGAAATTGTACTGGATAAAGAATGAAGAAAAAAATTTAAAAAAACTAGTAATGAAGCGGATCACGCTTCATGTGCATATTCACACCGTTCCAAAAATCTATATCAGGTCAGCAAAGCTTCGCTTTGCATAAGATTGAAGATTAAGACTCTATCGAGTCAGCAAATCTTCGCTTTGCATAAGATTGCAGATTAAGGCTCGATCGGGTCAGCAAAGCTTCGCTTTGCATAAGATTGAAGATTAAGACTCAATCGAGTCAGCAAAGCTTCGCTTTGCATAAGATTGCAGATTAAGGCTCGATCGGATCAGCAAAGCTTCGCTTTGCATAAGATTGCGGATTAAGACTCGATCGGATCAGCAAAGCTTCGCTTTGCATAAGATTGCAGATTAAGACTCTAGGGCAATTCTTTGGATGAGTGGAATTTTTGAAAAAGAGCTTTTTAAATCCAGTATCACTAATGTTTGAGTAGAAAATATATTTTGTTGAATTTTGCCTTTCTATTAAGAATTTATAATCCAAAATGTTCATAAATGCATAAAATATTATTTAATCTTGCTCTTTGATTTATCAAAACATTATAATTTGTCGTATTTAATTAAAAAATAAAGAAAAAAGTTTTTGAAATTCTGTATTTTTTTGCGGATAAGGAAGAAAAAAAGCTCAAAAATAACTCGGTGACACTTTAAATTTTTCGAAGAATCAAAATAACTTATTAATTAATGAGTTAAAATATAAAGTAAAGTACACAATTTGTAGATTTTTGGTTCTTTTATGATTCAGTAATAGTTTGAGTTTATAAATCTTAACAGTTTTCTTTAATTTTTGATTCCTTGGATGATTCAAGGAAAAAATGTCAATTTTTGTCACCGAGTTATTGACCAAAGAATCAAAATAACTTAATAACTACAGACTTTTTTCATCTTTAGTAATGAAAATATGATAGATTTGAGGAAAATACACTATTCAAATCAATAAAATTAAAGCCTGTAGTGGAATAATTTTACAATAAATCGATTCTTTGATGAAAAATTTTCAAAATTCATCCAAAGAATTGCCCTCTATCGGGTCAGCAAAGCTTCGCTTTGCATAAGATTGAAAATTAAGCCTCCATCGGGTCAGCAAAGCTTCGCTTTGCATAAGATTGAAGATTCAGACTCAATCGGGTCAGCAAAGCTTCGCTTTGCATAAGATTGAAAATTAAGTCTCAATCAGGTCAGCAAAGCTTCGCTTTGCTTAAGATTGAAGATTAAGACTCTATCGGGTCAGCAAAGCTTCGCTTTGCATAAGATTGAAAATTAAGTCTCAATCGGGTCAGCAAAGCTTCGCTTTGCATAAGATTGCAGATTAAGGCTCGATCGGGTCAGCAAAGCTTCGCTTTGCATAAGATTGAAGACTAAGTCTCGATCGGGTCAGCAAAGCTTCGCTTTGCATAAGATTGAAGATCAAGGTTCAATCGGGTAAGCAAAGCTTCGCTTTGCATAAATAAGATTGAAAATTAAGGTTACTAAAAAATCGAGAATTTTTACATTTGGACTCAATTTTCAAGCACTAATTGATGTTTTTGGACATGACAACGCATGTACGACTTTTAGGTCTAATTATAAGCTACAATAATCACAAGTTTTTAGAATTTTTAATTCTGAGTTGTAGGGACAGGAGGCCGAAATGTCCAAAAAATGCCGATTTTTTGAACTTTTTCGTCTTTTTGACCAACTAAAATTGGATTAAAAATATTTTTGGTATTTTTCCATAAAAGTTCTCGCATTAATTGATTAAAAACAGAAAAGTTTACAAAAATCCATCCACACAGTGAACCACACGAATTTTTCCAAAATTTAGGTTTGTGGGAGGTGTACTGGTGGCTAAAAATTTTTTTTTTTGCATTTTTTCTCAACAAAACTTCATTTTTTATTGATTTTGATCAAAAAAGTTCAATTCCCAATTTTTGTGAAATTTTTTAAATGTATTTTGCAATAATCGGCTAAAATATGCTCAAAAAAGACACTATTTCGTTAGTTTCTCAGATCTATCTACATGAATCAGCACCAAAATGTTAGCAGCACATTTGAGTGATAATGCGCACATTTTAAGACATTTTTGACAAAAAATTATTTTTTCGTAATTGAGTTGTGCGATTAACAAACTTGCTGGTAAAGTCACACCACCACTATTTTGCGTCGTGCACCGAGGTATCATAACCATTTTCAATGCGGTTTTTTGTATTTTGTAGATAATTTTGAGGCCGAACTTTTCACACCGAACAGTTTATGAAAATTTTGAGTTTTGGCGCCAAAAAACTAAAAAAACGATTTTTCAAGTGTATCGAAATCAATATATTCACAACGTGAAACGGTGTGAATATGAAAATAATTTTAAAGTCATTCAATTATTACGTAATGCTCTGAGAGGAGATCCGAGAGTTTGTTACATTCTATTGCTCTCAAAGCTGATTCTTTTGTTAAAAACGTTACGCAGGGAAGGGGGGAGGTGGGAGTGGGGAAGTTGTAATAACCCGAATTTCAGCGTTACTTAATAATTGAACGGCTCCTTTTCCATCAAGTTTTAAGAGGTTCAGTGTTCTCATTATCAATATAGGAATTTAATTTGCATGTAGACTTATCATTAGTTTGTTCAAATGTTGGCACTATTTGCATTGTCTGTTAAATTTGTGTAGAAAGAAAAAAGCTTGTTTTTAGGAAATTAATTAAACTTAAATTCAGCTGTTTTTCAAAAAAAAAAAAATTTAATATCATGCATCTTAATAATGATTTTAACGTGTTCTAAATTATTTTCCTAAATCTAAACCTATCTAAACTATCATTATAATGATTTAATGCATTAAAAACAAAAACTAGATACTTAAATTAATCAGCATCTAATAGCTTGTAAAAACAACATTTTTTCCTTAATTAATCATATTCAAACGATCAAATTTCAAGTCGTAAAATCTCGATGTAAATGCACATGAATTTCAGTTTGCGCGCAATTTGTGTGTGAGATGAAAAGTATCAAGTGCACTTGTGCAATTCAACTTTCAATTATGTAACTGTTTTAGATGAAAAAAGCTTCATTCAATGTCAAGTTCAAAGTCATCTCTAGGAAAACCGGTACGGAAATAAATGAAATGTTGAATAAATTAGTATTTAGAGATTTTGCATTATCACGGCTAACATGAGTTCAATAAGATGACATTAAATGATTTTATTTTATTTTTTTTTGGAGATGATGCATTATTTTTTTGGTGATGCAAGCTGAATGAACAGTGCTGACTTAATTTTAGATAATTTTTTTTTCAAAATATCTATGGATTTTATAAAAACAAAAATACCTACGTTGAAGAATTAAAAAAGTTTTTTTGACACCCATTTTTTGGGGGTCTTTGACCTTTTCAAAAGAAAAACATTTTATATGCTTTAATTTTTTTTTTTTATAATTGGTTGTATAAACGTTCCTGATAAAATCCTTTGCTGTATATTTTAAAAATAAAAAGAATGATCGATGTAATTATAAAAGAGATAATTGTCTGTTTAAACTTTAACTTATAACCAGTGCCATTCCTTGGTTTCGATAATCTAGTTTACCTAATAATCATTATAATTTTTAGTAATTTCAAAGCGCCATAAAAAATGTTTCCAAGTTTATGTTTCTCAGGAAAATCAAGTCTTTAAACCATTTCCAGACACTGATTTGAATAAAAGGTTGCAATTGCCAAAAACATTTCTTTAACTTTTTTCTATTCTATTTTTTTTAAATGTCGCATGTTGATGATTTAGTAGGGAATAAAGAATTTCAAAATTCTGAGAACTTTAAAAACCTTTGCATTTTTGTCATTTTGTTTGTTTTATTTTTTAAATATGGGAATACACGATTCTTAAAACAGGTTCTCACGAATTTTGGTTGCGCATGTTTCATTATTTTTTCTGGATGCAAAAATTTTGCTTAGGTATATATTTTTGCTACATTTTATGTATTTTTTTTTTTAAATTCTTAATGACTAATTAACAAATAATGTACTCTGGCTATCAAAATTTTTAATTGTGGCATTGAAGTATGAAAATCTACAAAATCA
>JANIWZ010000013.1:0-25000 GCA_026123125.1 Chironomus striatipennis | reverse complement strand
TTCTCATAGATTAAAAAATGATGAAGAATTTTTTAATTGGATGGCAGTAACGTTTCCATTTTTTCTTACGACATCAAATTCCATCTCTTTTCATCGGGTTATAAATTATAATTTAACGTCATTTTGCTTATTCCCTTTTGTCATCCTTCTCAACTTTCATTTTTATTGATTTCTATTTTTGTAAATGGTCAGAACACAAACTTTTCTAACAGATGTGGAAGAAGACAAGTTTATTTTTATGGTCAGACCAAAAAAAAAGGGAAAAATTTTTGTGTGCCTTTATCGCAATAAAAAAAGAGAAAAAAAATATCTTAAATGTCAAGATATTGACAGTAAAGCTAATGTTCAAGTTATCACACATATGCGAATGTGTTACGATATGAGGAAATTGAAAATGTCTGTCCTCATTTCATTATTCTGTAGATCAAGTGAGTTTCATTTTGGAAAATAGATTGTTGTAGGATGTGTGTATTGAAATGACTTGTATGGGATCCCATATCATCTATTTCGTTCAATATTTATAACAATAAAGTTTATCTTCTTTTTAACTTTTTGTGATATTATTGTGAATTTTTGGGGAAAATTTGAAGATTTTCTATTGTTTTAAAGAGTACAGTTTGTTTTGTGTTGAATGTTTTATGATTTTCTATGGTTTTAAGGGGGTTGAAAATTTGAATAATTTAAGTAAAACTTTAAAATTGTTAGTCAAGCGTTTTGCTATAACTTTTAATTTTTCTAATGTATCAGAAAACTTTTTAGAAATAAAATCTAATGAAATTACAAACTTTTCTTCATAAATTTCAAATTTAATTAAATTTTTTTCTATTAAAATTTCTGAATTGTAAAGCAAAAGGTTGCAATAAAATTTTCTATCAAATAAAATTCTTTGGTCTCTTTTGTTCTATTCAAAATATAACTCGAAGCAATTTCATCTGAAAAATCAACACACAAAATAAAATTTATACATCAAAAGTAATTTCAAAAGCATCCAAACTTTGATCAAAACTTCATAAAAAGCGAAAAACTATTCACCATAAATTTTAATTAATGATTTCATAAATAACTATTCACAAATTGCATCAAAAGGAAATTCTAACAAAAATAGCCATAAAATATTCTCCATTTTATTATGAAAATTTTGTTTTTCCAAAGAATTTCCTTTTCTTGTTATTGAGAGCCAGTAAAAATGAAAATTATGCTGTGTATCAAAAAAACAAGAAGAATATAAAAGAAAATAGGAAAAACATGAATATTCAATCGTGTGAAAGCTTTTTCCTTTGAAATAAATCTTTGGCTTTCTCAATCTTTCAAAATAACAAATAAAATATGAGTTTGAAAATTATTGGATGTGAATAGGTGGGTGTAGCGTTGTGATGTGGAAGAAATTGATTGGAGGGAAAATTGTGAAATAATTGGGAGCTTTTTTGAGAGTTTATTTTGTGGATTTAATGGAGATTGGGTAGTTGAGTTGAAATTGGTTAGAATTTATTTATTTTACGCATTAAGGTTTAGAAATTTATTTATTTTTCAAATATTCACAAGGAAATTATTTTAAAAGTAAATTTTATTAAAAATATTTTTTTATGATTTTTTCAAAACTTTTTATTTAGAAATGCCAACTTTTATATCACAAAATTCGAATTGAATTTTGTTCATTGAAAGTAAATTTCCATACGAAATTTTTCACAAAATTTTCCACTTAACACCTCAATTCCATTCCAAATACCACAAAAAAGGTAAATAAAAATATTTTCATAAATACATTCACAAATGATTCTTCAAAAAATTCTTGACCTTCAAGGCTAAATTATATACTTCATAAACAATCTGAATAATAAATCATTTAGTCAAACTGTACACGTAAACTCACTGGATTAGGCCCGAAAAACGCTCTTCCTCCCCTCACAGAAAAATAAAAGGAACAAGGATGAGAATAAAAAAAAAAATCGGAATTACATTCAAGACAGGAAATGAATTTTTCTTCTGTGTAATAAGTCGTGCATAAAATCTGAGTTATTTATTTATTTACTACATGATGACAATAACATTGCATGAAAAATTGCCGAGACAAAGACTAGATTTTTTTTCATCGCTATGCTATTGCTTTTTGTTTTCTTATCTGTTATTCGGATCTAAGACGATATATATTTTATGAAATGTGAAGACCTTGCGATCTCTAAAGTGCCTTGTTTGTTTTACTTTATTTTATCTCATCTACCATCAATCCGGATAATGTTGGAATAGGATGGGAAATTATTTAATAAAATAAAGTTTTTTCCAGTTTTTTCGTGTCTTAAGACGAGTGTGTGTTTGGAGGATGGAACGTAAATATTAAGATGAAATGGCCTGCTTCCTTGGGCATCTTTAATTTGTAGGGTTAAGAAGTTGAATGTAAGCTTCGATCCGTTCCTTATGAATTTAGATATTTAGTAGTCATAGACCAGTGGTGTAAAAACTATACTCTGCGGCCCTCAAGTGTTTCACAAATAAATGACAGGTACTCGGCAAAATAATTTCAAACTGGTCTATTCTTGGGAAAAATGCAAATTTTATCTTTATCTTTATTTTTTTTATTAATTTAATTATCTTTATTTTTGGTACTTTTGACTACTAATTTCAAGTTTTTAAAATTTTTGTATTTCGCGAAAACACTTTGATTGAAAAGCCTAGTCGTGAGTTAAAAAGTTTGAAAACTACTTCCATAGATCATATTTTTAGCTTAAAACTCTTCTCATCTTTTTCAGATTCTTTAAAACTTTTCTTTGAAATTCCCAAAAAATACCAACCCTGCCACCCCCTCAACAAATTCACTTAATAAACGCCATATCGTTCAGAATTTTCATGTTATACATTTTTCTATCCTCTCTTCTTTTTCCCAATGTCCTGTATATGAGCGCGCAACAATAACGCTTATCGCACATCAATAAACCTTCCTTACCGAGCAGTATTACAATCTATCTACTTGATATTTTATTATCACATAAGACAGGCGCCTTACTCGTTTTGAATTCAATAAACAAGAAAGAAAAAAATCTAAAAGTTGCTACTTTTCGCCCAAGTAAAATGAAATTATTGACTCAATTTCTTTTTTGATTTATTTAGTTGTTGTTATCGGAAATGAATGAGGCAGCTCTTTTCTCGTCTCCTTCCTCCCCGTCTTCCTTTCTTATTCATCGCCCACCATTCAAAAAATATAAGTTATGTATGTGAATAGAATGAGCTCTTTTTCGTTTTTTCTTAATGGAGAATAAAGGACTGTGTGCTTATGCGGCACTTGGAAAAAATATGATTCTAAAAAGACCGAGAGAATGGAATGAAAAAAGGAGGAAGAATGAAAATTTTCATTGAATGCAAACACGTACAAGTAAAATCTACAGGCGCATTGTGACAAAGTTTTGATATAGTTTGAATGGATTTTTTTGTGGGGGTGATCTTGGATTAGGAACCAATGTTCAAAGTTTTTATAAGTCCGAAATTCAATACTTAAGCTTAAATTTCTTCAATACTTCAGACTTATTTTACATTCCATATTTTCAAAAAAGGAATATTTTACGTTAGAATGATGGGGCTGGAGAGTATCACAAACGCTTAATAGGACAACATGAATCATGTCTTTTTACCATTCATATTTTTTTGTGCTTAGTTCATTGTTGGAAATGAGAAAGTTTTCTTCGTACACTTTTTTTTTTTGTTAACACAAGGAGGGAAAAAAGGGGGGACATGAAAAATTTTCTGTTGAATTTGATTTGTCAGGGTCGATTAACGGTACATTGTTGAAGAATAAGAAGTCAAGGAAGCTTGAAAGATTTTTTTTTTGAAGAAATGTTGCTCTAGTTTACTCGGGCATGTCACAACAAGAATTTTGAAAAATAATATTGAATTGCTAATGACACGACAATTTTGGTGTTTGAAAAAGACAAGATTGACAGAATATATTTTTTAACGCATAATTGATACAAAATATTTCGGAAAATTTTTCACAGAAGCATTCAAAAGAAAATATTGAAAAAATTTAAAAGCAATCAAAAAAATGTTTTAAACATTTTATTTGAAATATTCGCGTCATTAAAATTCGAATTTTTAGTGCTTTTAGCTATAAAATCAGCAATAAGAAGTTGAATGTAAAGAGAAATTTATGATTGATCATTTAAATATTCAAATTTAATGATGAAAATTTTTCGATCTGTTAATGATAGGACAGGGGGTCCTCGATTTGAACAGACTCGATTTGAAATTCAAATTTTGAATCATTTCGATTTGAATAACCGAAAATTTACCGTACAAAAGTTAAAATTTTCAATTTTAACTGACATTTTTCATATATTTTGATTTGAATAAATTCAATTTGAAAAGAAACATTTTGGAACAAAACAACTGTATAAATCGAGGACCCCTCTTTATAAATTGGAAATTGCCATAAAAAGGCATTAAAAGAATTAAATTTTTCTAATTTTCTCACAAATTTTCCTGTAATGCCTGTTGCGCTCAGAACGACAATAACTATCCTTGACAATTCCCAGACGCAACAACAAAAAATCTCTTAAAGGCATTCAAAGCAATAACACAGGAGATTCAACAACACAACAATCGGAACCTTTTATGTCATTTTAAAATTTCACCAGAAACATTTACATTTTTATGTAATTTTATGTCCTGAAACTGAACTTCCATGGAAAGTCATTTTTACAACAGAACAAATTTAAATGCCAGCAGTAAAAAAAGTTTTTTTTTGTTGTTGCCTTCCCGACTAGAAAAAAAAAATCATTTCCATTCCATTAACCACATTGCCCATTTAATTATTCACAATTGCGAGCCTATTGATTTTTCATGACTATAAGCCATAAAGTACAATGATGACGATTATATTCAAATTGAAAAAAAAGTCAGGAAATAAAACACGAAAAACTTTTTTACGTTCCTTTTTTTTTGTTTTGTCAACTTTTCTTTTTTTTCTGTTCTGTTGACTACAAATGCAATTGAAATGGATGAAAAAGCTATAAAAAGTCAAAATATATTGCATGCGGAAAGCTTACATTTAATGCTGCCTACAAAATTGAAATTTTTTATTTAAAAACAATTTTTTACGAGCACTTTTTTGGAAATGAAATATAAATTTTGTGTTCAAGGGCGTCAAATGTTTGCATGATGTACCCAACTAATGCTCACATTTTTAATGACATTATGAATAAAAATTTTTGGTTTAAAAAAAACTAAGCTCATAAAATGTAAATGAAAGTTTGGCAGTTATTTTCAAAAGGGTTGGGCTGAATGGTATAAAAATTGAACAATAGAATTAGGTAAAAGTGCTTTTTGCACTAGCAATGTATTTATAAGCTCTTGTGGTTTTATATTCCAGTATTTTTTGATACAATCATGAGTATTTTTTGTTGTATGATGCTTTGTGCTGTGATGTTTTTATGGGAAACGGACGTACAGATGAACGGTCATTTCCACATCGTTCGTTGATAAGAACCCTCCAAACACATACATAATACATAATAACGACTTCCGATGAATTCATCAGTTTTGTAATTCCTAAATTAATTACTCTTGTCTGGCCAGGCATGATTTAAATGCTGTTAAATATTTGTTTGGTGGTGAAGTATGTTTTTTTGGTGATTATGATGTTTGGAAGGTGTGGGATGGAATTATTACTTACTTAATTACTGTAACCATGCTCCTATGTGGAACTTAAGTTACAACAAAATACTTTCCATCTGACTCTGTTACTGACTCTACCACATATCATAGTTTGTATAAACTCTCTGTCCGCATAGCTTTTGGAGCTCCTGAACGTCGTTTCCTTTACGGATTCCAACCAAGAGCGGTGTAATAAATTTGTGTTTCTGTCCCAGCAATGATATTTTCTCTGGCTGGAATTATATTTTACCATTAACTAAAATTGGATTTTTAGATAATTTTTTAAAAAGTTTTGAATTTTGACAGTTTTAGACTAAAAATGTTCTTGAAAAAGTTGCAAAGTTACCAAAAAAAAAATTTTTTTCAAAAAAAAAACTACAAATTTTGTTCCATTAAGCTCCAAGGCTCAGACACTCATCAGAAAATTGTAAAGTTGTACAATTTATTCCATCTTTCCAATTTTAAAAACAACAAATTTTTTTGTACAATTTTTTATAATTTTCTGATGAGTGTCTGAGCCATGTTAAGCTCATCTTCATACTCTCATCAAATCCACAAAGCACATTACATTACACAAACCTGATAAAACAGAAAATTCTAATGGAATATAATTCCCAAAAGAAAAAAAAAAGCAAATGAATAGCTAAAGTTTTAACAGAACTTAATGCTAAGTGAATTTTCATTCTAATATTTTTTTTTTTGCTTTTAGAAATCCCAATCGTAATATTCACAAGATGAAAGGTTATGCTTGCTATAAATTTTTGTATTAAGAGCTAGATTAAGTGTGCTTCATTCCTGTTGAGGTATTTTACAAAAAATTAAAGCGGAAATGCCAATTTATTATATGGAAAATGTAATAATATTTAACTAAAAAGCTTTTAAAAGTTTTCTCTTGTGGAATTAATTTTGTTGGAGGAAGTTTAATGGAATTAAAATATTGATGAAGACTTCTTATTGGGGTTTTGGATTTACCCGAAAGGCACAAGCCGGATAATCGAGACGAAATCCGGCAGCAAGCCGGAGTTAGGCCAGCACCACTCCTGCTTAAATTGTATGCCAGATTGGTGTTGGCCTCACTCCGGCTTGATGCCGGATTTCATTTCGATTATCCGGTCTGTGCCTTTCGGGTTAAGAGGTTAAAAAATTTCCTCTTTCATTAGAGTTTGAATTTATATGATTATAAATTAGGGTGCTAGGTTTTTGTAGTCATAGCATACCTAAAGAGAGATTTAAAATGTTCAGTTACCTTTTTTTCATAAAAAACAATATAAAACTTTAAAATCCACCATTCCTACGAAATTCGCATGTCCATATGTCCTCATAGACACAACTCTCTAATTAACTTAAAAAAATTATTCAATATCCCAAAAAAGTCTTTATATATGCTTATTTCCGTGATTCATCTACGCCTATACATACACAATCTATGTATGTGATGTGAATAAAAATTTGCCTGTTGGCTTTTTTCTTTATTACTAACTGTCCCTCCATCACAGAAAAAAATAGATATTCATTTTGAATACACAAAAAAACATGCAGCATATGAGATATCCATTAAATTCATTATCCATTTTGCGTTGGATGAATTTTCATTGCTTTCATTTTTTTTTTCTTTCGTCTCTCTTTTAAAAGTCATCAGATGATGAAAATTTCAACTTTTGAAGCCCGATGGATGTAAAAAAAATTACGTCAATCAGAAGAATTTTTCGCTATTTTGTTGAAAAATGAAATTTTTCACATCAGCAATTTCGATGAAAATCATTGAAATGAATTTAATAAGAGTGCAACAGTCACGGTACATGAAAATAAATGAAATAATATCGATTTTAAGTCTTTAATCATATTGTTTTTTAATAATTAAATTAGTTTGTCGGTTAATTACCCATAACTTCACGGTCATTTTGATACGACTAGCCGTGAGTTTTTTTTTGGGGGGTTGAATATAAATGTGATTGTGGTTAATAAATGATAATAATTTGGAGGAGCGAAATGTTAAAAGGAATACGTGTCATGAAGTATAAATTGAGGATGATATAATAATTCGATTTAAATTATGTTTAATTTGGGAAATTAATTTATGAGGAATTTATGTGAGTGTATGAAGATATCCTTGGTTTGGCTTTTTTCGTGCCTTTTGAATTTTGGAATTTAATTTTTTTAAACAATTTAATGTGAGTGTTCTTGCTGAATAAAGCTTTTAAAATGTGAAGATGAGCTATTTCACTGTAAGTCCTTGATTACTGAAATGCAAAAAATCTGAATAATCATATAAAAAGGGTTCTAGGAAATTGGAAACAAAGCGAAAGTTTTATTTAGATTGCATGATATGATTCTGAAGAAATCAACAAAACGTTAGATTATAAAATGCATTTTAGTCTAAAAAACTAGGTCATGGAAATGTTTTTGAAGCGGTTTTGAGCTAATTCCCAAGAATTTAGCTAGCTAGACTGAAGGATGCAAATTATTCCTACAAAAACTTTTTGTAAATTCCACAATTTAAATAAAATCAATCAATATCAGATTTCTATAAATCCCTAAGGGCTCGTTCACTTATTACGTAACGCAAAAATTCGGATTTTTTACCCCCCCCCCCCCTGCGTAACGTTTTTAACAAAAGAATCAGTTGCGAGAACAATAGACCGTAACAAACTCTCGCCCCCCCCCCCCCCCCCCCTCAGAGCGTTACGTAATAAGTGAACGGCCCCTAATCTAAATTTTAGAATTCAATTAAAAATCAATTGAGAATTTATTTTTATTGACTAAATTTTATTCAATTTTAATCAGAGCTTATTTAGAGCTTCAATTCTTGGGCAGTAAAACTCAGCATTATTTTCTTTTAGAGATTTCAATTTTATTTCAAGATTCTGTTTTAATGCGACCTAAGATGATATTTAGATTATGAGAATGAATAAATTTACTGTAAAGATAAGGCGTGGATTAGTATAATGTTGGTATTAGACCAATTTTTTAAGTTTAGGATATTTTAAATTTTTGTTTTAGGGGTCGTTCACTTAGGACGTTACGCAAAAAACGAATTTTTAGATCCCTCCTCTCCTTGTTACGTTTTTTGTATGGAAAAAATTTCTTTTGTTTGATCTGTTACAAAATCTTAGACCTCCCCCCTTCCTTCTTAAAAAGCGAACGTAACAAGTGAACGACCCCATATGGATTCAATTATTTTGAAAACAGTGATTAAAATTTTAATTGATTTAAAATTTTTAATCAATACTAACCTTCAAAATTTAGAGATACAATTTTGCCATACAAATCTAAAAATAATACCAACCTCCGCAAAGTTCCAAAAATAGCTCATCAACTCAATCCACGTCACAAAACTTTCAAGGTCACCAAGATCTCTATCCATCCATTACAAAATTAATTGTGTCAATCTAAATTCCCTCTTTTATGTCATGTTACTCGTCCAATAATTTTCTCAACAATACACTACATTATTATAAAAACAATACCATCCATCCAGTCGATGACAGTAAATGCCATTAAGTGAATTTAACGAAAATCAAATTACAATTAAAATGTCGATGGTCGTTGGGTAAGAGGATTTTCAAGGAGGGCAAAAGGAAAATGGTAAAAGATGTCGTACACAAGATAATTGAGTTAAATGTTCAATTGTATTATGGATCTTTCCTCCTTGTTACATCAAGTATAGTAACAGTCTGATGTTATTGTTTGGGGGTTATTTTTGAGTGATGAGTCGGATTTAATCGAGGATTTAAAAGAAATTGGGGGTATCAAATTGTATGTAATAATTCTTGTGATTTTACTCCGTTCTGCTATAAAAACAGATTAAAATACAAAAATTTGAATTTCTCACAAAAATTTTGAAAATTTCCTACACATCATATCCAAACAACCCCCATCCATCTCAGCATCAAGTAAAATTTTTTAATGACGCAATATTAGGGATGATTTTTGAAGACGTCATTAAAGCAAGAAGAAAGCATCTCAATACGAAGGTCGATGAAGAGAAAAATAAATGGGAAATAAAGCTTACAATGTACAACAATAATGATTAGAAAATGTACATTGTAATAGCAAAGTAAGCTTTACGATTATGCATCAAAATTGTAAATTGAATTTTATTGAAATGGAAATGAAGGAAATTGAAATTTGCTATTTATGCAACAATATGGGACAGAAAGCGACTTTTTTTTATTCTCCACCTCCCTTAAAATTGTGGATGTGTGTGTGTTTGTAAGCATGCGGGTGCTTTAATACTTACTAAGTTGTACATGAATAGATTTGAAGGGAGGAAATGAATGTGGAAACGGTTTTGATGTAAAGTAATTTCTGATTAGTTGAGCATGCATAAAAGCTTACACAAAACTAAAAGCTCTTTAGTTGCCTTTGTTTATTGGAAATGAAATGTTTGGCAAACTTTTAACATGAACAATGCTTGCAATAAATTAAGTAGAATATGGATTATGTGTAGATTATGTAATTTTTGTGGATTATTTTGGATTAATTTTTTTGCTGGGATAGGATCGACTTGATGATGTAATTGCTGACTAAATATTAGGACTCGTCCTCTATCTGAGCTGTTGCTTTGTTTCAGAAAAATCTTATTCAAGTTAAAATATAGAGGACTCCCTATATTTTAACTTCCTTTAGCATCTCATTCAATATCCTAAAGCGACCATAAATTGCAAGAAGTCACAAGAAAATGAAACTTCATCCCATGCACTACAATTTATCATCATTACACTATCACATCTTTTTGTTCCTTCACATTTTCCCTCTATTAAATATATACAAAGAAAATTCTGAAAAGTATTTCTGTCCTCAATTTTTATAGCCTCAAAGAATTTTTTTTTTCCTTCCTTTTAAAGAGAAGACACCAAAAAGTGCTCTTGTCTTTTACATTTTTATATGCGAATTTCTGAATCGACAAGAAAGTCTTGATGGGTGTGAAAAGTATGAGGAAATTCATGACAAAAAAAGGTATTAGGTAGTTCATCATTTTTTATTGCCACCACGTTGCCTGGGGTTCTATAGTTTCATCATCATCAGATTTTTATTCTTCTTACAACTCTGCCTACGTATATACTTACATGAATATGTAAAAGATTTCGATCATAAATGCGTTAAAGTTTTAACATAAAAAGGCTGTAAATGAGAAGAAAAGATAGAAGATTTTCGTTTAAGGATGAAAAATGGCTTTTAACTCACTTACTGGTGTGATAAAGAAAGTTCAAATCTTGTGAATCTTTTTAAAAGAAAAAGGCATTTATTTTTATGCAGAAATGAGAAAAGATGACGATAAAAGAGTTCCAGGTGGTAAGGGATGGCGATTGTGAGCATAAAGCGCATTTTTTATCAATTTTTTAATCTTTATTATTTTAATTAAACTAGATTCAAAAATGTAAAATTTTTAAACAAAATTTTAAAATTTTTGAAAACTTAAAATTTTGAAAATTCAATAATTTTTTTTTTTGCTATCCTAGCTCATTTAACCTGCAAAATTTCTCATTTTTTTTTGTAAAAATCAATTTATAAAATTTTTAGTTCAAATCAAATTCAAAACCAAAACCAAAAATTGACAAAATTTTCTTCATCTTTTCCTCACTCTTCATCATTCACACTTAATGCCAGCATCTTCTTCTTCTCGTCTTGCTTTCCACACACATACACTGAAAATTACAATGTAATGACATAAAAGTTTTGTGATTCATGTAATAAGTTTATGTCTTCACATTTGTCTTCCTTTTTACTGTCTTTTCGTTCCGGTTCTTCATTTTTCTTATTTTTAGCTCTTTCTTAATATATTAAGTACATAAATGTCGTTCAGTATTCTGTGGACGGAGTCTGTTCTCCTTTTATTTTCTCGTTGAGTTATGTTAGGCATTTTAATGGAGGACGGGAGGAGTTTCAATATTTTTTTTCATGGGTGAGTTATGGATGTGGGGGATTGTGTGTAAGTTAGGTTAGTTGATGGGTTGGGACATTTTATTTATCGCACATTTTTGAATAGACGAAATATTTAAAATTCTTTCAAAAAAAAAAAAAAAAAAATACACAAAACTTTCAAATGAACCCACAATTAATAGAAATCCATTTCCAAGATTTCCTCCAGCAGTCCCAAAATATACTCAATTTTTGTATAATTTTCAAATCAATTTCCTAATCAAAATAATCGTTAAATATCCATTAATTAATCTGTCAACTTTTACATTGCCATCGATTTGTTTTTGTTCCTTTTATTTGACTTCTTCCAATACCTTTTTCTTCTTTGTATGACGTATGGGCTTTCAATGTTCCTCATTCAAGTACGATGAATAAGCTCCTTATGTAATTTATTTTAGCTTTGGTAGATAAAAGGGGATTAATTTTGTGTTTTCCTTTCAAAATTGGAAATTCTGAAACATTCATAAAGGAAAAAATTTGCGAAAATTCAATTTATTTGTGCATTTGTCATTCGATGATTTGTGTTTATGGGTGGATGTATTGTAGAGTTCGAGGATTTACAATAATCTTGAGGTTTTTTGTCACGAAAGCATTAAAAAACTGCTTGATTTTAGGATTTTGTTTTATTTCTATAGACTTTGTAAAGTCTTTTGCTTTATCAAATAGTATTCATCAAGGATTCGAACACAAGCTTTTTAGTAAATTTACACTAATTTCTACCTTTAAACTATTCTATATAGTCTAACCCAATATTTTTGTATGCCTTCATACAACTGAGCATCGACCAAACGCCGGCCATAGCTCAGTTGATTTACTCAGTGTTTTGTACTGAAAATTTGATAGTGTAAGTGAATTTTTTCAAAAATTTGAAAAAAAATAACTGTCACTTTTCTTATATGAAAACATATATAAATATTGGTTTAACCTAAATGATAAAGTGTCAATATAAATTAATTTGCATTTATTACTCCAAATTTATCCTTTAAAAACATTCTCAATGCCCATCAGATACCATTAAACATAATTTCCTCCAAATCATTCATCTCCATAAATTACTTAAAAGTTTCTTCACCACAAGCTAATTAACTTAAATGAATTACATTGAAATAATATAATTATGCTTTGGGATATTCAATTTTAATTCCATCATGACTTAATTAAATTATGATATAATCACGAAGAAACAGTACCATAAAAAAATTTCTTTTTCTCAATTTACTTTGTGTAATGGCGTCAATATTTTGAGAAATTTTACTGCTTTGTATGCAAAAGGATTTTTTTGGGTACTTATTAAGTGGATTATTAAGGATGGGAAATTATGGTCATATATTTTTTTAAAATTACAAAAAAATTGACAATATTTTTTTTAACAGTTTTAGGGATTAAAATTTTCCAAAATTTAAAAAAAAATTAAATTTTTCTAAAATTAGTAATTTTGATTAATTTTCCAAAAATTTGTTTCTTGTTTAAAAAAAAAAAATAAAAATCAGAATTCCAGATAAAAATTTAAAATTCATCAACAACTGAAATAAATTTCAAGCACTTGTCTTCTCATCCTGCATATTTCTCTATCTCTTCAAAAAGAAGCAAAGAAGTCACAAGAAAAGTTTCTCATCTAATTTTATCTCATCGCTCGTTCGTCGTCGACTAGTAAACTTTCTGTTTTGCGTGTTCTACATGCTGAATAAGACTCAATAAGTGAGAAAGACGGAGGAAAAAAATAAGGAGAAGTGAAAAAACATACAAAAATTACAAATGACACATTTTCGCGCTTGTTTGACACTTAAACATTCTATTTTAAGCATGAAAAAGAGACAAAAGAGCACACATAGACTGAATATGTGTAGAAAGGGAATGACAACCACGATTTATGTGGAAAATTTAATGAAAAAAATTCAATTTAAAAAGGAAGCGAAAGATAAATCTACCAAAAAATCTACATAAGAAGCTTTACTGTGCTACTTTTTATGCAAAAAAAAAATTTATTCCTGTGTTGGAGTTTCTGGATGTTGTATTAGGAATCACACTGAGGTGAAATTTAAATATTTTTGTCGTAATTTTTAAAACTTTAAAAGTGGACTTTTTTGAGTGTTGATTGCTTAGATTTGAGAGATTTATTGCATTTTTTGATTACCTACAAGATGAATGAAAAATTCTGAATTTATAGAAATTCATATTCAATTATTTTAGCTAAAAATTCCTTAGATTTCAATAAGCCATCCAAAGTCACAAACCCTTATTATGAAAAATTTACAATTTATTCCCAAAAAATTCAAAATCAAAACTTCAAAATCTCAAAATCATACTTTCGCGCCAAAAATCAATAATTTTGTTCTTCCATTCTTTCACAATCACCTTAACCTACTTCAAAAGCCTTTCATTTTTACCTTTAATCCCCTCATAATTTACTCAAAACTTCCAACAACCCCACCCCACCCACTTAAAATCCTAATCCAGACAATCCATACCAAAGTCAAAGTCAAAGTCAAACTGTATTAAAGTTTTCAACATTTGTCTTAAAAGAACTCGGAAAGAACCTCAACATGAAAAAAAAAACAGCAGAACAGAACAGAAAATGAAAAGAAAATATTGAGCTGTAAGTTATGAAAGCACAAAAATGATTGCTTGCTTTCAGCCAAAACATTATTTACGTTTGTCGCGATGAATGTAAAAGTTTGTGAAAATATAAAATACGGCTATGGGTAAAAAGAGAATGTTTCATGAGATATATACATAAGAACATGGATATGTACGATGTTAAAGGTGGTGGATGGAAAATAAGGCCAACATTAAAGCTTTTTCGTAGTAGATATTGCGTGTAAATACAAAGTCACAAAATGTTTCTTTCTCTCGCTTTTCGTACTTTTTTTTGATAAAGGGGGCAGGGGGAGTTGTTTATGGTTGCGCGATATTTGTGATGAAGAATTTTGGTGGCGTGCTTTGAGAATTTTTTTGGAGAGTTGGGAATTGTTTAAGATTTTTGGAATAAGCAATCAAATGCAATTATTTTTATGGAATTTGTTGGAATATTTATTTTGTGGAAAATTCAATTCAAAGGTCTGAGGTAGTTTGAATTTTTATGAGAAGAAGACGACTGACTCCTCAAAGTTAGTTTTAAATTTTTTTAAAAACTTTTAAAATTTTGACTTTTTCCTAAAAAAGTTTTATCAAAAATTCTTCAGTTGCTCAAGAATCGTTCCTAATTAGGTCAAAATTTCAAGGTTTTGTTGAAAAATCTATTCACTTATTATATTCAACAATAATTCAAATCCACATTCATAATTCCCCATCCAAATCATTCAACTACTGCCACCTTATAAACAGCAACAACAACAAACAACCGTTTACCTCGCGTGCATTACAAAAGTGTTTTCATCAAGAGATATCCAAGCCACATGTGTACTGATGTATACATATCCAAATGTGTTTGTTACAAACAAATTTGAAAGGCATTGAAAAGTGCTTATTCTTTCTGTTCCGTTTCCTTTTTAAAAGTGTATGCAAGAAAAAAGTTTTTAGGGCATTTTTGCAAAAATTGACACTTATAGTTTCACTTTGTTCAGCTGGCTGGATGAGCTCTGAGATTTCAGAAATTAGACATAGTTAAAAATTCTGTTATGATGAATTATCTTTCTACTATCGAGTTATTCCGGCCTCGCCTATTAAAAAATCGTATAACGATCTACAATTCCTGTAATCAATGATTTAACATTAAATAAGGAAAAAAAAATCATTGAAAACCCCTCGATAAAAATTTGAATTTTTTTTGACCGTTGAAATTTAAAAATTTTTTGACCGTTATTTTTGGTCAAAATTTTTTTCTTACTTTTTGAAAGGATTTGTATTTATTATTGTGAAAAAAGACTTCTCGTACATAGAGCATGCTAGAAAGACGGAATTTATTGGTTTTGTTACTATTGTACAGTTTTTTTTACAAAAATTTTACAAAATTTTTTTGCAGGGTATATTGATAATAAAAGAAGAATTAAGGGATTTTATAATTTAAAGCAATTTCAATTTAATTGATTACTGATCGCTGCGACAAAAATGCGCTCAAGTCCCTCGATTAACAACACAAGGACTTTGAACATTTTTTTTCATGGCAATAAAATAATAAAAGAATTCCACAATCGGCATGTTTTTGATGTGAGAATCAGAAGACAAACATGCCTGAATAAATTCAGCTTGGGGGAGAGCAAAAAAAAAAATTAGAGCAGCACACGAGAGGCTTCACATTCACACTCAGAAAACAAATACAGAAGACACAATGAGGCATTGAATGGGAGACACACAAAAAGCTTTATTTTAGCTATGTGGTTGTTACCATAACTGCATTCGATAGCGTATGGTGAACCGAACGACAAAAGAGGGGATGTAAAAAATGGAATATCTGGATGTATACGGAGCAGAAAAGGGCACCCACAAAATGTACTTTTTTTTGTTCACATTTTCATTTTCATGTTAAATTTATGGTCGATGGCATGACAAACTAAAACAAAAGATTTTTTTATGACATCATTTTCATTGGTGCTTTTTGTTTGTAGTTCACGACGACATCATTTTATGGTTCCTGTTTTTATTTTTCTTTCGTGAACTACAAAACACGAATTTACAGTTTCGTTATTAGTCAGTCGACATAACTTGTGTTGTGATTAAATTTTTTCGACATTTTATTAGCCACGACATTTTTTTGCTACTTTTTTTTTGCCGACCTTCTGTCTTCTTTCTTTATTACTTCCTCTCTCCCCTTTCTTTAATCTTAATTGATTTAACTTCCTCAATTTTCAGTGCCATTTCGATTGCGAATCTAACGACATAATAATTTCAAAATGATACGGATATAGTTTTTATGGGGACATGAAGTAGTTTAAGCTGCTTTTTTAATAATCGAGATAGTAGTTTTTTATTGTCGTCGTGTTAACAGATGTTCTTTAGTTTTTTTATTGGCTAGTGCAGTTTTAACTCTGTTCTGAGTCATTTTACAAGCTTTAGTTTATTATTTGAATTTTGCATGATTTTTTTTTTTTTGCAATTTTGCTGGAAAAAAATCCATTTTTTGATGAATTTTAATTTTGTAAAAGCTCTAAAAAAATCTTAAAATATCCCAGTCATTTTTTCACGTCACCATCAGCTCACGAGCACTTTAATAATTCATCTGAGAACTGACACAATAAATGCTAAATTTATAAGCTTTCATTTATTCTCACATTCAAATTATTAATTATTCTTTGTCATTTACTTTTCACATTACAGCACAAATCATGCTGACAGTTTACATTTTATAGCACTTTTGACATTTTTTTTTTTTCATTTCACAATTTTTTTTTATTGTTACGATTAAGAAAAATTAGATTGAGACATATTTTACATTTAAATATGCTCCAGTTTTAGAAGAAAAAGAATAAAAATAAAGGAAAAAATGTTGAGGATTTAAGGAAGCAAAAAAAAAGCACAAGTGTTTTGTTTGTGGATGAAAAAGAAGACAAGCGGAATAAGGAAAAATTTTCAGACATAGATAATATGAATAAGGAAGTACAGGGTGGTATTCGAAGAATATTCCTAAATTTTATGTGCCAATTTAAGAGAATTTTAATATTGAAGCAAATTTATTTTCTCTCAAAATGTTCAGCATACACCGAAATATTTCAAGCTACATCTCTGTCACTAAAAAGACACAAAAAGTACATTAAACGCTTTTTAAGCATTTGGAATTGTGTAACATGCTAATAAAGCTGCGTAGAAAATGTGCAAACACATTTGGCACAAAACTTTTTTAGATGCAAACTTTTTTATTGAGCAAAAGTTTAAATTTTGATTATTTACTGGAGGGATTAAGAGGGGTTTAAAAATTTGATGAGTAAAATTTTGTAAATAATATGTTTCGATGGATATTATTATTATTGAGTTAATTTTTTTTTTTTCATTCTTGGATTGTTATTAGAGTGCGTTTATTTGAATTTAAAGGTTTTCATAACAAAAATTTAAATTTAACGGCCAAAATAAATTTAAAAGTCAAAATTTTTTTGACAATTTAAAAAAATTTAAATTTTTTTAACTGCTTTTAAAAGCGTTTATCTTTTAACTTTTTTTAATGACCTTCAATTTCTCTATTTCCACATTTTCCCCATTCATTTTCACTCCTCTCAAAATTTAAGCATATTTATTCTCGGCATTTTAACCAAAAATACAAACGTAAAGCGAATTAAATTTGTGGGAGTAAAGATAAATTTTTTTATTGTGTCTTATTTTGCTTCCATCTACTCAGATGCTGCTAAACGCTTCATTCTCCTTTGTTTCGCATCTCAAAAAAGAAAATAATAATTCAAGCTTAATACAAAAGTTTCGCTATTTTACTGCTTATTGCCATTGTTTTCTTTAAAATTCTTTTCCGTATCTTCATTTCATAATAATAATAATTTATAAGAGTATTTCATTCTTATTAATATTTTTATTTTATATTCACATCTGTGATGGCTGCTTTTAATGATTCTTAAGCCATGAAGATGCTATAATTCATACAACACAACGTTTATTTATTCTTCTCAACAATTGACCCACATTTTTTTTTTTTGTATCCACATCATGATTACCAGCAAGAATCTGTTGTCTTTTATATTTAAATAGAAAATAAGATGTTTTTTATTTATTTTGAATTTTTGGTGCTACAAATTTTAAATTTAATCTCATAAAAAATAGAAACATATCAAGATGGCACTACTGAGTCAACAACTTAAAATTACATCCCATAAAACCCCTCAATACATTCCATTGAAGGGCGTAGTATGGGGAAGGTTCAAGGGGTTCTGAACCCCCCTTCGAGGAAAATTCTTTCAATTTGCTAGGGGATTTGAGAAACAAGCATTCGGAATCCCCCTAAAACTTTTCTTCCACCCCCCTAAACAAAAAAATTTCAATAACGCCCCTGATCCTATTGTAGACACAAATGATCAACAAGGTCCCCTCCTATTTACAATTCCTTAATTATTACTGATGATAATGTAAATGAATTTCAAGTTGAGATTTATTTGAATTTTTGAGTCGCAAATGAAAATTGATTAAACTGAGTGTTGCTTACTTTTATTCTAATTTGTCATTACTGAAAATTCTTTCGTTGAACAAAATAAATTTCACTTGTAATTGAAGTGGGTGTTTTATTTTTGGATTTTGATAAATTTTTATGTTGACATTTTGAAATAAAAAAAAGACAGTGGGTATTGTGAAATAAAGAGTTTGGATTAAATTGATGTACAGTTTCAATTTAATATTTATTTTTTTAAAGTAGAAATTCTACTTTAAAAAATAAAAACAGATTGAGAAATTTAGTTTTAAGGAAAATTCAATACATAATAGAGGGGAAGAGGTAAGGTCGGAAACAATAGAATTTCTTAGAATATTTTTGTTCTTTTTTGAAAAATTATTTTTAATTTCGAATATCATTTAAGAACGTCCTAATATGAAAAAATTCTCAATGTCAATTTTAATAATGAATGACCAACTCAACTTAACCGACAAAGAATATAATCCACATTTTCATATAATCCCATTTGCAGTCAATCATAATTTTCAACCATAATAAATATCCTCTAAAAATTCACATTTTTATTTAAATAAAGTCATTCCAAAAAAAATACACAATTTATCTCAATAATGCACCAGAAATGACATTATTTTTCATAAAAAAGGAAAATTCAAATAAAAAAAATTTCTCCTAGCTCAAGTCACAATATGTAAAACACCGATAAGAAACATAAATAGCATGACTTGTGAATAACTTTTCCTTGATATGTTTCACTTTTTCTTTTTATTGTCCTATAAAACATGCTTATGCTTTTACTCTTGCAACAGCTACTTATCGAAGCAAGCAAGAAAGCAAAAAGATTACTTTGTGTTCAGAGTGCAATAATGTATGTCATACGATACAAAGTGCTGTATATATACAGATGTGGGACATTTAAGATGTAATGATTTTTTGCATTTTATGGATGCATGCAAGAATTTTGAAGTACATCAATTAAAGGAGGGAAATTTTTTTTATGGATTTTTTTATGTACGATGACTTTGTGGATGTGAATGTGCATGGAATGTGACCATGACTGACAATAAATTGAATTAAATTAGGTCAAGTAAATTAACAGTTGAATTGACAGAAATGAAAATGGAAAATTGAGATGTATAGAGAGAGATGAGAAGGTCGTGGATGTATGGAGATGAATATTTTATTAATGAAGTTGGACATGATTTTAAAGCTATATTTGATGACTTTTGTGTTTTTACTTTTTTTTTTATTTAGAATTGTGAAACCTTTTTTTTTTTGAATTTGTTGCTGATTTTTGAATTTCAAATAAAATTTAATTCTTAAGAATATTTGAAAAATATTTAAAAAAAAATTGAAAAATATTAAATTCCAAATTTCAAAATCTAAGGAGCTCATTTGGGACCGTTCACTTAGTACGTTCGCTTTTTAGGGGAAGGGGGATATCTGTCTAGGATATATGTCTAGGATTTTGTAACAGGTCAAACAAAAGAAAAGTTTTTTCATACAAAAAACGTATCAAAAGGGGAGAGGGGCCTGAAAAGTCGTTTTTTTTTGCGTAACGTACTAATTGCACGACCACTTTTTCTAAATTATTGAAATAAAAAGTAAGAAAATTTTCTTCAAAATTTTTGTAAAAAATTGTTTAAAAATTCAGTGAATATAATTTTCATTTCTCTCTTGTCCTGTAAAAAAATCAATACTCCTCACATCTGCTACAACTTTTCAAATACAACATCTTTCCGCACATATTAAATGAAAATTATTAAATTCTCAATCATTATTATTATTTTTTATTCTATAAAACTTTTTTTTTTTATTAATCAACTTTTTTTTCCTTCATTCAAGAAGTTTTTCATTACAATAAATTTTTTTTCTATAATTTTATGGATAAAAAAATTTCTATACAAAAATATTTACATACATCAAGACCAGCTACATCTTGTATAATAGATTATTTCTTTATATAAAAATTTTTCTTTATATTTACAAAGACGCTTATTTACATCCTAATTGTACGATAAAGTTATAGCAAGTTTATTATATTTAATACTATACAGCTTCATCATCATTATTATTACAGGGTATTTTATGCTATCTAAGAAAAGCATTATGGTAAATGCAGAAACATAAATGCGGGGGTGTGGAAATAAGATGCAAGGATTGTATTGGCTGGGGGTTGGGTTAGATGTACTTTTATCAGGTTTTGCTGAAAATTTTAACTTGAAATTCTATATCTGATTTAAAAAATAATTAAAAATTTTCTAAAAAATTTTTCAAGCTTTTGAAAAATGAAACGTAAAAAAATTATAAATTCAGATATTTTTAGGAAAAACTCATCATGAATTCCATCCCCAAAAACTTTATCTATCAAATTCTTTTTCCTTCAACATGAGCCCGTCATACCTCAACCAATACATCCATTATATTGCCTTTTGATAGTAACTCTCAACATCAACAAAAAATAATGTACAGCTTATCATACAACAAAGTAATGAAAGGAGTCTAAAGTTACGTCAAGCTCTATGTACAATGAGTGAGTCTGAATAGAAAGCATAGATAATGATGAAGAAGAGAGAAAAAGAGATAAATATGTACACAAAAATAAAGTAAAATAAAATTAAGGACGATATGAACAACAGCAGTGAAAATTATGACAGAAGATAGACTAACTAACATTGTGTTTGTGGCGTGGCAAAAAAAAAAAATAAAAATATTTTATAGTACCGCATTAATTATGCATTCAATTGCGGGAGGGTCGTAGACAGCAACTCACTTAGTTATCATCATATGCTTCATAGTCATCCTCGTCATACTCTTCATCATTTTGCATCATGTCATCGAAATTTTGTTGTCGACGATCACGCTGTCTAGCTAGATCAATAAATTCATTAACTGAACCGTTCTCATAATCGTCAAAGATGTTACGGTGTCTTCTGGGATATGAATCGACTGAATAATCGTTCTCAAGTGACAATTGATTCTGTTCCTGTGGATGAAAATCGTACGACTCATAATCATCATCTAAATATTCATCATCGTCATCATAATTGCTGTTATTGGCCAACTGCTCTTCATCCTCATATAATAAATCGTTATCATCGTTAACATGATCCAAAAAGGCTCTCATATCTTCTAAATCCGTACCAAACTTGATGATGCTGCGTTTCATTCGATTAATGCCTAATATGCGATCTACATATCGTTGACGTGGTTTTATTATGCCCAATGGATTACTGTCCATCGACTTTTTATTCTTTTTACGTAACATCTTTTGCTTTTGCTTTAATTTTGCCTCTCGTTCAGCCTTCTGTCGTGACTTTTCCATAACATTTGATTTGTGAACAATTGCGGCTATCATGTTGAGTAAGCGTTCTGATGGAGACAATTCTTTTTTGTCATCATCGAGTGATATATATGGCTTTTGAGATTTCAAACCAGAATAGGTGGAACCACGATAGACACGACGAAGGGAGTTCTTATAGATATCATTACCAAAATTATTCTCAATGTCACGCTTTGCTAGACTAACTTCCTCAGAATTCAAGATAGTTTTCAACAGGGGATTCATTTGGACATCATCATTACGAGATGCTTCATCAACCATTATGGACCAAAGGGAATTACCAAAAATTCTCTCAAATGAACTTTTCTCATTAGCTGTCAACTCGTTACTCTTTAATTGTGTTATAATTATGGGAATTAGCTGTATTGTACTTAATTCATCAAAACGAAAATTTTCTGTTGCGTCAGATGGGAGGTCTACAATGAAAACGACAAAATAAAAATTTTATTTAATATAATTAAGTTTTTATTTGTTAATAAAATATTGATATGTTATGTTTGTGTTGGGGTTACAATGATTATTAGAGGTGAGGGAGCTTTTGATGGGGTTACAATGGTACTATGGGAAATTGTGTTGATGGGGTTACAATGATAAGAAGGTTGTAAGAAAAATTTGAGAATTGTGAATGTAAAATTTAAGAAGTTATGAAAATTATTGAAAAATTATTAAATTTTGAATTAAATTTTTAGAATGTATGAAAGTTATTAAAAAAATTTAAGAAATGTTAAAATTTAAATATTTTGTTGCAAAAATTTAACTTAATCGTTGAGAAGCATGAAAAGTGAAATCAAAAATGTAGAAAAATGTCAACAGGATAAGAAACAAGTCAATTATGATGAAGGATTAGTCGTTAACTTGTTGTCATTGTCGTTCAATCTACTTTTTTTCCTCATCGTTAACGTTCGGTGTGTCGAATGGAATTTCCTCGTTATCAACATTCTTTTCCTCATCGTCAATTGAGCGCATTTCATTGATTTCTGTATCATTTGGAGCAACATTATCATCGTCGTCATTTTCATCATTTACAGATGACTTTACATAATCATCGTATACGCTTGCCGGTTCCTCTTCCTCATCTTCCTCCAACTCCTCCTCAGCATTTTCATCTTGTTCGTCTGTTAAATTCAACAATTCATCCACATTTTCAGCATTATCGATTTTCTCGTCATCCAATTTTGACAATTTGTCATTGTCAGTTGGAAGTTCCTCAACCGCAATTGATTTCTCCTGTTCGTCGATTTGATTTTCGATTGTTTCACTTCTTGCATCATCGACTATATCAGACTCGATATTTTCATCAATTCTATCGTCAGACTTCAATGTATCTTTTAAGTGCTCCACAATTTGAGTCTGCAAGTCATCATCATCTATTAATGCACTTTCATAGGATCTAACTGTATCGTCCTCTTCTGTTGCTGTGTCTTCTTTATCACCAGTTATTTTGGTATCATTTTCATCTGACTTTTGAAAATCTTCAGTGGCTTTTGCAGCTTTTTCTGTTTCGTCAATGGTTTTTGCATCTGATTCCTGTATCTTTTCAGGTTCTTCAATGCCTTTTGCAACTGATTCCTTTGACTTTTCAGGTTCTTCAATGACTATTGGATCTGATTTGACTTCTTCAGTAACTTTAGCTTCATTATCAACTAACCTAGCAACATCATCAACTTTAGACTTTCCAGCGTCCTCAATGACCTCCAAATCATCAACATTTGCATCCATTCGCTTCAAATCAGCATCATCTTCATTATTTGACTTGAAACTGTTGTAAAAGAAGTCATTTGCTGGAACTGTATATTGGAAATAAGCTGGTGTTGAAACTTGCGGTTGTGTCTGATGTTGCCAAGCTGTTTCTCTCGGTTTCCATTGAATTGTCGTATATTGATCCTGAGCAAATGGCATTGGTGTTGTTGCTCCATTATGATCAACAGTTGGTTGTCGCAGCTTCAATTTTTGAAGTGTCGCTTGCAATTTATTAAAAACACTCTCGACACGACTGTTGACAGCTGCTATTTTGCCATTGACGGCTGCTACTTTCGCTTCAATTAATTTATTAAAATTCTCTTGTGCCGTTTTTAATGCGTTGGAGAAAAAGCCTGGTTGTAAAGTTCTCATTTCATCAGATGACTGACTGCCAATCTCACTATAAACGACATTTAGCTCATTTTTTTCATCTTCATCGAATAATGTTCTTGACATATCCTCATCATCATCGTCGATTGCGAGCTCATCTAAATTGATATTCTCATCATCAATGCGTGCATAATGAAGTTGATGCTCAATCTTTTCCAATTTCTTGTTAATGGAATCAAAAATTTTCGATGCCTTATCACCGACTTGCTTATAAACGTCATCACCAAGCTTATTAATGTCATGTACACTTTTTTCGACATAAACCTTAATGGCATTTACTTTATGCTCTATGTTGTCACTAACTTTCTGTATTGTCGTATTCAAATGCTTAATGATGGGCTTCTTATCATTTACATTATTATTTTGTCCAATTGTTCCGTGACTCGACAAATTCTCATTATGATTCACTTTATGCTCCCCATAATAATCTGTGCTAATACTAGGAATAAAGTTTGGTTGATAATAATAAGTACCTTGAGCTGGTGCTGTTGCCATGTTTTGTTGCTGCTGTTGCTCATGTTCTACCTGATAGGTCGGATAAGATGGATAAACATATCCATAGCTATTGTGTGGCAGAACAAAAGGCTGTGATTTATGATCAATGGGCTGGATTAAACCTTGCTGATGTAATTTTTGCATATATGATGTCAAATCCTGAAATGCCTCCCCATATTGTTGTGGATAGTAGACATGTTGATTGACAGCTACTTGCTCTGGTCGTTCTACATTTTGGAGTGAGAGAAAACAATAAAAAAATGAGAAACAATGGAATATGAAAGTCAAACAAAAGGCAGTTGAATGGAATGTTTGTTAAGAGACAATTAGTGAGTCGAGTTGTGTTCAAGGAAGGAAGGAAATTATTTATAGCTTCAACATCTACTCTTTTTTAGCTTTTTTTTTATCCATATTGTGTTGTGTTTTTTCAATGG
>JANIWZ010000012.1:0-25000 GCA_026123125.1 Chironomus striatipennis | reverse complement strand
TAAAATTAAATTTAAAAAATTATAATTTATAACTTAAGTTCCAATCTTCAAAAAGCTTAAATTTATTTAAACTTTGTATTACAAAGCATTGATACATCTGCTCAATGTAACAAGAAAAATAGACAAGACTTTATAATAAAAAATCATTTGAGAAATCAATTTATTAGATTTGGGAAATTCTCTATATAAGAAGAAAATAAGAAAAAGGAAAAACTTTTTCACAAAAAGAATTCAGAATGAGAAAAAAATAATAAATTTCCTTTCGAGCCAAAAAAAATAAAAACTAAAAGAATTTTCCGACATCCTCGAAGAAACAGAAAAGAAAGAAAAAAATAATTTCTTTGAAATTTAATTTCAATAGAGATCATTAAATAGAGAAAGTCAAACCTTCGTTCAAGATTGAATTGTTTTGTTGACTTGCTTTATTGTTGATGCTGACAAAAACAAAGTTTTTCATTTTTCTTGAGGCACGAATTCAATTTATTCGGAAGTCGACGACTTTGTGACCTCTGGAAATGCTACGTCCTTATTACCTGACATTCTATCACTTTATTCAAATTGTGTACTTCCGTGAAATAAATGAAATTTGTAAACAGTTTAAATCTTTTTATTATTTTTGTGTACGATGGTGAATGAATTTTATTTTTTACTACGTAGTTTTTTGTTTTGGAAGATTTTTTAGTCTTGAATTAAGTTTTGATATTTAAATATGTGTGTTTGTACCTGTATATTGATCATTTTTTTGAGTTTAAAATTTCTATTTAAATTTTAAATTTTTTTTAATTCTAAAGCTGACAAAAATTTTCTATAAATCAAACTTGGCTTTGCTTACCTTGAAGTGTAAATTTATCAAAGCAGCTATAACGTTAAATAAAAAACATTCATTTTTTTTTTGTTTTCTAAGTTTACAAAGCCTTCAGAATCGGAATAGCTTGAAAGCTTCTTGTTTTTCAGGAAGATACTTTCGTTTTCTTTTTTGTTTTTCGACTAAAGGCTGAGCTCAAGAGAATTGAAATGGTTTTGAATTGAAGAAAGTTAAAAAAATGTTTTTGAAGGAATAATTTTTTTAAATATAATTTTGTTTAGACAAGGAATTTTTGTGGGGGCATTTTGAAGCTCCTACATAAAAAAGTTTGAAATTTTCATTTTATTGGTTTAATATTTCTAGAGAATGTAGGAAGATTTTTGAAATAAATAGAAAACTTTGAGGACTTCAACTTTAAATAAAATTTTTCTGGAAATTTTAAAGAAGTCAAACTTTTGTTCTGCTCGTATAAAATGTATCATTTTTAAGGTTTTTACCGGTTTTTAATATTAATTTAAAATTTTAGAGCAAAAAATCCTTAAAATGCACTTATAAATACTTTTAAAAAGTAAAGAATGACAAAAGAACAAAAAAAATTAAAACTCGACAAAATTTGAATATTTTTAAAAATTTTCTCCTAGTGGGAGATAATTTTAAAATTAACAGAAACTGCATAATTTATAGTACATGAAATAAAGAATGTCAAAAAAAAATATTTTAAAAATATTGACATATTGCGCTTTAGATCATTCGGAATAATTTTCTCGATTTTTACTTCTCAACTTTTACTTTATCCTTTTTTTCATTTATTGCATTACTCAAAGGATAATGGCTGCTTTTATATAGAAAATGAAAAGTGAACTTTTTTGTTTTCATTTCCTTTGAGTGCCTTTATTCTCAGCGTTTCAATGCTCCTACTTTTTTAAATTAAAGGGTTAAATCAAAGTAATCAATAGCTCTTTGAAATATTGAGAATTATGTTCAATGTTTAGTGCATTATTGAAAACCTATCCAGAAAATAATTTATAAAATGGAAAATGGAAAATAAAAGTGATTGCACTTTAGGGATTGAAATGGGATGATTTTTAAGGATTTGTGTCGAGAAAGGGATTTTTTTAAAGTTGACATGATGTGGAGAAATTACAGCTAATTTTGTCAGATTTTCAAGTGATCTGGGTACTTGTGAATTACGATTAAGTTATTTTTAGAAAATTAAATGAATTAAAAAAGTGTAATTATGGAGGGTGTTGGTTGTAATGAAGACGATGGATTAGAAGAATTTCGCTGTCTAGAAAGTTTTTAATACTTTTTTATCTCTAAATGAGTTAAAAATAATTGCAGCAATAATACTTAGCCATTTGGTAGGATTTAAATTCTTTTAAATGTCTATTTGGAGGTCGTTTACTTATTAGATAAAGGAAAATTAATTTAGGTATCCTATTAGGGGTCGTTCACTTATAATGCAAAATTTTTTGTGGAGAGTGGGGTCTGAGTCTATGCGGCAGTTTTAAACATTAGAATTTTTTTGAATGAAGATTCTGTGACAGAGGGCGAAGGGAAGATGGTCTGAAAATCCATGTTTTTGATGGACATCATAAGTCACCTTAGCAGAGATAATGATATTACTTAAAATTTATTGATAAATCTTCATTTTTATATTGTAACATTTTCTTTTAGAAGACACCAACAAATATCTCAATCTAAAAAATATTAAATAAAATGAAAAATTTTTCTCATAATTCATTTACCAACAAATTACTACCCCACACTATGAAAATCTCAACAATCCACAACAAATTACTCATTTTTGTCATATTTTTCTCCCTTTTCTTAAATTTTCTAGGTAATAGAAGTTCTTAGACATCCACATGATAAAGCTGAATCACGATTAAATAATGATACGGGGATATCAAAAGAGGACGAGGAACGATATAAAAAATTAGTATTGGAAAATGAGGAACTTCAAAAATTGATTGCTCAAGTAAGTAAAAAGAAAAATTTCTTTTTTGTATGATAAATGATAATCGATTACACAATCTACGAGTGACACTCACAATTCATTTGTCTTCGCTTGCTTTTGTTTCCGTTTCGGTTTTATTACTAAACCATAGCAACGAACACAGCACATCAATTTTTATGACAATCAATAAAAAAAAAATTGTCTTCTAATTTTCAGAAAGAGGAAAAAATTCGAATATTAAAACAGCGCTTAGCAGAGCGTGATCAGCAAAAAGGCGATGTACAATCAAGTTCACAATTGCAATTGTCACAGCAAATAACGATGATTAATAATGGAACGATGGGCTCATCAAATCAAGGTAAGGATAAGCGAGAGGATATTGGTGCATTACCAATTATTATACAACCCGAACCAACCACATCTGACTTTGATAGTGCATTTGGAAATGGCTATTCATTCTCCATTTCTGCATGCACGCGTGAATCTGAAGTTGAATTTTCGGAAAGTTATTTGTAAAATTATTTGCGGCTATAATTTTTTTTTTTAAATTGATTTCTAATGCAAGAGGCTATTAATCGATGAAAAATTAATTATTACATAAAATTGAAAATTTTTAAAATTAAATTTTACCTAAAATATGTTTTATTCAAAAAAAAAAAAAAAAATTCACGCTTTTATGTAAGCTTTCAATTATCATTTAATTTCGCTCATTAAGATTCTTTTCTTGATTTATTCATCAACCTTTGTTCTCTTTTAATTTCGTGGCAATTGTTTCAATAAATGATGGGAGTTGTGGGTTAGGTTATGCAATATTTTATTGAGATTTGAATGTTTTGATGCTGAGTATACAAAATATTTCATTAAATAATTCAGAAATTGAATTTGTTAAAATCTTTAGAAAAGTCATTAATATTTTTAAAATTGATTTAATTTTTGACATTTGAATAAAGAGTCGCTCGTAAAATTCCTAACGCTTAGGAAGAGGGGAGGTGTTTAAGATTTTCTTAAGTTCCATCCGAAATTTTTCAAAATTCTATGCATAATTTGTCATAAATAATTTTTTTTGGGAAGGGGCTGGGGTCCAAATTGGTCATTCGAACGACTCTTAAAAATATGCAAAAGAAGAAAAAATTGTTTTAAATATTAAATTAAAAATTTAATGAATTTAAAAAAAAAAGAATAAAAAATTTTGAGATATTTGGAAAAAATATTCAAAATACAGTAAATTCAAAGAAAAAATTTTAATTAAAATTCCATCAAAACATTCCTTCAAAAACATCAATTTCTTTTATTTTACATTTACAAATTAAAAAGCTTTCTTTCAAGTATTTGTCGACTAATTAAAAGAGAACAAAGGAACTTCATGCATGTCGCAAAATGAAAATTGTATTTTTTTTATTCATTAAAAACTCACTTTTTGTTTATGTTCATGAAAAGAAAAAAATTTAAACACACAAAGAAATTCATTAATCGAAAATTACGTTTACAGAAATAATTTCAAGAAAAAAAAATAAATATTAATGACAAACAGTAACATTATTAAGCAATATGCGTAAAAGAACAAAATCCTTCATGAAAATTTAATAATTTTTTCTCCTTTTGTTTTTCACATAGAAAGTATAAAAAATTGAAATTCACATACAAAGCAGCAGTAGTCGATGATTGTTTGTGTGAAAAAGAAATGAGAAAAGGGAAAATAAGAAGGAAGAAAAAAAAACATCCATATTCCATTCTATTCGCATGAAAATCCTCATTAAATATGTATTGTGTTCGCAGGAAAAAAGGAATACAATGCCATTTTCATAATTACAAAAAAATTCCTTTTTCGAAATCTTTGAAATGAAAGAGAAATGGTTGTAGACGAATGCGAGGAAAAAAATTGTATGGACAAGTTTATCTGTCGAGAGTTGTGAATTGTTATGGATTTTACTGACGCATTTTTGTGTTGCTGAGGATTTGGAAATTCCAAATTTTGACTTTTCTTTGAAAATTCTTCAAATTCTTTATGTGCAAAATTAACTCAATCGATAGGATTTCTAATCCACAAAAATTCACTTTAGGGGCTGTTCACTTAACGTCCATCAAAAAATGAATTTTTAGACCCCCTTTCCTCCTCTCTCTGTCACAAAATCATTCATAAAAATCGTATTATTTAAAACTGTCACACAGCCTTAGATCCCCCTCTTCCCCTAAAAATCAGAAAACTCCTTATTTAAATTTTGCCTAAATATCCCAAAATGACCCCATCAAAGCTTTTTCACATTAACAATACCAAAAGTCAAGCTTAAAAAAATAAGAATTGTCTTAGGTAGGAAAACATTCAGTTGGCATCAAATATTTACGATATTTGTCTCTATTCAATTTTCTTGCTCATGTTTTTATGAAATAAAAAAAAATGCGACTGTTTTTAATAGAAAATTTTATCCGAACAGACATCAAATTTGTATGAGAAAAATATCATTTGTAACTTGAAATGTTTTTATCGTGCAGTTTAGATTGTGAGTCTTCTTTTTTAGAATTTCTAGTTTTGAGGTGCATGAAAAAATTTTTTACTTACAGTGAACAATTTTTTAATGCAGAATAAAACAAAGAAAATCGCAAAAAATATAAATTTTAGTGATAAACTCACAACAAGAATTATGAACGTTTAATTAGCTCCTATTAACTTATTAATAATAGAGCAAAAGCACAGGAGAACATAAATTACAGAAGACCAAGTCTTTTGTGAAGCTTTTAATTATGTAAATTACTACAACTTTAAAGCTTCATAGTCAACTAAATAAGTGAAAATTTAACTAAATTCAGTCGCTGTTAAGATCAGAAATTATGGAAGTAATTATTTTCTAAAGGCACCTCCTTATCGTCCTTTATTTCTAACTTTTTTTGCAAATTAAAATTATTATGAAATAAAAATAATTTTTAGCAGTAAATGCTTGAGGTTCTCATTATCTTACCTTAATGTTCACGAGATGGAGGAGAAAAAAAAGTAAAAAATTATTCAAGATTTTCATTATGAATGCTATGCTTTTTGAAGTGCTATCTTGTGAATTCGTGAAGTTTTTGCTATTAAAAGGCATAGAAAAAGCCTTGAATTGTCATTTGAATGGGTTTTGGATGCAAATTAATTGAAAAGCTTGACTAGAAATTGACTTAACTAATGCTGCAACAGGCATTGAAAAATAGTCACTTTCGAGTTTTTCTATCCTAAATTTCAAGCTCTTTACTATCTTCCATTATTACTCAATCCTTCCTACAAAAAACAATTCATAATTCCACCATAAAAGATACTCATCCATTTCAATAATCCTATAAAAAGATGAGAAGTAAAAGAGTGTTTAAAACAAGAAGTTTATGAAGTTGAAAATATTCAAATATTCAGCTAGTTACCTGCTTGCCTGTTTGGTTGTAAAAACGATGATAATAATTATAATAGAATAAATAATTTTTCATCTCATCAAATGGGGGAGAAATACTCGCATTATCATGATGAGTTGTAAAAAAACTGACAGCAGTTCATAATGACACTTTTTACCTTTTTTCATTGCTTTTCTAAACTTGAATTAAAAATTTCTTTTATTCATCATTTTACAATGTCTAAAATGAGTTTAGAGGAAAAGGGTTAGATGCGGAGTGAGGTGGAATTAAAGCGCATTTTTGAGTATTAATTGAGTAGGTTTGTGAAAATTAATATTAAATTTTTTTAAAAAAAAAATATTGAATTTAATTTTAAAATAACTTCAAAATTCAAAAATTTAAAGATAAGAAAAAATTTATGATAAAAGTTCCAAAAATATTTAAAAATGTCAAAAAAAAAATATTTCTACGTAATTTTTTGTAAATTTAATAAATTCATTAATTGAGATGAAAATTAAATAATTTTTGAAAAACTTAAAAATTTCATATTTAGTTTCAAAATTATTTTCTGTCTAAAAATAATCTCAATATAAATTTAACCAGCCATCCAAACAACCACACACAACCACCACAAAAACCAAAGCAACAAAATATCAAAAATTACGTAACAGTTTCTTCCCCATCATTGGATAGGATTAAAAATATTTTCATCATATTCTTTTCGCCTACCAAGAAAAAACATAATCATGGAAAATGTTTTTTGAATAAAATTTTAATGAGTTGTGTTCATTAAACCCAGTATTTAATACCTTTTTAGAAAATTTCTTTCATTTCATCCTTTCAACCTTGATTTCTCATTTCTCATCTTTCATACTTCCCAGTGGCGTAGCCGGAGGATGGGGTGAATGAGGTAATTTCCTCCCAGCCTCTTTCTCTTCTCTCCAAAAAAAAAATCTTTAATTTGCTAGGGTCTAACACTCAAAAAAACAAAAATTCACCCCCACCCCCCTCGCTAAATTTTCCATGCAAAAAAGTTTTCCCTCAAAATTCCTAGCTACGACACTGTTACTTCCCAAACCATCATCATCATATTTACTATGATTGCAATTAAAGTAAGACACCAGAAGCCTAAGTCTTTCCTATTAATTTCACTTTATGATAATAATTTAAATAAATATTTAATTATGTTACCATTAAATTTATATATTTCTTTGCTGTCACTATTTTCATGTTTTTATACACATGTATACATACTCGATGTTATTTTCTTTTCTTTATTGTTGTTGGTGTTGCTGTTGCTACAATCAAATGAATACATTAACGTTTGAATTATTTATTGCTGGAATTTTTGATGAAGATTTTAATTAGTTGTATAAAGGAATTTTCCTTATTTTTTTGCTATTTGTTTCGAGAAATGTTTCTCAAATGGAATTCTATGATTAATTTATGTAAATGTAAGCTTTATGTTTAGGATGGATTTAATGTGAAAAGCTTGAACTTGATGGTGGTTATTTTGGAGTGTTTAATTTGGAATTGCGGAATGATTGGTTTTATGTGATTTTTGTTGTGGAATCTTTTGAGTTTTTTTAAGGCTTCGTTCGTAAAATTCGAAACGCTTAGGAAGTGGGGGGGGGGATCTAAAATTTAATTTTTCTAAATCCCATACACAAACGACCCCTAAGATCAGTAGCCAGGATTTGACCTCAAGGAGGTGGGGGTGGGGGTGCTAGGGCACCAAAGGACCTCTCCCCCCCGGATACGCCTCTGCCTAAGGTTAATGCTCATAAAAGAACCAACTCTGTCAAATAAATTAAATCTCACAAGGTAAAAATCTTAGAAATTTAATCTCATAAAGTAAAAGAAAAATAAAGCATCTTAAAAGCTCATCACAATCCACTTGTAAATTGAGCTTTGATCTCAATCATTAGAAATTCACATAAAAAATCTCAGATTTCATTATTGAATTTCAAAAGGTTGGAAAAAAGTAAATAAAAATAAAATCTCGAAATAATTTGTCTTTAATTTTCTACCCAAGAGAAAGACCTACTTAGTAACATTTTCAATTCCCTTCAGCATTCTTTAGAATCACAAATTATAAAATAATTGAAGACTCGTGTTATTTAAGTGCTTATTCTTGAATATTCTTGAATATCTGATTTGTTTATGTCATCTTAAAATTCTGAGAAGGTTAGTTAAGTTTAGAGCAATTAGTTCATTTGAAATCAGTAATAATAAACCATAGGAACTGAAACTTTTAGTTTTATTTCCAAAGCTTTACAATTCCTTGCGTATTAGGTTACACGTTGGCCGCGAAAAAGCCGCGGTGGCCGAGTGGTTAGAGTGTCGGCCTCCTATGTCAACGACCTGGGTTCGATCCTAAGGAAAGTCTAGTCGGATCTGGTGCTTTTTCGCTGCTTCTAGTCTGGCAGCTCGATTTGTGTCGTCGCGAAACACAAATTTTGCTAGGTACATTACATTGATATACCCTAGGTCAATGTAATTGTGCAGAGCTTGCAGAAAGCATTCGCCATATCTATGGCAAAAAAAAAACACAAATCGTCATTTTATGACAAAAACAACACAAAAATCCATCGATATCAACGCATCAAAAAGGCAATAAAATCTTCACCAAAAATCAACATTTAAGATGAATAAGCTGCTGCTTGAACTCTTAAAAATTAATATTTATAAATTTATATATTTGTAATTATTATGAAAAGCAAAATAAAAAATAACATTTTTTTAAAAAAAATTAGGTTACACGCAAAGCACAATCTTCCAGAAAAAGCACATTCCATCATGTCCAGAATGGAACAAAACTTTTCATCATCCTACAAAAGCCTTGCACGTGTCCATTCACTTCCACATTTCATTTTTCATAATTTTTGTCAAAATTTTTATATATGTGAAAAAAATATATTCCCTAGAGCAATTAATCATACAACCCAGCACACATTTCCTCTGGAATAAATCACAATTTTCCATGCACAAAAATGCCGAAAAAAATTCACTTGCCATGCTTTTGACATTGGTTTTATCCCCGTCTACTTTTGCTACACATCAGTTACGTTTTTTTTTTGGGATTAATTAGTACAAAATGAAAAAGTACTGCAGATATACTTTTGCAAATGGAATTAAATTCCCATTGATGAATTTAGCCAAACAAATGTCAAATACTGTTTTTGTGTCCTTTTTTCTGTTTGCTTCATTTCCTTTGCGCTCTGTGGGTAATCAAACAATTCACATGACATTGTTTTGACATAATTTAGCACTTGAATAATGATTGGCTGACCATGAACCTCCTGCTGAGAATATTTTTGTTTTTTTCGCACCTCACCTTGTTAATGAATATACAGTGAACAGTCTTTTGTCACTTAAATGATGTCTTTTTTTGGCATATTTTTGTTTTTTGATGTTGCTGTAAACGTGAATTTTTGTTTGATTTTCTTTGGCTTTTTGATGATTATTTTGTATTTTTTGTCGCAATTTTGTCTAATGTGGTGTATTTAATGCAGATTTATGAATATTTTTCTGTATTTTAATACAAATTTTCATCAAAATTAGAAAGGTTACAATTCTTTTTTGAAAAAATAAAATCAAACTTTAATTACGATACATTTAAGTTTCAAATGAAATTTAAGCGATGTAAATAAATTTTATATTCAAAACAATCCCCCACAAAGTGGATCGTTCAAGTAATGATGAAAGTTATTATCTTGAAGCTCGCAAAATTCATTGAAATTCTTCTTTATACTTTTGAGGAAATTTATTGAGCTGAAATTTATTTTCACAGCAGTTTTTGTGAAAAGAAGTTAAGTTGATTATAAAGAGGAAGAAAATGAGAGCTTATTTAAATAAATAGAATATTTGAATTATTAACTAACAGAATGGAAACTTCGAAGAAAAATTTAAATTTTCAAATGAAATTTGTTAAGAAGAATTTATAATTTTTAATGCGATTTTGAAATTAATCGGAATGTCCTGAGAACTGCTAACTGTAAATTTTAAAAGGATTAAAATATTTAATGGTATAGTGATTTTACGAAATAAAGAGGAATTTTTACGGATACTTAAATATGAAAGTTATTAAACCTAATACGATTAATTTCTAAAATTTCGTTCATATTGCTTAAAATTGTTTTTTTACAAGTTAACATAATAACCTTTATTAACTCTAAATATATATTAAATTAAATTGGACAGTTACCATTCTGAAATATTTCTCAACTTTAAATTTAAATTTGAATAATAATAAAATTTTCGTTTATAGCAATTTGTCTTTTTAATAACAAACAAAATATTAAGAATTTTAAATATCATTAAAATTTTAAGATATTTATTTAAATCGTTTTCACTAATTTAATTTGCAAGTTAAATTCAGCAAAATTATGAAACATGGACACCACATGCCACTTGTCATTAACCACTCGACAATTTACATAGTTTATGCTAAAAAAATCTCCATCCTCTCTCATAATTAAACACAGAAAAGTTATTTTATTTGCTGATTTTTAAAAACTTTGTGCCATTTGGAATTCAACTTTTTCTGTCACTAACACTCGGCTTGACCGCACATGAAATATTTTTTATGCTGAAATTTTTGTTAGAAAAAATTGTTGCGTGAGGTTTTTTGAAATTTTGATTAAGTTGATTTTAAGACTTTTTTTCTGAATTTTTTTAGAAAGTTATTTTTAGGGTTTTAAGATTGTTAAAAAGCTTATTATAAAAAAAAATGAATTTTCATCTAAGAATTTTAATCCTTAAAATTTCCTCAAAATATTCAATAATTCATTCAATTAAATACACCATATTAACGCATCATTCATTCATAATAATCTCATAATTTTTTTATCTTCATTATTTCATTTAATTTTTCTATTTTTGCCAACTTCATCCTTTGGCAAAAGCAACAACATCTAATATTTGTAATGATGTTACTTAAGCTTATAATATATATATTTTTTGAAAGCTTAAACCCTTTTTATCACATCATCACTGAATCTGTATATTAAATTATCTATGAGATCCGAGCAAAAAAAAATATAAAGCAACACAACCCGAAATTCCTTTTATGAGGCGCTGTTTAGAAATGACGTCTGAAATTTTTATCAAAAATTTGTTAAAATGAATATTTCATTAATTTTTACTGTAAATATGACAAATTACCATTTTTAATTTTAAAAAATAGAAAAAAAAATCAGATGTCATTACTGAACAACCCCATCCTACACAATAAATGCTTTAAAAACTCCATGCATACATGATAAAAAAAAATTGTATCTGTTTTTTGTCTAACTTGATTTCTTTCTCTTTTCTTTCTTTTTTTCTGTGCTTTTTATTCTCTTCTGTCCACCCCGAAATATTTTGTATCAAAATCAAAATTATATCCCTGAACGCTGAATTTCTTTTTCACAAATTCCCATGAGATACAGTAAAAAGGACTGTCACATTTGAGTAAATTTTCACTTAAAAGTTGTTGATTTTTTTTATCGTTTTTTTTTTTTTATAAAAAAAAGTAAAAAATAAAATAAAATATTTACAGAAAGGTAAGAAACATTTTTTTTAAAGGTTCTCTTCCCAAAAAATATATTTTTTTTATCTTTATCTTACTTAATTCTTTAATCTTTCTATCTAAACATAATTCTATATTTAATTTAATTTCCTTATCTTTCTACCTTTCTCTTCATGTGTTGCATGATTTCTATGTTTTATTTTATTTTATTTATTTGTATCTGTTTATTTGTACTCCCCGTGGCTATATTTCTCTCCTATATGAATCAATCCAAATGAAAATGCGATAAGCGCCATCCTCACTTTGAACTAAAATTTCTTGTGTGTTTTGATACCATATATATTATGTTTGGTATCGTTGGAAAGCTTAATACAGTAACTATCTATTACTGGCAAAATTTTTTGATTTGGACTTATCCATTTTTTCATAGAACATCTCAAAGCTCGTGAAAACATGCAATTTTCAAACTAAAATTTTGTGTATGTTTTGTGCACAAAATTTATAGTTTTTTTATTGTAATAATAACTACTAAGTACCAACTAAAACCCGCCACTTAAATCAATTAGAATTAATCAATTGGTGTCGAGATATGAAATTTTGAAGTTTTCCAAAAAAAAATTTTTTTATAAATTTATACTTTGACTCTATATCTCATTTCTCATATGCATTACCACCATAAATACAATGTTTTATATCGTTGTAAAGCTTAAGACAGTAGCTAGCAATATTTATGACAAGTTTCTGATATGAAGCAATTCCGTTCCTTACAGAATGCCTCAAAATTTTACAAAAAATGGGATTTTCAAATAAAAATTTTACGAACATTTTGTGGTCAAAATTTTTTGTCTTTATTGTATCATAAACTACTTACAATAAACTAACAAATGCTTTTTAATTCAATTAATTTTAACAAATTGCAGTTGAGATATGAATTTTTGAAGTTGGGACTATTTTTTCATATTTAAAAAAGTAAAAAATCATAAATTTTTGCTTTTAATTTCATTTCTCGCGTATAACTTCACCATATTTAATGATTTTGGTATCGTTGGAAAGCTTGGGACAGTGACTAGTCATATATGTAGCAAAAAAATTTTTTGAACTTAGGCTGTTCCTTACAAAATGGCTCAAATTTTTTGAAAAATATAACATTTTACTTCAAAGTTTCTGACTGTTTTTCCAAATTTTATGTAACGCAAAGAATATTATAGATGTGTTCTTACTTTTTTGCTTCCACAACACTAAAAATAAAAATATTTTATGTTCAGAAATTACCAAAAAATTCAATAAAAAATGTTATATTTTTCAAAAAATTTGAGCCATTTTGTAAGGAACAGCCTAAGTTCAAAAAATTTTTTTGCTACATATATGACTAGTCACTGTCCCAAGCTTTCCAACGATATCAAAATCATTAAATATGGTGAAGTTATACGCGAGAAATGAAATTAAAAGCAAAAATTTATGATTTTTTACTTTTTTAAATATGAAAAAATAGTCCCAACTTCAAAAATTCATATCTCAACTGCAATTTGTTAAAATTAATTGAATTAAAAAGCATTTGTTAGTTTATTGTAAGTAATTTATGATACAATAAAGACAAAAAATTTTGACCACAAAATGTTCGTAAAATTTTTATTTGAAAATCCCATTTTTTGTAAAATTCTGAGGCATTCTGTAAGGAACGGAATTGCTTTATATCAGAAACTTGTCATAAATATTGATAGCTACTGTCTTAAGCTTTACAACGATATAAAACATTGTATTTATGGTGGTAATGCATATGAGAAATGAGATATAGAGTCAAAGTATAAATATATAAAAAATTTTTTTTTTGGAAATTTGGAAAACTTCAAAATTTCATATCTCGACACCAATTGATTAATTCTAATTGATTTAAGTGGCGGGTTTTAGTTTGTACTTAGTAGTTATTATTACAATAAAAAATTATAAATTTTGTGCACAAAACATACACAAAATTTTAGTTTGAAAATTGCATGTTTTCACGAGCTTTGAGGTGTTCTATGAAAAAATGGATAAGTCCAAATCAAAAAATTTTGCCAGTAATAGATAGCTACTGTATTAAGCTTTCCAACGATACCAAATATAATATATATGGTATCAATACACACGAAAAATTTTAGTTCAAAGTGAGGATGGCGCTTATCGCATTTTCATTTGGATTGATTCATATGTACATGTTTGTTTTGAGAAATGAAAGTTTATTTTTCTACTATCTTTATGTTTGATGTGATTCTTAATGTTATTCGGTGTTTTCAAGGCTTCTTTAATTATAGTTCTTTACTAATAGTAAACGAGGATTAAGTAGATTATTTGAGTATTCTTTTGATTTTCTTTGAAGAAAGTTGTTATTTGAAAGACTTGGACTTCTAAAAAGAGAGGAAGTATAGAGTATAAGAAATAGTAAAAACAAAAATTTAAATGTTTTTGTAGGGGGCTGTTCATTTAGTACGTTAATTAACCCTGCCACCTAAAAAGCGAACGTACTAAGTGGACGGACCCTAAACTTTTGAGGAAGCGATAAAAAATGTACTAAGTTAAAAATTTGTGAACTTTAGTATTTGCAATTTGATTAAAAGACAAGCTTAAAAACTAGAAAAAATAATATGAAACTAAAAAAAGTTACTTCATTAATGAGTTTTTGAAAAAAAAAAATTTAACTTAATTTACATGTAAGCTTTATACCAGGGGCGTAGCCAAAAATTTTTTCAAAGGGGGGAGGCGGAGGGTGTCTCAAAAAATTATTGTCGTTTTAAGTTCCTCATTCCTTCATTAAATTAATGTATATTTGCCAACAAAACTGTCAAACGAAGCGAGACCTTGAAAAATTTTTCCGAAATTTTTCAAAAATTTTCTTAAGAAAATTCTTTTCAAAAAAAAGAGAAAAAATGCTCTTGCCTCATTAAGTACGACTGACTTTACCACTGCTATAAACCCAAAATTTATGTTTTAACTGTTCGATACCTTAACACCCAGAAAATTTCAAAGAATTTAACGAGCATAAATGCGAATATTTATTTTTTTTCTATCCCAGTCTCATGTACATATATTTCACCTATCGTTTTCCTGCTTTTTTTGCATCCCTGGATTATTGATTGAATAAAAAGGGAATATAAACTTTAACAATCCAATTCTCCTCCATAAAACGTATTATTTTACGCATCAATATTTCCATTGAAATTGTTCGACACACGAATTACCTTTAAGGCTCTATTTTATTCCAGGAATATAGATAACAAAAATTGAATACAGTTTAATCTTTCTATTTTGATGCGAGTTTTATTATTGAGTAAGGATTAAAGGATGTTTGACGTGTTATGATACATTCGTAATACGTGAACGAAAAGAGTAAAAAATTTGATGGGAATAATACAGGAGGAAATGTGGTTTATAGAGATAAGAATGCAGAAAACAGGGAATTAAATCCGTTTTATTTTCCGAAATTAAAAAATCTTAAATTATTTCGTAGATACCATCAATCTACAAAATTTAAAATAAACTTTTAATTAGTTTCACCTAAAATTAACCATTAAATCTTTTCAGATAACAATAAAAAGTTCGATATCATTCCCTCAATTATCCAATAATGGCCAAAACAAATTGGAACAAGCAAAAAACCAATTAAAAATTTAATGAGATTTTTCCCAGATTTTTCACATCGTTAAAAAACGAACGGCGATAATTCGATAATTATTGCATTACCTTTCTGTATCTTTGGACAGCTATCCATTTAAAATCACCATCCATAAACCTTTCCATTGTCATCATTTTCATTTTCAAAAAACCATTCTTCGAAACTTGTTAAATGATCCTCCCCATTCTTGTTTAAATTCCCAATTGCATCTTTAACTAAGCATGAAATTTTTCTAAAAATTTATTTTCTTCTTTTCATATTGTTTCTGTATTATATACACACACATTCATCGAGCATACATGTGATCTTGACACTCTTTACTTTCATCATGCTAAGGATATTTTGTAGCTCCTTTGAATTCACAACATATGTAGATTTTTTTTCTTTTATTATAATATTACAAATTAATACATCTCACATACTTGGCGTTATGTGATGGGGAAATGAGAGATGGGGGATTAAAACCCGAGTGAAATATGGGAATGTAGGGATTTTTGTGGAGTTGACTGTTTTTTAGATGCTGACTTTATTAGATACTAACTACATTATGCTCTCTATTTATATTAAAGTATTGCTCATTTTACTTCAGTTTTAAATTCCAACCTTTTCACAATTCATTCATCACAAAAAAAAAAAAATTTCATCATCCAACCAACCTCTATGTCTCGGGTTTCTGCAAAGAATCAAGACAGGAGACAAAGAAGCATAAAAATTAAATCGTGCTGCGAATGATTTTGATATTAAAATTCCCTGTATTCAATTCCACATGTGCAGAAATCCATGTCACACATATACACAAACGTAGAATAATTGAAGATGTAGATTAAACACGTAACTAGGCTTGCTATCATACTTTACTTATATCGTAAATTTCGTTAGATAACAAGTAGTGCTTATGGATAATTTAAGAGAGCTTTTTGGAACATTTGAAAAAGTGAAATTTTGTAAAGTACGTTACCAACCGATTAGAAATTTTTTTATTTTTGCAATAACTCTCTGTAGATATCACAAAACCTAGTGATGTTATATATTTTTGGAAAGGTATTGAAATTTCCAATCAAACGGTATAAAAACATTTGGAAAATTTCAAGTAATAAAGTCACACTGGGTAAAAAACGCATTTTAAGCAATCTATTCAACAATGTTTTGCTTTTTTCTCAGCATGAAATGCACAAAACTTCTTGTAACTTTGCACACTTATTCTTTATTAAAAAATGAATAAATTGTAAAAGTTTCAGATTTTTCCAAGAAGCTTTTCACGAGTTTTCCTTACCTGAAATTTTCCACATAAAAGTGAATTTTTTTCAATAACTAGACATTTTTAAATATTGTTATTAATCATGTTTGATTCCATTTTTTATTACCTTTTCATTGATATATAATAATATAAGATTAATCATAGGATTACAGAAAAATCGATAAAAAAGTGCTGTAAATGTATGAAAATTTCCATGAAATTTCGCCATCTTGAATTTTGTTTTGCTTTTTCTGATTAAACTAACTAACTTTATTTTATGTTTTATACCTCTTTTGAAAGGTTTTTGGAAGTACTTTGAATCAACATAAATGTCATAGCTCACATATGAACACAACTAAAGTTACAGGAGCTGGAAGTTGACAATGACAAAAAAACTTCTACTTTCAAAAAAATTTTTTTATATTTTTCAAATTATGACTTATTTAACATATTAATTTTACTTTAATCACTTTATTATGTTGTAAAATATCATAAGTGATGTTTGTCAATCAGTAATTAACAAATATAAGCTTTAAAAAAGAAATTTATAAAATTTTTTTTTTGAAAGTTGAAATTTTTTTGTCATTGTCTACTTCCAGCTCCTGTAACTTTAGTTGTGTTCATATGTGAGCTATGACATTTATGTTGATTCAAAGTACTTCCAAAAACCTTTCAAAAGAGGTATAAAACATAAAATAAAGTTAGTTAGTTTAATCAGAAAAAGCAAAACAAAATTCAAGATGGCGAAATTTCATGGAAATTTTCATACATTTACAGCACTTTTTTATCGATTTTTCTGTAATCCTATGATTAATCTTATATTATTATATATCAATGAAAAGGTAATAAAAAATGGAATCAAACATGATTAATAACAATATTTAAAAATGTCTAGTTATTGAAAAAAATTCACTTTTATGTGGAAAATTTCAGGTAAGGAAAACTCGTGAAAAGCTTCTTGGAAAAATCTGAAACTTTTACAATTTATTCATTTTTTAATAAAGAATAAGTGTGCAAAGTTACAAGAAGTTTTGTGCATTTAATGCTGAGAAAAAAGCAAAACATTGTTGAATAGATTGCTTAAAATGCGTTTTTTACCCAGTGTGACTTTATTACTTGAAATTTTCCAAATATTTTCATACCGTTTGATTGGAAATTTCAATACCTTTCCAAAAATATATAATATCACTAGGTTTTGGGATATCTGCAGAGAGTTATTGCAAAAATAAAAAAATTTCTAATCGGTTGGTAACGTACTTTAATCAAACTTTGTGCATATTCTATGTGAATGAACTGTTTTAAGGGTGAAATGTAAATTTTAATGATGAACTGTTGCAACAGTTTTTTTGGAATAATTTAAATGTAAGTGAAAGAATTTTTTAATGCAAATAAAATTTGCAGTATTTGGAGATATTTGATAGTCTTAATTTCTAAAAAATTTAAATTTCGGTCCACATTTATTCTTCAAAATTAATTTTCAACACCTTAATCCATCATAAAATGACTCATCTTCACCCCCTATCTACATTCAGAATTTCTGCACCATAAACTCTTTAACTCCCAGCACTAAAACTTTCAACTATTCTAGATTAAAATAATTTCTCTCTCTTACACCCCTCTGGGCCATATAAATTCCATTAATTCAGTAGAAATTTATTTCACAAAAATAGTTTTCATTATAGTGCAATAAAATACAATTAACTTCACTAATGAGAGCACATTTAATTATTCTGATTAAAAGTAAGATTAAATTTATAGCTCAATTCAATTTCTAGAGAGTACGTAACAAAACAAGTGAATCCAGCATGTGTGTAACGAAAATGATAAGAAAATATGACGAATCATTTGCTTCACAAAATTCTGTAATAGAATTAAACCTTAAAAATAAAATAATTTAGGTTAAAAATAATATAAAGAGAAAAGGTACGAAAAAAGATAAAACCTTGTAGATATTTGTAGCATTTTTCGACTAATCCCAATGTGATCATTTATCGTATGGAAAGAATCACAAAAGGATGAATACATGTTATTTAGGTGAATTAAAAGGAAATACGTGAAGGATATTTGAAGTTTTTTAAAAATTGATGGTGCTAAGGGTAGGAAGTTTTGAATATATGGGGTTTGTAGTTTTTGATTTCACTTTTTGACAAATCTTAAATATTTTTAAAAATCTATTTAAATAAAAGAGAAATTGCCATTTTTATAAAAACTCATATTAAGTTCCAATTATCTCGAGTCAGTAAAAAATAAGCTAAATTTTCCATCAGCATCCTTAAATTCAGCAAAAATTTTCATAATTTGCAAAATTTTCTTAATAATTAAAACATTTCATTCAACATCCGAAAATCTTCAAGTTGTCATCCCCTCGAGCAGAAACATAACAACTTTAGCTTATCTCCATCCAGCACTTCTTTAATAAACTTATATTCGTTGAGAATACAAGACAGCATTGAAGATAATAATGTATGAGAATATCTGTTTATAACTTTTCATCCCTTTACCTTTTTATACTTTTTACCTTTGATTCTTAACTTTTTTTTCTCTCTTTTTTACATATCCTTATGTCACATAAAATTCGTTCAAAAAAAATAAGAGAGAAAATTTCCGACATCGTCATCATCATAATCATGATAATAATTTATTTACACAGAGGAAAAGAACTGTATGTGTGTGGGACTTTATGATGATCAAAAAATACAATTTTTGTAGCTTCTTTCGGGTACTGAATTATTTTTTTAAGATAAACATTTTTCTCTTCTTTTATGCTGCATACAAAAAAAAAGGAGAGAGAAAACATGTTAAACATAAACGTTAAATTAATAGGACAGTCCTTTTTAAATTAAGAAATATTGGGTGCAATTAAGAATCATTGCTGTTGGATAATTAGGGATTTTTATAGTGCATGCAAAGAAAACATGAAAGGAAATTTTTGGATAAATAGCTTCAAATTGGCATAAATAAGGGTTATGTGTTTGAAATTGTGAAAGATATAAGAAATAAACCCAGAAGGCGCAGATCGGACAATCGAGATGAAATCCAGCACCAAGTCGCAGGGGCGTGGCCAGGAATTGTTTTTGAGGAGGGTTTTTGCTACTTTTCGATGTTTTTTTTTTTTTTTTTTTGGTTCGGATCTGAAAAATTCAATACTATCTAGTATAAACTTCGCGATATAAAGCCCCCTATTTGGTTTTGTTCTCCAACCCCCCCCCCCCTGGCTACGCCCCTGCCAAGTCGGAGTGAAGCCAGCACCAAGCTGGCATAAAATTTAAGCCGGAGTTGTGCTGGCCTCACTACTATTTCATCTCGATTTTTCGACTTGTGTCTTTAGGAAAAGATCAAGAAGCTTCAACGGGATCGATTAAAAATGATGTTCCACAAAAATTGAAATTTTTGAAAACTAAAATTAAAGATTTGTCAATAAATTCAAAGAATCCCTTAAAATAAATTATTTATCAAAAACTTAAGTTTAATTAAAATTTCAATCCATTTCACACAAAGTATTCCATTTCAACCCATCAAGCAGTCAAGTGGTCGCAACTTCTCACTTTCTCAAAATTACAAAATAAAATGCAAATTCTCAGTCACTTGACAGTCATGGTCTAGACTCTAAATTCCACAATTTAAAATCCATTCAGACATGAAAATTCTATCTCATTATGCTTATTGTCAATGGTTTTTCTTCTCTATTTTTTTTTATTCTCGAAAACAACAAATGAAAAATTAAATTGAAACAAAAAAAAAAGAAATTGAGAAAAATTTTATTTGAAACTTTGTAGATGCTTTTATATAGTGACAAAAGTAGAGCAAAAAATGAATCTAATTTAAATATAATTAAAATTCATCCTTATTTTTTTGTGAAATGAAATGAAAAAGTTAGTTGAAGTAAAAAAATTGTAAGCAGTTGAACGTAGTTGATAGTTTGAAAAGTTGACAAACTTAAGTAGCTTTTTACTTTTATTAAAATTACTTTTTTTTTGCCTGAAATTGAGCTTGATGAAGTTGAAATAAACCAACACTTCTCAATACGTAACGGTTTTCCTTATTTTAGTTCAAAATTTGAAATAAGGATTTTTAGTACGCCTTATTTTAGTACAACTTGTCCGTTAAATCTTTATAAGAAAAATTCGATGAAATCTTAATTTCTGTTTATTAAAGTAATGTTACAATTAATTTTTTCGATAGAAAATCTATTTCGCTATTAAATAAGCCTATTTATAATGTACCAACTATTAGGAATATTATTTAAATTAGCAGAATTAAAATTTATTTTATTATCATGGTGTGTGTGTACACTTGTATTAGTGATGTTAGCAAATGAACCAATCAGAATTGATTTGCGATTTTAACTCAATATTTGAGTTTTTAAAGAATATTTTTACGCTTGAATTGATAGAATACCTTTAAAATTCTTTAAATAAGCCTTTATGGAAATGAAAAATAACACATTTATTCTAAAAATGACAAATCCAAAATTTGCATTGCATTTGTGTAAGTGTAAATTTTTCGTACACATACAGCATTCAAATTCAAATTTTTGTACGAAATAACGGACAATATCTCTATCGAGAAGTGTTGGGAAATAAATTTTTTATTGCTTAACTTTTTAAAATTCTTTTCTTTTTCTTTTGAAGTTTTTAACTTTTTTATTTTTTGAGAGTTTTAAAATTTTATTGATTTTTAATTTTTAATAAAAATGTTAAATATTTTATAAAACTTTATGAAAAAAGCTTTAAATTTGAGTTTTACTTTAAATTTCTTGGATTTTTTTTTTAATTTTCGATAATCTAGTTTTTTAAATTTCAAGTTATTAAGAAAAAAATTAAAGTTTAAATTTCATGCTCAATTTGAAACTTCCGAAAGTAGTTTAGAAATATTTTTGTAGCAAAAAAAAGAACGAAATGAATGAAAAATAAAATTTAATTTCGAAGAATCGAAAATGAAAATTAAAGCTTGAGTAAAAGTCTAGAAACAAAAATATACTTAGAATGAAAAACTTTAAGTTTTAACTTTTTTTTTTATTATTGAATGACAAAATAAAAAGTTTTCCATTAAACAAATTGAGAAAAAATAAAATTTTGGCGAAAATTTCTAATAAAAGTTTTTTTCTTTTCTTTTTTTCTCTTTTTTTATTTGCAGATCGCGAAGTATTCTAAGTCAATTTTTTCACACACGGTGATATAAAAGAGAAAAAAACATGAAATTAACATAAAAGTTAAATAAAAATAAAAAATATTTTTAGTTAGAAAATTCTTTTGTTTGTTTCAAAAAATAATGAATAAGACACTAGGAAAAAATGTTCAAAATAAATAAATGTTGAAAAGACTACGAAGAAAATTTTATTGATTGATTCTTATCTGAAATATTGTTTATTGAGGAATTTTAGGTTGTTTAAAGAGGACTAGGAAGAAATCTGTTTCTAAATGTATAGGAATGCTTATTGTGAGTTTCAATCTGGAACTAAAATCACTGATTTTAAGCGAGAGGAAATTTATAAAAAGTTTTTTGAATTCTTTGTTTTTGGAAGACAAGGAATCTTAATTTTGAATTATTTATTTATTTAAATATTCAAAAAAATTTAAACTACAATAAATTCGATGAATTTATTAACATACTTAATTTGAATTCTAAAAACTTTTAAATTCAAAATTTCAAAAATTTCAGAAAACATTAATTTGAAAATACAAATAACTTTGTTTAGATCTCAATTATATTTTTTTCAGTATTTTTCATAATTATTAAAATGTGAAAAAGCTTTTCTTTCAAAAACCAAAAATTTCAAAAAACAAAATTTAGTTCAAATTTATTAGAAACAAAAATGTTAATCGAATTATTGATTTATAAACAAAATTTACTAGAATGATGTAAGCAGGTACAATCAATCAATCATCAATGAAAACAAAAAAGATAAATTGAAAATAAATGAGAAAAATAATAAACAAAGTAAATAAATCGAAATCGATAACTAAAAAAAAAGAACTTTTAGGTATTGTTTCTAATGTATAAAATAATACGAAATAAAATTAAATGAATTGAAAAAAATAACTCATAATGTTGTTGCAATGAAAAAAGTAAATATTTTTTATGATGTCGAAAGGATCATAAATTTCATAATTGTTATTAAAAATTCATTAAAAAAAGTCTAAGTTCAATATTCTCAAATGGAATTGAGTTGGGGATTTGATGGTTGTGTCTGTCATTCAAATTATTTACAATTTTTTATATTAAATATTCAAATTACTATTTTTTTTTTTTAAATTTTAAACCACAAAGAATTTTTAACATAAACTCAACAACATCACTACAAAAATTATGTAAATTAATCTCAGTAAAGATTCAAACAAGAAACCTCCATAAATTATCATAAAATTAATGCTCAAACAACATGTTTTCATCTTATTAAGTCTAGACACACCAGACGTCCTACAAAGCTCAATATCCTTTAGGATATTAATCAAAATAAATCTAAATCAATCACATTTATACATTAATTTCAATTCAACATAAATGACAGAAAACTGCAAGAATTGACAACTTAAAGTTCACCATAAATTCTCTCAGCACTCAATAAATCATGATTCAATGTAAGGATGCTCTCGAATGATGAATAAAAAAAAAGTAATGGAAATTGTAAAGATTTATTTATTTTTATTATTCTCTAGTCTCAAATTCAGGACTTGTGTCTGTTATGTGCACTCTCATGTCATGAAACATTGTAGCTTAAATGAATCATCATAATCAAGGTCGTGTCATAAAAAAAGGTCATAATCTTTAACATTATTGGCACCATTATCATCACAGCTAGTCTGTTATCACCGAAACAAAAAAAAAAAAAAAAAAATAAGAGACATGAAATGTCCATCATTATCGCCATCCACATTCAACACCATATGCAGTTTATTCCTATTTCTGGACATATTTATTTTGGTAAAAAGAGAAACAGAATATGAATCAAGTACCGCAGAGATAGTTGAATACATAAAATACGATATTACACATAAATCAGTCTCAAAACACATGAACGATGTAAGCTTTTATCCATTTTTTTTTTGTTTCTCAAAAAGTAATATGCTTGCACATTCATGAAAGGATGGACGATGAAGTGCTGTTATATTAATGTAATTTTCTGGGAAAATTCTGTAAGAGGTCTCGAGAGTTCATACATATAAAGTCCATAACTGTGAAGGCGTTCTCATTAGCACCGTCCAGACAAATAAAGCGGAGAATTTCTCATATTCTTGGTAGTGCTGTTAGGTTTGATGATGAACTTGCAAATGAAAAAAAAAGTTCTATGAATATTAAACGAGATATAAATAAGAGAATTTTATTTAGTTTTCTGATAGAGTTAGTGGATTAGTTGCTTTCTTAATGTTCAGAGGTGATGTCATGGATGTTGAAAATGTTTTTGATAGTTGTTAAATTTTCAGAACTAGGTCTCATTCTTTTAAAAGACCACGAAAAGGTAGGACAGATTAGCTTGTTGTTAAAAACAAGTTTGAGAAAATTCTCAAATTTCAAATTGACTTTATGGCCGTTCACTTAGTACGTTCGCTTTTAGGGGAGAGGGGAGGGGGATCTAGGATTTAGTAACAGATCAAACAAGAGAAAAAAAAATCCTTATAAAAAACTTAACAAGGGGAGTATTTAGTCTAAAAAGTCGTTTTTGTGTAACATACTAAGTGAAGAATCCTTTCATGAGGCTTTAAAATAATGTAGATGATCCCTATATATTCAAAATTCATCAACATATTCTAAGTTTTGATCCAAAACCTAACCTAAAAAAAGTCGTTTTCAAATAGTTCCCCCGAAAGTTTAAGAGCCAATTAAAAATTCATTTCTCCACCCCTGCAATTCCATCCCACATCATCGAGAGCATCTCCTACAAAGAACATCATTACCAAAACAAAAATCAGCATCAAAAAGAAGGAAATTTTTGTAATAAGTCATAAAGCACACACAATCATTACATCAGTCTACAAAATGAACGTCATAAAAGCTGAGAAATTCATTAAGTTCACTTACTCCCTTTATTCTACATTATTTTTAGCCTTATTCACATTTTATGACGTCATTTGTGTAGATAATTCGCGTATGCCGTGCATATACATAAAAAAATAAATAGAAATAAAAATAATAAAAAAAGCTGAGAAACAACGTAAATAACAACGAGTATCGTAAATAAACAAATGATCAATCATGAAAAAAAAGCTCTATGTATGCCTTGTTTTTTGAAAGGAAGCAGAGATAGTTTAATAATAGAAAAAAAACAAGCAAGTGAACATAAGGAAATTTTTATGTAAATACAAGCACATGAAATGTTATATGTTCAAATATAAAGCACACGAAAAAAAAAATTGTGTTTGTAGATGTGTAAATTTTCTTTTTTTTATATTTTTCCGTGTACATAAATTTAAACAATCATCCTTCATCATCAGCATATACAATACATGTAGATGTGTACAACTTTATAAAGTAGATAGGGCTTT
>JANIWZ010000011.1:0-25000 GCA_026123125.1 Chironomus striatipennis | reverse complement strand
ACTTAAAAACACTTTTAACTGTAATCCTTATTATCTCTTACACTTTGCCATTCTTCTTATTGAAAGATTTTAGCTATGTTTATTTGTGAGAAAAAAGGAAATTTTTTGCGATTTCCCTTCTGTGATTTATGCTGTTTTGCCTTTGTTTTTGACCATTGTAACATATCTTGTTGGTTGATATGGATGGGAAATGTTTTGTTAAAAAAATTAAATTTTGATGTAAAGCTTTAATTTTGAAGTCAAGCTTCAAATCGACGCTTTTATTTGAAATCAATGCTCTAATTTTGAAGTCAAGCTTCAAGTCAATGCTTTAATTTTGAAGTTCAGCTTCAAGCTAATTGTTCAAATTTTAGTTCAAGGAATCAGCTTCAAATTAGTGCTTCAATTTTGAACCTAAACTTCAAAACGTTGCCTTTGATTTGAAGCAAAGCTTCAAAGTAGCTAAACTTAAATATAAAGTTTTATCAATCCCTACGACCAACTCCATTCAGTCCATAACTTACTCGCACAAGCTCAAAACCACAATCAAGTAAAATAACCAAAAGATCGAGGGCGAGGTAGGAAAAAGTTTCTCTTCTACTTCCTCCATCCATTTAGTGAATTATATTCTATTGTTTATAGACGTAACCGCATACATTCCAATGCTCTATCCTATACAATTTTTTTTTCAATGCTGTTGGTTTTCCGCATCAGTTATAGTTATGTTTTATTAATGGAGCATAACACTAGGCTATTCTCATTCTATTAGTTCGGTAGTTTTACTTTCTTTTTTTTCATCTGCAGTCTCTGGCGGAACTTATTCAAATTAATTTTCATTGCTTTTGCTGAATTATAAATGAATTTTGGTTTTAGCTGCAACTTTATTTATCTTTCTTGTGTGGTAAGGTAAATGTGTAAATGAATGTCGACCTTCAAAGTTTGGTTTCCATTTCACTTAATTCCATTAACAGTTCTGTGGATGATTGTTGTATAATTTTGTATGTTGGTGAAAAATTCTTGGAAAAATTTACAATGGGGTGACTTATTTGTTAATAATAGTTTTATAGGATTTTTCAATTTTGTGGGTTTGTGGTTCTTAGTTTGAGTTTGAAAGTTCTGAGTAAATTGTAGTATGGAACAGAATTCTAAGTAATTTTATTGCTAAACCAGCTTTTTTGTTCAAAACTTGACCATTTTATATCACGGTATACTTATTGTTTCAAAATCCTTCTAGGAATTTGAAAGAAAGTATTTAAGATTTTTTTATCAAATTAACTTTTTTTACATAAAAGGAGATTTAAAAAATATAAAATCAAAGTAGCTAAACACTTTTTAAGAAATTTTTTTCATCGAATATGGATCGGTGTTATTGAAAATTGGATTTATGAACAAATTTAGTATAATTTTAATCAATTTTAAATTTTTGATCTTTTGAAACTCTCCTAAAAGTTTCCCATCACTTATGAACATCCTCTTCTAGCTTCTATATTCATCATCTACAGCTTATCATTTCCATGATAAATTGAATCTCTTGAATCATAATAAATGATTGGAATTGATTTGTTTACTCGCATATCCCAAAGGCATTGGTCTATTTTGTAAATTTATTCATAAAAGCTTTATATAAAGCTTTGGCAATGGATTAAATCCAACTCTTATTATTGCATCACAAAGAAGATTCATTCAAAGCTGTCAAAGGATGGATTACATAAAATTCCAACCTATTATTTTCACTTTAAAAAAAAAATTAGCATTAAAAATTTCATCTTCAGGTCTATTGTGTTTCTTCCTTTTCCTCACAGAAAAAAAGGATCTTTCATAATCCTTTTAATCCGACAAGCATGTCCATAATCGAACAAAATAAAAAAAAAATATTTTGTGTCTTGCTCCTATCACAATGGAATTTCACATGAGTTGAAATAAAACTTTACCTGCTTACTTTTTTCCGTTTTACATTAGTTTTTAGCGCATTTTCCTCTTGGGAAAAGGACGCTATTATCCGCACTTTGTCTGTCTGTCCGTCTGTCTGTCTGTCTGTCTGTCTGTCTGTCATCGCATCTCCTCCTAGGGATTATGCTTTTTTGATGCGGTTTTTGGCTTAAAATGTATGTGACATGTCTGGCTACCATGTAACCAAAAATCAGCACGAATGGTCACTTCCTCTGCTGGAACCAGCGTAAAAAGTGCCAAAAATGCCATTTCTTTGTATGTGTTAGTGTGGTCGAATGCACTAAAATGTTGACTTTTCAAAACCTTAGCTGTCCTCGGTTCGAATCCCACCGATGACAAATTTTTTTTTTTGCTTTTTTTGATACTTTTTTGATTTCTAATGACATATAATATTAAATCATGTCATAATTTTCCATTTTCACAATTTTCCCGAGTTTTTCCGACGATTTTTGTTAAAATTTTCAATATTTTCATACAATTTTCATAGATAATTACTTTTTTTATATTTTTTTTGATATTTTAGTTGTTTAGTTATCTATTTTCATGGATTTTTCATAGTTTTTCCGGAAAATTTTGTGAAAATTGAAAAATAAATCACTTTTATATAAAAAATCTCATCAATATAAATAACTAAAATGTCACGTTAAAATTTTATAAAAAAGAGCATTAGTGGCGTAAGTGGTAGAGTGCGCGACTACTATCATGAGAGTCATGGGTTCAAACCTAGCCCATGACCAAAAATTTTTTTGGTTTTTTTTAATTCTATGTTGCATAATGTTTTTCATCGATTTTTTTTCTGTCAAATTTAAATTTTTGGATAAATAAAGAATGGTTATAATTAAATATTTGGCTTTGTACTTTTGGGGTTTTAATTCTTTGTGTATTTACTGATCGCGGAAAATGCGCTTTCGTCGGTCACGAGTGACCACCGTTATACTTGTTATTGTTTGCATCCGGAAAAAATGAGAATACGAAAAGTTTTTGCTTCCTGCTCTATATTCTTCTTTTCACTTGATTATAATTATTTTAAGTGAATTTCAGGCTCTACATCTCTTTTCGATTTACTAAATGAACTTGGTGAGTTAGAAGAAAAAAAAGGTGAGATAATTTGATGGGATCAAAAAATATTTGAGAATTTTGGAGATAATGAAAAGATTAAAAAAATTATTTAACTTACCTTTGGGGTCGTTCACTTAGGAAGTTCTCAGGAAAAGAAAAAAAAAATCATACAAAAACGTAACAATGGGGAGAGGGGGTCTAAGAAGTAGTTTTTTTTGTGTAACGTACTAAATGAACGAAGCATTTTTTATTTTGTATATTTTTCATCTTTTTTAAATTAGTAAGTTCAAAAAATTATTTTGTTTTTAAAGTTTTAGAAATCTTCTTCCTTAAAAAATTTTTGTTATTATATAATTTAAATTAGCTATGAAATTTAATACCCTTTAATTATATTTTACTATAAATCTGAAATTTAATATTAAAGCTTTCATTTAACATTGTCAAATTCTATAGAATGGATGACGTGTCACTTAGGTGCTTTAATATACAACACAGCAAAATTTTCCCATGAATACAATCCATATTAAAGAACATCCAATAACATAAATTAAAAAAATTCTCCGTATGAATTTAGGCAATTTATGATCGATTTTGAAAACAAAAGACCAGCCTTAAATTTCCTCACATTTCTCCTCACATTTTCTAGATCATTGTGCCACATACATGAAAAAACAACAAAAAAAGGGACTAGAACATAACAAAACATTGGAGAGATATTTACAATCCACGAAATAAACATTAATTTTCAGGTTAAAAGCCATATTATTTATATTAAAATTTTGCCCTACTTAAATTTATGAGTTGAGGCCCTTTTTTGTGCCTTTTTTCGCTTTTTTTCTTATGTTGCAACCGCAATAAAATACAAATTATAATCGGAGAAAATTTTCTAGCAATCTCTCTTTTGGGCTTCTCACAAAAGGTGAAGTTGAAGCTTTTAATTTTTCTTATGGATTTTAAAAATGGATCGTAGAGTTCTTATTTCTTTTGTCAGACTGTCCAGCAGTCCGTCAATTTATCAGTTATCCAAGATTCTGATCATGTTAGCTTTCAATCTGATGCGTTACTGCCAACTGTTATGAATGTCTACATCCAAACCATTCCTCGTCCTTAAGTCTTTAATAGGTAAGGAAAATGTGAATAAAATTTAATTGAAAAGCTTTTATATCGAATGTATTCATTGCAATCCAAATAATATTTCCTTTTTTTATAAAACGGCTTATTTGCAAATGTGTAATTTCATTTCAGTTAGCGTCAAGGTTTAGTCCATAAAATATATCGAATTTACATTTAAACATGTATTTACCATAAAAAGGTATCATAAAGAAAACAAATATTACACCCACGATCATAAAACTTTTTTAAAGCAAATTCCGAAAAGTACAAAATAAATTGAAGATGATTTTTTTCCTTTCATCGTAAATTCGTGTCACAGTTGGTAAAATTTCTAAAGACATCGATAAGAGTTACTTTTTTGAAATTAAATTTTTCTTGCTCTTTTCTCGTCGCATGTACAAAAGAAAATGAGAAATATAAAAGAAAAATAATAAAAAAAAATTGAAGCTTTGCAAAAACGAGAATGAAATGAGTTGAAGGTCAATGGAAACAGATTATTGTGACGCGGTTTGTGCTGGATTTTTGGTACTGATTTGTTTTTTTGAGAAGATTTAAACAAAATCCATTTTTTTTTAAACTTTTTAACGGTCAAATTTTTTTTTTGAAATTTCAAAAATTCAAAATTTTTTAACCATGAAAAATTCTCCCGTCTGAAAATATTTTTCCACAATAATTCCGTTCTAATCCGCTTACACTTCTAAAATCTTGTTGATTCATCTTCAAAAAAGTGGCAACGATCCAACAAATGCATTCTCAAGTCAACAACCCATCAAACTGTCAAATTATCAGGAAATTAAGTCACAAAAAATAGAACATCGATTACCTCAGCATAAAATTTTCCTCATCCACAAAAACTGTGCTAAGAAAATTATTTTCGCCTCATGAAAGCTGCCAAAAGACATTTAACAGAAAAAAAAGAATAAATTGGCACAATCGTAAGGAATTTTAAAAAGTTTTTCTGTTCACTTTTTAACTGCTTCTTATGGTCCTGATGTACTGTGATGTGTTGTGTATACACAAAACTTTATTTCATACCAAATAAGTCCTCAAGTTCTAATAGAAATTCCCAAAGCTTCGTACAAGACTTTTTTTTCTTAATTCAATTTTCTTTCTCCGTTCACACAAAAAAATAAGGGGAAAAAAATTAAGACACTTTCGTGCAGGAATGCTCACGAATTGTACAAAGGAATGGGTAAAAAAAGACTGAAGTAAGTAAATGAAATAAGAATTAAGTAATTTTGGAGAAAATTGTACAAGATTGTCAAGCGGAAAATGCTTCAATAGCATTTAAAAATAATAATAATTTTTTTTCATTCTTTTGCTTCGATTCCCACAAATTGTCAATTTGTGATGTGGCAGTTCCATAAATTTTGCTACACAACCATAAAATGAGAATGAACAGTTGTCGATTTTCCCATATAAAAAGATAGATACAGAGAGAAAGTAAAATTGTTGTCAAAAAATGAGAATACATTAAACATGATAAGTGCGGATAATATGGCTAGATTTATATATATGGATTTATGTTAGTGAGAATGAATTTTAAGCTAAAAATTTAAGGACTTTAACAAAATTATCTCATCTTCATAGTTTCGTAGCCTTTTTGAAATTTCATAAAAACCCTTATAATTGAACAATTTCATCATTATTCTTTCATTTTCATAGTTTCGTACTCATTTTTAAAAAAATCAAAATTTTTTAAAATGTTCAATAGATTTACGCACTTTTAACCTAAAAATTTAATAATTTTTTCTTAATTTCATATTTTTATACCCTTTTCAATTTTAAATACTTTATTGTTTCTTAATTTCACGCCCCTCCCACATGGTAACCTCTTAATAGCATCTCAACCTGATCCAACGCAATTTCCAATTGATAGAAATAAAAATGTAAGAATCAATTGATAAAGCCGCAGTCACAATACATAACATAAAATAAGTTGTACTGATCACGATTATCTTATTGTATCGCATCATATAAAAATGATGAGTCGAGTCCTCATTGCATATAACATGTCTATAAAAATATTTTACTATCTTAACATTATCGATAGAATTTCATGCCGGATGTAATGAATTGTGATGATTTTCCGTTCCAATTTCATCTCTCAATACATATTGGAATGGAAATAAAATGAACGAATTTTTTGGCTCTTACTCAACCAATTCATAATAATCATAAACTTATTTTTTGCTCAATAAAATGAATTTATAAGAGGACTTGTAGATTCTTGAGGCTTTGGCTTTGAAGTGGTTCATTAAAAAAAAGGAAATATTGAATTTTTGTTGGAATTGTATTGTGGTGCAATGTGCAATTTTTTGGTTAGAGATAATTTCGAATGCATATACATACTCAATTTTTTCATATCAAATTACTCATTTTCATAAACGGTAAACAGCAAAATTAATTTAACTCATTTTTAATGTTGTTAAAAAGTAAATTAATCCACAGAAATTTATCAGCTCATTAATCTGATAATTAAAAGTTCAATTACAATAAAATATACTCGAGCAGTAATCCCATTGGCCCACACATACACATTACAATCGAGAGAATCAAATTTCATTTAAAATTACTCTCGAGCCTAAAATAATTATAATCTTCAATAATTTCGGAGAGGATAGATTCTTAATTGTAATGGGATAAAAAATTCCATTTTTGAACTAGTTAATGGTAAGTGCTGGAAATATTTTGGATTCGTTATGGTTATGGGAGTTATTTGGAAAGATGGGAATTAAAATGACTCTTAAGACAGGGACATAAGGATATGAAAAGCTTTTTTTCGAGTCCTTAGAATCACAAAACACCCAAACAACCTCCTCACCATACGAATAAAAAGAACAAAGCTTTCGAAACTCGTCTCTCGCTTACACAGCAAATTGTTGTGTGATTATTTCCGTCCTTAAAAAAGGACGCCTCTTCTATTTTGGCTCATTTAACTCTTGACATTTTTTCTCCTTCGTTTTAGCACAGACCAGAAATAAACAAAAGAAGAGAAAATTTTCCATCATTATTATCATTATTATTATTACTGTAAACAGTTTTTACAATTCTCTAAATATAATGGCAAATAAAACGGCAAGTAACAAGTCAGAAAATCATTTACGCAAAGTTTAATGTAACGTATTTTTTTATGATCAGCAGAAAATATTTTTTTTTTGTTGGTGTTTTTTTTTTCAGAGACTGTGAATGGGAAAGGAACATCAAGAAGAAATTGTCGGAAGAGTTTTAGGCAGGAAATCTTTAATTGAATATAATACACGGTATTAAAAGTAAATAGGATCAAATTTCCAAAATTCAATGGATTAATTAAAGAAGAAGAGCGTCGGAAGTGAAAGTGGTGAAACATTTATCGTTTTACAATCAGAGACCCTCGTCAAGTGTGGTTGTTGGAGGTGATTATGTTAGATTTTGATGATTGTATAAGGAGTTTTGTTTCTCAGTTTTAAGTTTATATATTTTTGGGAAAAAAAATTATTCTGGACCAAAATTGTTATTTTTAAAAACAAAAACATTAAATTTTAAAAATTTAAAAAAGTGCTAAAAATAGTTTTTTAAAAAAATCAAAAATTTCATTAATTTTTCTCTTTTTTTCGAATATTTGAATTTTAACTCAATTTTAAAAAATTTTGAAATTTTCAACTAAATTTTTTTGAAATTTGAATATTGAAATTTTAATTTTTTTTTAAATGAAAAATTCGCAAACTAAATTCAATAATTATACAACTCAAACTTACCATTCCCACCCATCAACCAAAAATGCCAAGGATCAAAAATGATAGAATCTCTTGCAATAACAATATCCAACACCGAAGACTCAATGAACAGTATCACTTTATGATACACACAATGAAGCACACAAAATTCTCCATAAAAATTTGTAACCCGAAACCATAATTTTTTGGATATTCAGCCTTGCATAACGGTTGCCCTAGTTTTCTTCTTCCTTAATAATACATAAAATCATCAAAAGAAGCATTTTGACGTCGACAGACTCAAGCCCAACATGTCAGAGCAATCAAGTAAATTCCTTCACATTTTTATGTTAATGGCAAGCAAATAGTGAAATCTATTCCCACAATGCACAAGCCTTTTAATGATGATTATGATAATGTCAGCAATGACATCGTGACAGTTTTTTTCCTGTTTTTTCTTTTCTTTTCGAGAATTAATAAGGATTTCATTAATTTAAAAAAGAGACGGAAGTGCTTGTTTGGTGTGGGATGTAAAGGAGGAGTTGAAAATAAGAGACAAAACGATGACAGAAAGTTCTTTAATAATTGAAGTTAAAAGCAGTTAGAAATAATTGATATCATGAAAGGAAGGAAAGATTTTCAAGATGATCAATTGAGTTAAATTAATTTTAAAAATTTAAAATTTCCCGAATATTCAAAATTGTGAAAATCGTTTTGAATTTTTTAAAACAATTTAAAATTTCAATTAAATTTCAAGCTAAACAACAATTTTAACCAAAAATTCAACTTTATTATTTAAAAAAATTTAAGGGGTCATTCGTAAATTTCGTGACGCTAAAAGTAGTCATTTTTGACCATGCCCCACCCCCTTGCCATATAAAATTTTGTATGGAATGTTGAAAAATTTTAAATGGAGCATTACAAAATCATAGACCACCTCAAGAATTTTAAAAACGTATATAAGAAATTTACTCCACATACCTCAATTTTGCAAAAAAAGCAATCCCCTCAAAAATCTAATTGAGCTTTAGAATGCCAATTATACTTAATGTCAATTATCTTTCGACACATGTTCCTTCTCAATTCTCAATACCAACATATTTAGCTGAAGCAGAAGCACATTTAAAAAGACAACAAAAAAATTTATTTTAAAAAGAAATTTCCACACCTTTCATGCTTTAGTGAGCTTCATTTGCAATTGAAAAAAAGACGAAACCTTGCAATAGAGATGAAGAAAAAAAGATTTCTTTTCTTCATTTTGAACTTTTAACATTTCTACGGACATATCTTGATGCCTTGAATGATGAATTGATATTTAATGAGATTTATTCCGAACTTTCTACTACGATAACCCACACAAATTAGCATTTATGTATTATTCATGTTGCGAAACAGAAAAGTCGGTGATATTTAACAAAAAAAAAAATGAAATTTTGATGTGAAAAAAAAAAATCTTTGAGAATTTCGATGAATGTGAAATGAATCATTTTGGACGGATGAATTAAATGAATTTCTTCTTAATTTTCGGTGCACAAGAAAAAAAAGCTATTAAAATAATCATGAATTTTCATTTATCTTTTTCAGCTTTTTTTCCCATTCCAATTCATTTATTTTGGGCCAAAAAGTAAGTGAGATTGAATGGATGGAAATGTGATAATGACATTGAAGTAAAAGTAGCGAATAAGATGAACTGAAAATGTTGAAGGAATCTGTTTTGGAAAGGATTAATTTGAAGGTTTTGTTTTAACCTTGAAAAGTTGTTCAACACTGAGTTTTAGAGACATAGCTGAGGGGTTTAGGTTGATCAGTCTTTACTTTTAGCATCATTTGTAAATTTTGAAATAATTTTTGTGGAAAAAGTATTTACCTAATTAAAAAAAAAAAAAACAAAAACCTAACCGTAAAAACTCAACAAGACGAAAAACTCACAAAAACTCTATTCCGAAAAATTCTGCTAGTAATTTTTTTGTCGGAAGGGGGTGTGGGGTTACTTTTTGATTTTTTTTTTTTGTTTCGGATCTGAAAAGTTCAATAATGTCTAGTGTAAACATCGGGAAAAGAAAAAATGGGGGGGGGAAGTTGACCCCAGAAACCACGTCTGGCTACTCCCCTGAATTATTCAGCACAATCAAAAAATCAAGATCAAATGAACTATTACAAAACATTTTTCATGATTTACCACATCGAAATGACTTGAATTTCCTTCCTTCTTTTCATTCTATTCTTTCACTTCCAATCCTTATCATTTGCATCTAAATGCTTTACGAATATCTCAATTTTTCATACAGCTGTTCCTATAAGAGCATTCTTCTCCTTCCAAAAAACCACAATAACAGCACATGCATGAACATAAAAATTTTTAATGTCATCGTGATTGAATAAGATCATTAATCATGTTAAATAATGTCTTTTACTACTCTCAGTTAGCATACATACTTTTGTTGTCGGTTGTTTGAGGAACTATTTTAAATAGGAATGAGACTTTTTTTTGTGCTTTTTCGACAAAAGCTTTTTGGTGTCAAGAGGAAGGCATTCGATAGAAAATTCTTTAGCATAAATCACAATGGAAATACAAACGTCATTATATCATTTTCACTCGGTTAGCATATTTTCGTATATACAGTGCTAGCGATTACCCATGGCGTTTAAATATTGATGATTTAAAGTGTTTCTTCATCCCTTTCTTTCCATTTTCTTTATTATTCATCCTTTAGTGGGGCATAAATCGATTTTTCTTTCTTTCTTGCCAGCAGAACCGAGAATATTGGATGAGAATAAAGACATTAAGATGATATCTTTATAAATTGAACTTGACAATGAAGATACTTAAAAGTTTTTTTTATAATTTTTTCTTGCTGAAGGTTACGGATTTATAGTTTAATTTAAAATGTTGCAGACACGTAAAGCTGTAATTTTGCTGATGATTTCATTAAAAAAAATTAAAGTTGAAGACTTAGTTAGTGAGGAGGAATTTGTTGAAATGAGAATTTCTTCTTGAAGCTTCTGTGGTCGAGTTATTTATTTTTGTGGACAGTGTTATTTGCGTTGTGACTGAATTTGGGTCAAAATTTGAATTATTCTAATTCAAGACACTTAATGAAGGATTTATTCTGAAAATTCAATAAATTTTGATTTATTGATTTTTTTTTTTTTTTTTGTAAAAATTCCTTTCAAATTGAAGAGTTTTGGTCAGAAAAAGGAGTTAACTCCCTCCCATTTAACCTTCAACTCTACTCATTTATCAACTTCCCTAAAAAAACTTCAAAAAATAACATACACCACCCCATTCACAACACTGCCTGCAAGACAAGCCCCCCATATATATTTAATAATCATTTTCTGTGATATATTTCACTCAATTTATCATTGTTTAAACCAAGTACATAAAAATAGACTCTTAGACCACATATTTAGCTCAATAGCAAATTGGAAAATAAAGACTGACGATGGAAGAAGCAGCAGCAGCAGCAAAAAAATCATTATGGAGATTGGAAATGAAAATGAAATTCGGAATAGAATAACAAGAATATGTTCAGTTGGGATTATAGGCATAAAGTCAGTAAAAAATATTGTTTGTCTGCTATGGAATCTCATGTTAAGATATTATTATGGTTGTTATCCAACACGCATAAAAAAGAATTTATTTTTTTTCTCATATGTTCTATGCTAATCTCACAATATTTCACATAATCCTCGACACTTAATATTGTTCGAGTGAGTTGTGCTGAATAGCAGGTGATTTTTGGAATTATTTTTAATCTTTTTAGCTTTGCCAAAATCAATAAAGTATTTTTATTTAATCAATATTGATTATCATTCCAAGAAATTTGAAAAAAATTCTTCATAAATCCACAAGAACTCGTCCAATTCAAAAAACAAACTTTTCCTCATCTCTTCCATAACTGAAGCTATTCGTTCACTTCTGATTATGACACATGATGATTTTACACAAACTTTTTCACTTTCTGTCTTGTTTTCATTCACTCCGTTAGTGCTGTTATTTTCCCTCCTCAATTCATTCAGCTTTTCCCTCATGTTACTCATAAACATGTGAAGCCCTTAAAGCCATCCACCTATTGTACGGTACTTGTACATGGCTGTTATAAAACATGTGAGAGCACAAATCCTTTTAATACTATTTAAATTTTTCTTGAATAATTTTGAATAAAAAAATCAGGGAGCAAAAGTTTATTCTTTTAACATTTCACGTGCGATATGTTATGAAGCATAAATAAAATTTTTTTTTCTTCTTTTACTTTAAGCTTGATTTTTTTGAAAAATAAAGTCAAGCATACAATGTAATAAAATACATACAGAATATTTTAAAATGTATTGTTGATGTTAAAAGTAAATTTTATTTATGACATGCATGTAGTAAGGATGTTTAATGTGAACTTACTTCATTCGAGATCTTTTTGTGCTTTCGTTTTTGGATTTTTCTACAAGGTAGGGAAAAATAAAAATTTTCAAGAAAAATATTTTTTTAAATAATTTAGGATTTTTTCAATTTTTTTTTTAAATTTAAGAAAAAAAACTAAAATTATGTAAAATAAATTTGAATTAATTAGTTATTAAGTTAATTTACATGAAACCTCACAATGACCACCCCCTAGCATCCAACTACAATTAAATCTCATCCCTTTCCTTCCTGCTCCCAATTTATAAGTGCAATAATACAATAGAACAAACACATGTTCTTACTTTTGTCGAGCATAAAAGCAAGCAAAAACAAAAAATTTTACATTTATTTTTGCATAAATGACTTCTATGTATTCTGTGCACATCGTAATAGCTTAAAAAATAATAAATATCAGAAACGCTTTACAGGAGTGATCCAAAATTGTGTAGTACACAAAAAAAAGTATTTTTCTCGTAGCATTGAACTAAATGTCACAGGGTGGGGAATATCTTAAATTATTGGATCATCCTAGAGTTGTAAAAATGTCAATTTATTACCTAGACTGTGAGACAATGAAATTCGTGGAATTGTGTGACACTTGGATTGTTGTTTTTGAGGTTGATGACTTGGATGGTGTAAAATTGTTAGATGGGGTTAGATGGTTGGGAAATTAAGTCTGTTTGTGGATTATTAAAATGAGGGTTTTAATTTTAATTAAAAAGTATAGAAAATTATGAATTTTGTTGAATTTTGTTCGCAAAAAATCTTCAATACAATAAATTTTGCTATCCAGAAATTCAACGAACCACAAAAATTCCATCTCAGCACCTAAAACTTATTCAAATTCCATAAAATATTGAGTAACGCATCCCCCTTTTCTACACACAAAACCATTACTTATTTCATACCAACCCACAATTTTGTAGTGCACTAAAGATGAAAGAAGTAAGAAGATAGAAAATAACATAAGTAAAAAAGTAAAGCATTGCACTGAGTTTTAAGATTAAATGCAATATTATGCATTGCATAGCGTCTGTAATGCTTATAGCTCAAGAAAGTATATAGTGAAATAAAAAATAGATAAAAAGTTCGAATTGAATTGGATTAAAGAAAGCTTTTAAAGCTCGTACTTTTTTTTGTTACATGAAAAATTTATTTAAAAAAGTCAAAAGCTCATTTTTCATTTCCTTAACAATGCCGATGAAAATCTCTTCTTTTTTATGCTTGTTGCCGTTGTTGTTGTGTATAAAACGGAAAGTTTATGAACTTTGATATCAGATTCAATAATAAAAAATTCTTTGTTCATAAAAGGATCGAAAAAAAAAAGTTTTTTATGACTTCATACCCAACACGACATATTCAATTAAAAATCTATGACAATCAGTTTCGATCATAATCTGACAACCACAAAATGCTTTATTTTATTTTATTTTTTTATGATGATGTGTGTTGTGGTTGAAAATTTTTTATTTCATATTTATGGTTAAACTTTTGTGAATTGTGATTATGATAAAGGCTCAACAGATTTATCATTCACAGCAAGACAAATATTAGATACATTATGTGGTGTTCGTATGGCTGCGTTTGTACGTAAATAATGGATTATTCACGAGCATTTGACAATTTGATGAAAAGAGGAAATTTTTAAGAATAAGATTTGGGTGATAAGGTGTAAGTACTGCATTTTTAAGAAGTGTAAAATTTTTTTAAATTCAGTCAATAATTATGCTTCAGACTACAATAATTTTTGGCTAGAAGATGTACAAGATTTTAAAACAATTAATTTTCAGGAATTGAACTTCGAGATACTTGATTTAAGTAACTAAAAATCTATTTCACAATAGTATTCATTTTAACCAACATGACCCCTAGTAACCACAACCGTTAAAAGTTAGTTAAAAGCTGGTGTATCTAGATAGTAGATAGCCGTAAGATAAACTATCTGAACACTAACTTTTAAAATTTCTGGTTATTGGAGGACTGAATGTGCCAGAATTATTTTCTTTTTTTGCCTGAAAATTCCAGATCCCGAAGGGTCTTCGATTCTCGAATAATTTTTTGCTATCGAGAAAATCTTATGATATTGATTTTATTCATATCCAAAAAATATCGAATTTTATATTTTTCAAATGTAAAATTTCCATTAAAAATAAAAATTTTGAAAATTTTAGACAGAAATTTCATTGTGCAAATCAAAATTATACAAATCTAAAATTGCAAATCGAGGATCCCCTGAAACTGTAAACCTCATCCACACCCCTTTCATTATACAAAAATCTCACTTGCGAGTAAGACAAATGATTTTCTATTTGTTTAATTTCACTCTACAATGCGTTGACATTTAAAGAAAATGAAAACAAAAGCACAACAAAAAAAATTATCATCACTTACTGTTATCATTTCTATCGCATTATATTTGTCTCTCATTTTTTTCCACTCAATTCATGCACCCGTCAAAAAAAGATGATGATGAGCATGGAAAAGAAGAACTGATAACTCCGATTACAGTGAATGTTAATGTCTTATTTTATATTCAATAACCTTCATAATAATGAATAATCATTGGCTTCAGGGCTATAAAAAATAATATAATAAAAAAAAGTAATTCTCACTATGCAGTTAGATTCTGTTTTGTTTCGTTATTAACCGCAGAAATTATGTAATCAACGCCTTTTTCGCTATGGGATATTTTTATGGCTTAATTAATATACCAAGATATACTTTATTATTATCGCGGTGGTAAGAGCATATAATGTTATTTTTGGTAGGTTGTTGAAGGATTGTTATATAAAATATAATTAATTGATTATTGTTGTTCATGAAAACTTGAAAATTTGTTGCTTTTTATTGTCTGGATTAAGATTCGATTTGGAGGCTTTTAGGGTTGGAACATTCAAATTTTTTATAGAAAAAAAATCGAGGCTGACAAATTTATGATTTTTTTTTTCAAAATTAAATTTGAATTTTTTTTATCTTTTTTTTTTTTTTGTTTGATATCCATCCAGTTCAATAACATTCATACATTAAAATTCTATTTTAAAAACATCAATAATTCTATTTGTAAATATTTTTTTAACATCAAAACAGCATCATCGCTTGACATAAATCCTTTGAAATCCAATCAATAAACACATTCTTTCATTCCAAATAAGTACTTATGGATCGATATATTCGAAGAATTTTTTTCTTACTTCATTGTTATGCTGACATTTGAAAATACACACTTAATACACCTACTTTAAATTCGTTATTTATTCAACGATCAAACCTCTTGAATTTCCCTTTGTTTTATTTTTCATGAGTTTAAAGAAAATAATCGGAAAAATGCTTGGAAAATTTAGAAGAATATTAAATTTTATTAAAGCAATATTGTTAAAAATTTTCAGTATTTGAGCTTAAAAATATTAAAGTTAGATAATTTGAAACAAAATTGAAAAAAGTTTGAAAAATTAAAAGATTTTCTTAGAAATCTAATAACGAACAAATTAAGTTTAACCCTAAAAAATATGAAAATCAAGAAAAAGCTGTACAAAATTTTCCACAAGCAGATGTCAGTGCATTCAAATATTTTACAAAAAGCAGAAAATGAAAGATGGAGCAACCCCCCAACAAGCATGAAATCCTTGAAACATTTCAATAGTGCGCATGTCAACAGCTTTGAAAATTTCAAATGTTTCAAAACATTACAAATATTTACAGATTTTTAATGATGAAGTGCTATCTATCGGAATTGAAATCTTTAATTTCAAAATCGTATAATCAATTTTTTGAACATTTAGAGTCAGTAGCACAAAAAATGATTCACAATTTTTGTGAATTTTAATGAAAATCTACATTTAACGGAAAAATAAATTTTATTTCAGTTTAAAAATTTAAAATTCGTTTTTCAAATAAGATGATTTGAATCTTCGGAGAAAAGTTCATATAGATGAACAGCAATGTAGTTAGAGACCGTTCACTTATGATGTCCATTAAAATCTTAGATTTTTAGACCCACCTCCCCTCCAACCCTCTGTCACAAAATCTTCATACAAAAAATTTATATTGTTTAAAACTGTCACATATCCTCAGACCTCTTCCCCCCTTAAAAATTGGACGTAATAAATAAACTATCCCTTAGGAGATCAATTAAACTTTGCTTAATTTATTTTTGTTCTTAGATTTTTTGAATTTCTTAATTAAATTTTTAAAAAATGACAATTTTTCTGAGTTTCTCATAAAATATAAAACTCCAAAAAATCTGTGAAAAGATTCTAATTTTTTTTAAAAAAAGATAACAATAAATAAATAAACAAATGAATAAAAACTTCATAATAATAAAATTTTATGACCTATTGAAACATATAAAAGCTAGCAGAATTTTCATATACATTTTTACAAAACCACTCATCCTGCAATTCAAAAATGAAGCGACAGTGTAAATGAAATCAAAATAGATCAAAGAGATTGTGCATCCTCAATAATTGATTACTATTGACATTTTGAAGTGACTTTCATCAACGTTATTAAATAAACCTTTTGATTATGCTTGCCTCTAAGCTATTAGTGTGTTGATGAAATCGATTACGAGAATTTTAATTAAAATTCCTTGAAGGGGTTTTGTTGTTAATAAATAATGTTTTGTTATATTTTGAAGTGTATAGACTATTTATTGAATTTTCAAGTCCCTAAAATAATATTGCAATCTACAATAAGTTGAAAATTTCGTTTCATTAAAAAGCTCCAAGCCTGTCCTTCCTCGTAATCCATCAACAAACCCACCAACACAATTTAATTTTTCTCGTCCTTTAATGCTCCATAAATAGAATCAAACACTCTAAAATTGTTTGAGGGGTCAATTAAACTAATTGAATAAAATGATTTTAAGTTCCACTTACACTAATTACAGTTAATTTACTTTACCGTATAATATCAACAATAAATCACAAATATGTTTGAACAGCGACAATTAGAATTTTTCATACAATCCCATTTTTTATATGAAATAAATTAAATTGCTAATGTGACAAGACATAATGTGTTTTTAGAGAGTAAATGTATTGGGCGTGTGATTTTTGGTTTAAAAAATGAGTTTTGGAAATTTTTTACAAAAATTTAGAATGTTAATAGGGGTTAATAGTTGTTTAATTTTGATCTGATTATTTTACATTTTAAACGGCTTTATCAATGCACATACATACAAAAAAGACCAAAGAAATCCAATGCAATTTTTCAATTTCAAGTCTGAGTCTTGGAATTCATTTAAATTGAAAAATTTCAAATTTTCAATAACTTTTCAATTTTATAAATTTTATGTAAACAAAAGCTTGAATATTGCTCATCTTCACAACCACCTTAAATTCAGTTCTCATTCTCAAACGATTCCTAATTAAAAGACCCCTTTAAGCTTGTTGTGCAGAGAGAAATAATTTTAGAATTAAATATTTATAGAGAGACGTACTTAAAGAGTATTTCCGAAAAAAAATATTGATTCTTCTTTTTAAAGCCAATCTTTCCTGCAGCACTACATATGTACAGACACTACAAAAGACGATACAGAAAAATGAAGAATTTGACCCAGTTTATCAAAAATTTTAATTTATAATAAACTTAAATATAAAGTTACAGGAAGTGTCTACTTAAAGTGGTTTATAAATTTTTCATTAAGTCTATAGTTCAAATATAGTCCTTAATTTAACCCTTCAGTATGTTAGTAAAAGAAGGAAAATATAGAATTTAAAAAATAGAAATTAAAAAAATTTAAAAATTACCTCAAGGTTGTTCATTTTTGTGCAAGCTTATAGCTATTAAAAGGAAATAAATACCATTTAAAAATGAACCATTCTCCTTCATAAATACAATATTTTTTAACTCCCACAGAAGAGCTTATTAAACAATATATAATCGATATCCTACAGATTAGCACACTGCCCACGACATAACATCATTAAGTCATAAAAATATTCGCTCCATAAAAATATTTCCAGAAGCACTAAATTGGCTTCTGCAGCAAAAAATAAATGTCGCAAAATTTCTTCGAAATTGTGGGAGCTGAATAATTTAGAATAAAAAAGGGTAATTTTTTAATAAAATTATTCAGTAGACTGACTTCTTCAGAGTTTACTGCAGAATGCCTTCAAGTACTTTCCTCATATTTTAGAAAATTTAATATTTATTACTTTAAAAGTTGACCTTAAAGATTGAAAATTCATTCAATTTTGTGTTATTGTCAAATCCTCGTTTAAGTATGAATGTACGTGACCAGTCACAACTTCTGTGCAAAAGATGCTGCATGAATGCAATTTCTTTGTGATTAGAAAATCTATATGGCATTTTATTTTCAAGCTATGTTCTGCATCACACATTTGTGTCATAAAATAGCTGACGACATGCCAATTCATACTTAATAAGGAATTAAGTGTGATGTAATCAAAAACTATTGAGAAAAATGATTTAAATGCAATAGGAAAGGATAGGAATTTTTTTTACAAAATTATATTTTTTTGTATGAAAAATTTGAAATTGCAGAAAAAAGCAGGGAAAAAACGAAATTTAAGAATTTAAAATTTAGCAGGGAATGGGGTCTTATGTTCGCTCATTAGGGAGAGGGAGGGATGTTAAGGATTTTGCAACACATCAAACAAAAAATTTTTTTCTAATACAAAAAACGTAACCAGAGGGAAAGAAAGAAGTCGTTTTTATGCGGAACATACATTGCGTAATACACTTTGCGTAACGTACTAAGTGCATGGCGCAAATTATAAATTTTTGTACTCGAAATCCTCAAAATTTCAAGGTCAAGATCAAACATGCTTTTAAAATTGCATAATATCAAAAAAAAATCAAAAACAGAATCTCATAAGTCAAGCTTCCACTCCCAGACAAAAAGCCTTCAAAATATTCTGAGTATAACAAAAATTTAATGATGAAAAGAAAAAATAAGAAAGCATCTCTCATAAGAATCACATCATTCACAATTCCTCAAACTCATTACATTTTAAATTTAATTATAAACAATTCAGCAAGAAAATAAGAAAAGATATAATGTATAACGAAATCGCATTTGTGATTCATGAAAATTAATATAAACAGAATATTTATTATCAATGCTGAACACCCACATTATTATATTAATTCAAAATGAAGATGAACAAAAAAAAATGTACGAAGTGAAATTTTTCTCACTAAATAAAATGAAGAATCGTCGTCATTTTTATGGAGAGGATGCGTCGTAAAAAAATTGAGCAAAATTGGTCGTAAATTTGCGAATTTTAAATTCTCAATAAATGAGTTATCTCAATAGAGATGTAGTTCCATGGAAATCTCTAAAATTGTTCCTCAACTCTCACCAACAATCATCAAACTCTCTAAAAAAAATTCCACAAACATTCCACATCAAGCATGACACTTCCAATTCCACACAATCACCTGTTGCACTTGTATGAAAATCATCAAAACATTGAAGATGTCATGCGCATTGGAAATCATCATTAATGATAACACTTATCAATGAATGATTGTATCATTGACTGTCATCTCACAAGCAGAAATTTACAACATGTTCATTCATGAAAAGAAAAATAAAAATGTTTAACAGTTTTGCCTTAACATTCCATTCTATCGGTCGGAAAAAGATGGATACTCTGTCACCATACTGAACCTTATCAAAAAAAGGAGTTTATAAGAAATTTAAAAAGGTTTTTTTTAAAAAAATAAAAATTACCGAATTGTGTATAAAATCTAGTAAAATATATTATAAAGAAAAAATTTATTTAGAAAGAAAAAAATTTCACGTGGAAGTTTGTAAACATATTGAATAAATTTTCAAAGGTTAAATTAAGTGTGTTTATCATAGATGTGTTACCTATACAAAATTTATATCAATAATATTCAGTGAAGAAGATAAAATTAATTAAATTATTCGCATGATTTGCATTAATGGCCTTAAAATTGTCTCTAATGTGAACCTAATCTGACAAATATTTGCCGATAACAAATAAACAACAACACATACGAAAAAAAAATTGATTGAGGATGTGAAAGGAAGGAAACTCTTATCTATATAAAAAGTAAATAAAACATCTTTTTTCTCCTTCAACTAAATCATCATCCTTTAAAAAAAAAGGCTTTTAATCATAAAGAGGTAGGATTTTGTATGAATATGTGAATAAGAAGATGAAGAAAACTAAATTAAACTTTTGTCATTGAAATTTAATCGCTTTTTTTAAATCCCCTTCTACATCATCACACAAAAAAAAAGTTTTAATTTGAAAGTTTGTTTTTTATCCTGACAGTGAAAGCTGTCAGAATTTGTTTCAGGTTAGTTTTTTTTTGGAGAAGATTATTGGAAGGGGTTGACGGGATTTATAAAATTGAATGCTCAGCAAGTTTTTGATTTTTTGGGAGGGGGAAATTTTTAACTTTTTTTAAACTTTTTTAATCTATTATCAAAAATTAATCGAATCCATAAAATCAATCAAAATATTCATCAAGTTTTGCTCTAACTTCTAATATTCAATATCCTTGATTTACCAAAAATGTCAATCAAAATTTTCGATAATGTCTTTCTTTGAGGATGTGCCTTTAACAGTATCTATCTCAAACATCAAACACTTCAGTTTCTTTTGATCCTATTTCATCATTCTTGTACGTTTCACTTAATTTGTTAAAGATGTCTATGTAATTGTTTATAAGTGGGGTATTTGGGAAAATAATTTTAATGGAAAATTTGTGTATACTTGAAGGAATCAATCTTTAGTTGAATGATATTTCAAAATTAAAGGAGATCCTTAAATTTGAGTAGTATCGATTAGTTAATTAAAATTTGTACTGGGGGGCCTCGATTTGAGTAATTGTTTTGTTCCGGAAAAAATCTACTCAAATCGAATTTACTCACATCGAAACGTATGGAAAATGACCGTTAAAAAAAGAAAATTTGAATTTTTCCTAATATTTAAAAAAAAATTCTTTCATTTCCTGCATAATTCATGTAAAATATTTTTAAAGTAAAAAAAAATCATTCATTCCCAGCACCAACAAAATAATGAAATTTTAAACCCCCTCACTAGACAAGCCACTACACAACCCCTTCTCGAAAACTTTTATTGAGAAACTAATTCATCAAAAATTCCTTCTTCTTTTAACTTTCACTCAATGGCACCCAAAAATAACCTCTTGATAGTTGGAATAAAGTTGACACAATTTGTTGAAAATGTACAAAAGTGCTCTCTTATCAGATGAAATGTCTAGTCAAGTCAAAAAATCATATCATGTTTCTTAAATCTCTCGATGACTCAACAACATTTGCCATGTCCACAACTTTATATTTTAGGACACAAAAGAACAAAAAGTTCTCGATTTTTGTAGATTTGCCAGCAAATCACTCAACAGCTGTGAGTAATTGATGTCTGTCCAAAGTAGAAATTTACAGCAAGCTGTCAATGTTTTCAAATTGAGTTGTCTTGACCACTGCCAATGCTGTTAACTTTGCGAACTTCCAATGTCATTAATATTTTTTTTTTTTCTTTGATTTACTGAAAGCCTTTTTAATGGATTTTTCATGTCTATTGACAGTATAAAAAATTTACAATGAACTTAATGGCCAAAAAAAATTTTTTTGATACTTGTTGAAGGCATATAAAGTAGAAAATAGAATTTATTGTGTAAAAAAAAAAGTTTTTTTTTCTCGATTAATATTTAATGGTAGTTTACTCTAAGGTCAACTGAACTTCCACAGCAACAAACATATGCCATATCATTATACCTTTCATATTTAATGAAATAATTTTATTATACAATAATTTTTTTTTGTTCTTGGTCCCTTTAATAAATTATACAAAGACTTAACAGCTCACAAATAAAAGAGTAAAGTCTACGTTGAAAATGTCACAGTATGAAGGTTAATTTAGTCTCCAAATAATTATTAATGGTCAGGATAGGAAAGAAATTATCATATTTTATTAGCTTTAATAAAAAGGTATTAAAGTCATGATCCGATCTGTATAATTTTTATGAATTTGAGGTTGTCTGTCTGGATGGGGTAGAAATGGATGATTATTTTTTTTAAATTTTTGGTTATGAGAAATTTTTCAATGAATTAATCATGTCTTTACTGACTTTACAGAGTCAACTTTACACTAAATCAACAATTTAGCAATTCATCCTCGTTAACCCTCCAAAATTCATTCAAACTCAGAAATTCTACACTTTCTGACCCCTTACACCCTCAAAAAAACCTCTAACCACCTCAAAAAAACTTCAATTGTATATACAGCTCGGCCTCATTTTCAATCTTCAATAAATCCACAACAGGAAGTGTTTTCAATCAAATTTAATATTCCCTTTCATCATTGATTATAGTCTTTTGACAGTGAAGGAAGCAATTAACACGACAAATTACTGCTCTATTCATGAAAAAAAGACCAAATATTTCCGAAGAAAAAATAAAATACTGATGTCATTCTCATTCTCCAAGAAATGTCTAAATACAAGTGTATTTCTGTACATCTGTTTATCATTTGACTTCAACACGTCCCATGATATGTCAATGTTCCGTATTGATCAAAATCACGTTGTTTTATACTGATGGGAGAGATAATTTTTGTTTTGTTCACATTTTTCGTATGAATTGTTTGTAGAGAAAACAGAAAGAAATGAAGAAGGTTGGATGGAGGAAGTTCATCAAGAACATCATGCACATGTCGTGCTTGATAAATTTGTTCCTAAATGCAATCAATTTTAACAAGAAGAGTTTATTGGGAAGCTTTTTTTAAAAGGAAATTGAGTTGATAGGTGTAGTTTGTCTGATTGTTTGGGTGGTTGGCTGGAAGGTGACGATTTTCTGCTTAGGAATGTACAGTGGAGGATATTTTCACTCGTGGGGAGATTCAAAGCCGTAGAAAGCCGAAAAGGCTCAAAATTTGTCCACGGGTGAAAATATTTTAATGGCTAAGCCACTGGTAAGATAACCTAAGTGAGAAATTAATCAAAAGTCTTCAACAAAAATGTGGAAAATTTACAAAAATTATCGATTATAGTTCTACACCCTAAAAATTAGCTAATTTTGAAAATAATTTAAATGCGCTTTCAGATCTCATATCACATCACAATCCTACTAGTTTCTACGTTTTTCTCTATTTTCATGTCACATTTTATTATGTTCCTTTTGTTGCTATTAGTGCTTTTGTTATGTTTTTTGAGAATTTCTAGACTTTTCAACACAAATCCTACGCTTTGTTTGTTTAATGCAATTTTCTCTCTGCTCTCAAACATTTTCTATTTCAAATCCAATTTTCGGTTGTCATACAAAATTTTCGACAATCTATAAAAACAAATTTCATGAGAATATACTTTATGACTTTATAACCAGTCCCCTCAAATATAAAAATCTACATTTGCAAAAAACATTTTTTTTTTTGCCATACATAAAAGCTTATGTCAGGGCTTGTCATTAATGTCTATTCAATTGAAAAATATTGCTTGTTAGTATATTGGGATTTAATCGACTATATTCAGTTCTGTTTTATCAATAAATGTAATAAAATATAAATTTTTTGTTTGTATTTTTTGAAAGTTTATTGATCGAAACAGGAAATAAAACTTAAACAATTAGCTTGATTAATGATTCACTAGGAGAAAATTCAAGGTAATTTATTCTACCTGTTGTAGCTTTTTTTGTTGACAGTTTAAGGTAAAATGAAATGTGAATTATTGAATGGCAGTTAGGGGTCTGTATGAGCATTTAAGTTGCAAGATTCAGTTCTATTCAATAATTTTGTATTAGTGTTTTATATTTTGAGTATTTACATCATAAACGCAATTGTGATCGAGGAGAATACATTTGAAATTTTTGAGATAAATCTCAAATTATATCGAAAAATGCCAAAAAATCCTGAAAAACTGGTTGAATATTTACACCTTGATGCCTTGATTTTGAAATTCAATTTACAATAAAATCTTCAACATGTGAACTCTTGTCATAAAATTTAGTAAGTTAAGTTCCACTCTTAACTTTCAAGACCCCAAAAAAACTTAAACAAGAATTTTTCATCAAAGTCTAATTTCTCAGAAGAGATCTCATTATTTTGTCCCAAACATCCTCCACCAAGAAAAAAAATTGTCTCATTGAATAAAGTAATAAAATTTTCCACGAAATCTCCCAACATAATCTTCATGTCTTTTTTTGTATGAATTGACTAGCTGCTGTTAGCCATGCAAAAGAAGAAATCGGAAACTACCCCAAACCAGAAAATTCTGTCATTTTGTGAGCCAAAAGACAACATAAAACGCAATTAGAGCAGTGATTTATTATCGACTATTACACAAATGCCATAATTACAATTAAGATATATCATAATAATAATTATTAAAAATTAAAATGACACCTTTTTTGTTTGTAAAAATGGAAATAAGTCTTCGTTAATTGTCATGAGAAATAAGGAATAAGGAAACATTTGACAAAGGAAATTCTATTAATTAAGGAATAGAAGACATGAAACATTGTCCATATGGGAAGTTGTTGTTATTGATTTTTTTTTTATTTTTATTATTTGCTTTTCCACTCGAGACATGTCACATGCACAAGAATGTCATAAAAATAAGCATTTATGGAAGCTTTAAATTAAGGAATTGCGGGGCTTTTTATGGCACATAGAAAATTTGATTTTTTTTGTCGATAAAAAAAAAATATGAATCGCATGCGACAATGTTGGACGATGATGATAAATTCATCTATTTCAATGTGCTCTATGCATACAACCGCTGTATCAATGGCAACCAATGAATTTTATGGAACTATCATTTTAAGTAAGATTTGTGTTCAATCTCA
>JANIWZ010000010.1:0-25000 GCA_026123125.1 Chironomus striatipennis | reverse complement strand
TATATATATAGGCATTGTGATCTATGATACTGTGATGAGATGGAATCATATTTCAAATTATGTGGTTGTGTTTTATTATTTGTAGGATTTAAGGGTTTCGGAAGTTACTATTTGAATTGTTTGGATTTAAAGAAAAAAAAATATTTTTTTATGAATTCAAAATTTTGAAACAAGAAGTCTTAAAAACTTAACTTAAAAAATAACGTCTTAAAAAATATGCTAAAGCTTAACATTCGAAACAAAACTTTCGAAAAAAAAATCCACAACTCATCAAAAATTCATTCTTCATCTTATCACATTTCAACATAAAAACCTGAAAATAGACACTGAAAAGCTCATCTTCATTATCATCAACTTGAGAGTGTCAAATGACTAAAGTTCGTGACAATTTCGCCTCACAAATACCGCGGTAGAATAATTGAATTCTTAAGGCTCATTTAATCACTACGTTTTAAGCACAATTCTTCATATTCTTCCTAATTCTTTCAGTTATTCTTCTTCTATTTAAAAAATATATATTTTTATGTATTTGTGTCTTCGTGTTCACGTTTTTATCCAGTCATCGTTCATAAGCCTAAATAAATTGTTTTCATTTAACCTAATTTATGAAGCAGGAAGAGATATTGAGATTGAAATTTTTACTAAAGCTAAATGAATTGTTATCATGTGGTAAATAGGGAAAAATGCTTCGAACGAATCCATTCGGGAATAATAATAATAAAAAACAGCTGTATAGGCAATATCAATTGTCGAAAGCACACAATATAGCATGTCTAATATAACAAATAACAAATGAGGGAAGAAAACAACAAGGAAGAAAATAAGTAAATGAAAGAATGTTTCCAGCAATAAAAGTCACACAATAAATCCTTTCTGATGCTCCCGAAAAATAAAATTCATCTTTTTTGCTTAAGAAGTATTCCACAACTCCCAATGGATGTTGTCTTATCCTTATCAACAAATTGTAGGCAAGATGAAATCTAATAAAATAAAATAAGTAAGGAAATTACTTAAGGTGCCGTTCATTTATGACGTCCATCAAAAACAAAGAATTATAGACCTCCCTTCCCCCCCCCTCCTCCTATCACAAGCTCTTCATTCAATAAAGTTATATTGTTTAAAACTGTCACACTGTCTCAAACCCCCTCCTCCCTACCCTAAAAGTCGGACATCACAAGTGAACGACACATAAGGTAAGAGATAAAAAAGATATTTATTGAAAAATTGGTCAAATAAATCAAAGATTAAATATTTATTTAAGGAAAAGGTTTGTTTGGGGTTGAATATAATCGCAGATTTGCTTGATTTACCTCATTTCGTGGGAATAGATGCTGATATAAATCAATTCTTAGTAAGTTGAGAATGTTCAAAAAATAGCAAAAACAAAGAATAACTTTATGTTAAAATTTGAAAGCTCTATTAAGCTCAGTTGTCAGCATGGATCAAGAGACGTTATTATCAAATTTTGTTATTTTGTTAAATATTTAATACTTCTCATTTATTATCAAATTTACATTAGAAACTGGGGCGTTGACAGAAATTTATTTAGGGGGTTCAAAATTTTTTTGGTATGAAATAAAAATTAAGATATTCCAAGTGCCTTAATCCTCAAAAACCCTTGCAAAATGAAGAAATTTCAAAGGGATCTCTTGACCCTTACTTCTAGTTTAAAACAATCAGTTTTCAGCAATTCTCAAGAAAATTCTTTCGTACTCTTCACAATTGTGTAATGAAATTTAATATCAATTAATTATCCAAGAAACTCGCTTAATAAACACAATAAAAAAACCCAGTTGCAAACTCGTGGTTACCAAAATTCATCATTTAAGCATAAAAAAAATTAAAGTAAAAAAAACAAGCTGCAAATTCAGAGCAAATGTGAAAGAGAAATACGAGAGAATCAAGGACATTTCTATCGTCGACTGAATCATGACACACACGAACGCAATTCACGTGGAAATAAGTATATTATTACAGCAAAAAAAACTTTTCCCCTTATATGCTCTGTAATTAAAATAATTTGATTTTTATGTGAATGACAATTGGATTGATCATAAATAATAGCATACGATTAAGAATGAAAGCAACAGCTGCGTAAAATTTATGTATCACATTCGTATTCTCACATAAAACTTGTATTACGTCTTGTAGATAGATAGATTGCTCATTGGGTCACATTTTATTTCATTATGATTCTCCTTTTTACTTACAATTCATTTCATCTTTCTACACTCATAGTTGGAGTATTGGGGGTTGTTTGGAGGTATTGGAAGTTGGAATCTCTGATTTTATAGATCTTTTGAGATTTCTAACGGTTTTTAAAAATTCAAAATTTTAAATAGCATCAAAAATTCAGTTTCGATTAATTTTAAAATCCTTGAATAATTTGAATTTGTCAGTAGGCCAATAACCTTCTATCCATCACTCCTAAACATCCCCTATGTTGTTTTAATGATCTGAATGCTTTTCTCTTCATTTCATTTCATTCCATTACGTTTTATACTTTATCTTATCCTCGTCCATGTATATGCTCATGTAATTTGCGACAAATTAATCTGCTTGAATTGTATCTTCAATAAAACTTCTCTAATGGTTTTCCCTTCCACATTTTCTTCTATCCACTTTTTCACTGTTTTTAAGCTTCGTCTTGTCTTGTATAAAATCTTCTTATAAACAGTTTAAGCTCATCCATCATCTTCTGACTAGACATATTTTTAGTTAATTTTTCTTCTTCTTTTATTTTTTTTTTATTTTCAGTTTTTACGAAGGAAGAAAAGTTTTTCCCATTTTATGGAGATTGATGCTGGTACGCAATTACTAAAGTTTATTTTTAAAGTTTATTTTAAAGGCATAAGCTTTGCATTGAATTTGTATTTCATTTTATATTTTCAATTCATAAACATGATCTGAGATGGTGGAAAAATTTTCAGAAAAATTCTCAGGAATGTTAGCTTTAATAGGAATTTCATTTTATTGATGTTTGGGGTAGTGTAGTTATGATGTATTAGCAAATTTTTCAATAATGTCAAATTGGTTCAAAATTATTGGTGTTGGTTTTCTAGGGTATACCCCATATCCTAGGGGGAGGGGGTTCGAGAGTTGTTTTTACGGTCTATTGTGCTCGCAAGTTAGTTCTTTTGTTAAAAATGTTTCGGAGGGGGGGTATTGTAAAAAACATATATAAGTGTATATAATAAGTGAACGGCCCTCCTAAGAACCTTGCACCAGTATTCGTTAAGTAATACATGAGATACATGAGAAATTAAAAGAAGTATAAAATAAAACTTTTAAAAAATTCAAACTATTACGTGAACTTCATCTCCAAACAAATCCTATAAATTCACCATATTTCAAAGTCTGAATCATTCAGAATGTAACCAAATGAATAATTCCGAGTAATGTATGGCAACAATCAAACAAGAAAAGCATTTCTCCTTTGTATCATTCATATGAATTGACATGCGTATGTAATACGAGACCTTGGCATTGCTTTTGTGATTTAAATTCTTCACACCTTGAGTTTTGAAGAATTCATTATTACAGCTTTTTAGTACTCAAATTACAGGTGTAGAAAGGGAAATAATTTTTTTATTCTCGACAATTTTTCATGTTCTTCAGACTACTTTATTTATAAGGAAAATATGTGAAAAAATTTGGGAAACAAGCCTGAATACACAACAGCAATTTAAATGATCGATAATTTATTGTCAAAGTTTTCAAATTTAAATATAAAAACATTTCCTTTTGAATATACTTTAACTTGTTCGTATGTATGTATGGCAATTGAGTCAGCTCATGAATTTCATATTTTCAATAAACTTTTCTGTTTTTCAATAACTTCGGAGTTTGAATTGCAAAAAAAAATGTAGAAGTTTCAGAAAAAAAAAATAAAATCAAATCAAAATTTCGATGTGCTGAGTATTTATCGTATATTAAGAAGACGAAGTTTGAAACACTCGTAAGAGAAAAAAAAGGGTAATATGAAAATAGGAAAAGAAGTAAAAATAATACAACACATGCAGTTGAAGACGTTACAATATAATATTGAAGAAAGATATGAAACCTCACACGTGGATGACAATTTGTTAAATTTTGCAGAGGAAAAAGGGATTTAACAAGTTCGTGGGATGTGATACATATTGAGCAACATATTCTTTAGAATTGTAAATTTTTTGACTTTTTGATTCAATTGGAAAATCTAACGTGGGGAGTTTATGACGTGGAATTGTGAATGTTTGTTAGTGAAAATTGAAATTTTCTAGTTTTAAAAGTGAAGTTTTAAAAGTCAAATGAACTAAGATAATTCATAAAAATTTTCATTTAAAGCTTTAATAAAACCCATTAAACTCAGCTTGAATATTAATGCATAAATTCCAACATCCATCTCATAACTAGCACAAAACTTTCTTAAAATATCACAGCAACTATTTAAATAGCTTTTAATTCATTCCATTGAATATTCATAAACTATATAGCAAAAAAAGTAGCAATTTTCCTAACAAATGACCTGAAAGCTTTTCGCTTGAATATTTTAAGCTGAAATTAGTAAGCAGTCGGAAATTTTCAATTTTTATGCCCGAGCGATCGTGTCAAATTTAAATATATTTGAATGTTAAATGAAGTCTAAAAATATCGCGATAACAAAAACATGTAATAATAAAATAGCAAAAGGCAACAACATTGTCAACTATTCAGCTGAATTGTGATGATACAAAGTATAAAGTACAAAAATAACTTGAAGGCAATGTTTGCTTAATGAAAATCAGAAAAACATTTTCGTAAATTCCTGTCAATCTGTGCAAGTATGTAGTCATCGAATGTAGATGAAACTTTTCAACATAAAAATTACCCCAAAAAAAACTTTATCTCAACTTACTTAAATCCTCTTCAAACCTCCCTCAAAATGAAAAAAGGGCAAAAAGCTGAAGAAACAAACTTTTCATCAATAACTTTCTGATAGATTAAGCTTTAAAAGCTCTTTTTTGAGATAGTAATACGATTACTTAAGATTTATGGACTAATTTTTATCTTATCTTAATATGTGTTGAAAATGAAAGCAATTTTGCAAACGTGCACGTCCACATGCCATAAATCTGGACAAAACTATGCAGAATCAATTTTGTTGATGAGATTCTCAAAAAATATTTTTCTGATGCATAAGCTGGATAGTTTGGTACGAGTGAGTTAATGGATTTTTTTTTTTTATTTTTTGATGGTTATGTGAATATGGCAAATGGAAATTTGAGGAATTAGATGAAGTTTTTTGGTTTTGATTTATTTTTATGGATTTTTTAGTTTTGAATGTATAAAGTTTTTATGCAGTGGACTTAACCACTGTATAACTTGGAATTTGCAGGTTTAATCCTCAAAAATTCTAGAAAATTCCATAGATTTAGTAAAGTGCAGATCCCTTGGATTCGACTTCCACAAAGTCGCCAAATATCAAAGTCTTTTGCAACATCCCAAAATTAGAATATTTTTAGCAGTAAATCTGTCCAAAACCCAATTAAAATGTGCTCCAAAAACCATTAAACCAAAACTTTTTAATGATTAAGAACCTAAAATAAATTATTCATTCTCCATCCAAACACTCATCCCATATAACCAAAGTATTACATATGTATTACATTGACCTTCCTTAGGAACATGAATGGAATACATTAAGTCGATTTTGGTTACTAGGGATTATTCTATTGATTAATGGTTTACTAAAGTAAGAAATCACAAAAACAATAAAAAACTTGTAAAAAACTCACCTAGTTCCTTTATCGAGAAATTCATACTTTAAATCATCCTCCAACCCTTAACTTTGTCCATACCTTTTTTTTGTTATGCCGAAATAGTTAAATAAAGTTTTTTATCATTTTCAATTTCTTCATGTTAACATATCTTCATCCTTTCATGTACATAAAGATATCTTCTGTAAAATAAGGGGAAACAGAGAGTATAAGTAACAGAATCAGAAACAGAAAAAGGATGGTATGTAATAAATAAACTTTTTTTTTGTATGTGTGTGCTCGAGATTTTGTGAAATTCGTTTAAGAAGTGGAGCAGAATAAAAAAAGATAGAAAATTGGTATGCGTACCTATCCATCCAAAATCCTTTAGACATACAATAAATATGTCTGCGGATGATATTTACGAGAAGATGTTATAAATTTATGTAGTCAACACGTCCTTACACGCAAATCATCTTAATATACATACATAATTTTTATCATAACATTTCTTGATTATGTTTCTTGCTAATTCCGGTGTCAGAAAATGAAATGTACATTCAGCAAAGTATGAGATTATCATGTGATATAGGCCCACGTATATCCAATTTCTTCTTCTTGTTCTTTTTTTTCCTTTTCGGTATGTTTTTCCTTTTTAGCGTAAATTTTGAAGAGCTTGCTGTGATTTTCTTAAAACTTGTGACATTACATACTTTTCAAGTTGTTGCTTGAATGGTAAAAGGTTATGATTTTCAGTTTTGCTGGTGTTTTTGCTGAAAATATACTGACATCTTTACATGATAATCATCTGGATGATTTTGAAAAAAAAAACTCAAAATAATAATTTTTTATGGAAAATGCACTTTATACCTCAAATCATCAAAATAAATTCTTCACAACTTGATCTCTTTCTCCTTTTTTGTTTAACCAAAATAATTTCCGAATACGGGTGAATAAAGGTTTGCCAGTAGATTGAAATTGCAAATTTTTTGTTATCTTTGTCCTGAATTTTAATTTTTTTTCTCTCTCTCTCCTCAAAAGGTTTAAAATTTCCCAAGGGTTGCTAACATTTTGTTATGTCAAAAGATAAAAAAAATGTGTTTATATTCTGAATCCGTAATTCATCACCTTATATCTTCCTACAGGCAAACCACAATCTTTGAATAAGGTAACAGATGTATAAACATAAAACTTTTGCTCATCTTTATCCTGATGTTTTTTTTTCCTCTTTCTTTGTTGCTGCTTAAACAATTTCCAATTATTATTTATTTCCAAATATGTTCTTCATTGATCTAGTCTGTCAAAACAAGCAAGTGAGTTAGCAAAGGATCTTCACTTAATCCATGGATATCATTCGATGATTGTGATATGCTGCCACTCTCATTTACGATTCGATGAAGAGATAAGGATTGTTAAGGGCACGTGAGGCATGTTTCACAATTTTACTGGTTGTCTTGTCCATTTTTACGCATGTTTGTTCATTTTTGAGTACACATTTCTTTTTTATTTTATTTAGTCACCTTTAGGCTAGTCAACAATAAAAAAATATAAAAATGGAATGGACATAAATTTCATTGAATTCTTCTCTATCCATGAACATCAATTTCGATAACAGATAAAAATAAGATAATTACAAATATGTCGAAAGGAGAATGTGATCCTAAACCTGTTTACTATCAATCCTCTTATTTATATGTTCGGGATCCTAATGTTTTCCATCTTTCTATCTACTCGACTGTTGTAAATTTATTTTTTTTTCTCTCTTTCCTATCATTCCTGTCCGTATCGTTAAATAGATTTAGCATCATTTGGCTGCCATGTGAGGATTTGTGAACTATAAAATGAGTAGGATGTAAACAACTAAGCAACGGATTGACCTTTCTATAGAATTTTTGTCAGGTATTGTTGAGTTAATGTGTTCATGTGAAGATGGAATAGATTTCTAGAAAATTTTACGTTCAATTAGTGTACTCAGTTCTTTGGAAATGTGTTCATTGGCAGTCTGTCTTAATTAAGTATGTGCGGGGATTTAATCTGGAGATTTTCTATATTTTTAAAGTAAAATGAAGAAACCAATAATATTGACAAGGTTTAGGGTTATTTGCTTGATAACTAAAAATATTGATGCTTTCAATTCCCATGCATAGTAAAAAAATCCATCCAGCATGCATCATTCTGATTACAAAACCGTCAACAACCTCTCAACATCTAGCCAGCCATTAGATCAAAAAAAAAAAAATTACAAAAGTCCTCGTTTATATCGAGGGACTTCAGCGCATTTTTGACGCAGCGATTAGCAATTGATTGAATAGAAAAGAATGTCGAGTTTTAAAACTCTATTGCTGTTTCTTTAATCATAATGCATTTCAATAATAAGTTTAAAACTAAAGATCAAAATTCCTTTAAAATTGATTTTTATAATGTTCAATGCAAATAATAGCTTTACGATTTAACGGTTTTTTGAAATTCAAAATTTTCCATTAGTGAAAAATTTAAATTTCAGAACACATCCATTATTTTTCAAATTTCTAAACGCACTTATATTTGTTTTGTATGAAAAAATTAAATGTTAATTAATTAAGGTGTATAAAAGAAAAAAATTTAATCCGAAATAACGGTCAAAAAAAATTCAAATTTTTTAACGGTTAGAAAAAATTCAAACTTATCATCAGCATAGCTTTGCCCTGCATTGTTTACATATTTTTTTTTGAAATATAAAATCGATGAATTAAGCTATTTAATGAGTGTTTTTTGATTTTTCAATATAAACGGCGGGAATAAAAACATTCAATGAAACTATTAAAACAATTCCGAGCTTGCTACGAAGTCTAGATCAAGAGATAATTGGGACCCGAACGACCGAACGACCGAACGACCGAACGACCGATCAAAGTGCATGATTGAGCTTCCTTTTTGAAAACAAGTTTTCAAAAATGCGCTAAAAAATCATTCAATAATCAAAAAATGAACTTGACAATTAAATTGTTGTGCAGGAAGAAGAAAGTTGGGACAATTTTCCATCAGACTGACCTGGCATTTAACTTATTTTGTTTCACCTACTTGACCAAAGGGCATGTAACTGTTCAGTACAAAAAACATCATTTTATGATGTCTGAGACTGATGAGGGTTGAATTTAATTGGATTTAGACACTTGAATGATTTCATTGTATGACATTTGAAAGCTTGAAGCAAGATATTAGTAGTGCATCAATAAGTTTGATACATGTACAGAGGGACTCGATTTGAACAATTGATTTGTTTCAAAATTATTCTATTCAAATCAAATTTATGAATTTATCAGAATTTATAATGTATGATAAATGACTGTTAAAAATTAAAATTTGAATTTTTGTATGGAGAAATTTTTGATTCTTCAAATCGAAACAATTCAAATCGAAGACCCCTTGCGTATGTATCATTTACGAACGGAAAAATGTTGTTTACCGTCATCAATATCCAATAGATAAATTAGTCTACAATGTAAATTTGTTCCGACATAAATAAATAATGAATAATTTTAAAGTCTTTTCAGGAAGTTCCTTAATAAAATATGTTTATTGGATTTATCAAAATGCGTTTTTTGTTCATTCAATTATGTCCATAATGAGATTCATAACTTATTTATGGCACAGCTCAGCGACAAAGAAACAAAAATAAACAAATCTAATTGACAGCCCATTAAGCGATTTTACATAATTTAATCTTACAATTTTTTTCTATCATTCTCATTTCTCTGTTTTTTGTCCTTTTTTAGTCTCAAGGCAGACTTGTTTTGTACGTTGTGTCGCTTTTTTATAGAAATAAAATAACAATTTTTTTCTAGTAATGGATATTTTATTCACGAATTTTGTTGGCATTATTGTTGATTTTTAAATTTTGGAGGAAATTTATGTTTTAAAATGTAAACAAAACGGATTTTATTATTTTATGATTTTTTTCTACAAATTAAAATTTAAAAGTTACAAAAAATTTGCTACGATTTTCAGAGCCTAATTATGAAAATAAATTTTAATTGGCTATTTAAGTACGAATTCCAAAAAATCACTTAATTATAAACTTCTGCAAAATTTCGGTTTTACCCATTCAAAAAAAAAATTTTAACAATTTCAGTAAAATTTTCATAATTTTGCATTCATTCCCATTCAAACCATTTCCAACGAAAAAGAAATTTCAATTTGCATTATACATCTTATTAAAATGTCAAAAACATTTTTAATTCAAATTTTCCCACGCAATAGCTGAATAAAATGCAAACGACCTGAAATTTTTAAGCCTTTCACATTTTAAGCATTACCTCAAACAATTCTCCAGCCATGCAAAATGATTACAGAAGCAAAAATTCCCTAAAAAATTATATCATTCAAATGCAAAAGCATTAAGCTTTGTTATGCTTTCGAATGAGAAAAATTACGTCACCCTCAATGTTTCTCTTTTTTTCTTGTATGCGAAATTTCACTTCCTGTGTACATCTGTGTGGGAAAAAAGGTAAAAAAATAAGGCAAAGAGATGGGAAATTTAATTTATCTAGAATGGCGGATGTCATGACGGAAACATATCGTATCATTTACCATAAACTGTATGCCATGTACACTACAAGCTCAGTGTTTTCGAAACTTTTTTAATGCTTGGTGGCTAAGCTGTTTAGTTTGATGCTGTTTGATGGTTTTCTGGGGATAAATGGGTGGTCTTAATCACATCGTAATTTATAGGTTAGTTTTATTAAATGACAATTCCTACGTCAGTTTGTTCGATTCTCAAAAAAAAAATAGAAAAATCTAAAAAATGTTATTTTTCCTTTCCATCCTCCCCTCAAGTCCCGCAGCTATAAAGTTAAGAAGACACGAGTGTAGATACACAAATGAATTTATTCATAAAAAACAAACATAAAAACATTACATTAAGTCATCATTCCAGGGATTTTTTGTATTTTTTTTTTCATTTATTTTATTTTTTACGCTTCAAGGAGATGCATATTGTAAATTGTAAAAATAGCGACAATAATGTCATGAATATAATAGAAATTTTATTCCAATTTTATTTTTATCCAACATTCCATTAAGAATAAGGTATGAATGTGTAGAGTACTTCATAAACGATAATCGGTTTAACGACATGTGCTGTAGCATTTTTGTTAGCTCCAAGTTTCTCTCTTAAAATTGAGAATATTCTATTTTTTTTTTATTTTCGTACTGCTATAAGCTCTTTATTTGTCAACATTTTCTCCCTATTTTCTCATTCCATTTCCATTTAAATAATTTGTGTATGTGACGAAAAAGAAATGTTTTGCTTTAAAGTTATTTATTCAAATTGTATGAAACACAGATTTTTTTGTATAAATTTGAGCTATAAAAGCTTTAAATTACCTCAATTTCTCATCTATTATCGAGACTGCTGAGGTAGCAAAAAAAACTCAGTGATCTTGAAAATCAAGTTGCCTCGTGTAGGATTTCAAAAATTGGATCTCAGACTAAAATGCTTTTCATTAAGTTCATTTGATCGAATTAGATTGAAGTTCTTCCTTTTTTTTCCATTTTTAGCATCAAACTTGCATGACCATATTTTTTTTTGTACATCCCCTCAGAAAATTTGTTAAGCTTCAAGCAAAATAAATCGAAGCGAAAAAAACCTAAAAGATTGTATATTTTGATAAACAGCCATGGATAATTGGCATTATCGGAATTTTCTCACGACTTTCCGCTAACTTCTTCCTTCACATTTTTTTTTTTTGTGTGTAGAACTTTCAAGCTATAGCTCTAAAGAGAAATTGATCTGCCCATGAAAATCTCACATAGCGCCAAAACCAATTTAAATCTACGTAAAATATTGGATTTCTCTATTTTGTGTTTATCCGATGGATTGTAGAAAGTAACCAGACCATAACTTTATTGGTTTACGTATGGCTTTTTAAAGCTGTGGCTGTGATTACGTCAGATGTGAAAATTCTCCCCTATGTCTGATAAATCAGATGATATCATTTTTTGAGATGAATTTATTTGAGAGTCATGTTGAGATCTACAAATTGTTGGAGATAAACTTATTGGGTTGTGATTTTTGTCATCGGAACTTATTGTACACAAAAAGCTAGATAAATACTTGCAGAAACTTAGTAATCGAAGTTTCTGTTGCCAACTAAAAGTTTTTCTTGATTCTATTCTCTAGTTCGATTTATTGTTGATGCTTCAGATAATTTGTCAAATTAAGTTGCTTAATTTTGTTGTAGTTGTTTCATTGACAAGTTTCAACTACAATTAAGCACCAAAACAAGGGGATTAACACTTGCTATAATTTTTGCTATAAAATTACATGAAATTTAATTTTTTAGAAACCATTAAAATTCAAAAATTAAAAATCTGTTAAATTTTTATAAAACTTCATAAGTGAAAAGTTCCTTTATCCTTCATTCTTTTTAAACAAAAAAGTAAACTCCAACACTTTACAAAAAAAATGTTTTACCTAAAACAATTCCATAGAAAATATGCATTATCAACACCCAACATCCCTAAACACTCCAAAACTTTTTTTTTGTTTTATCTTTTTATGATAATAGAAACAACCGAACAAAAATAGAGACTTGCTACAGCATTAAAGAAAAATTTTTTCATTTATTCAATATTTTTTGTTTGTTTATTTGCTCGTAGAGACATCATGCAACAGATTGAGAAGCATCATCAGAAATAAGTATGAAAAAAAAATTGTAAAATAAGATTCCTTTTTTTCTATTCTCAGAAGAAAGTCTATAGTGATTGTAGAAGTGGCTATTGTATGTCCATCATATAGAGAAAAAATAAATTGACAATGAATGAGGATAAAATCAGGAAATGGAAATGAAATAAATGAAATTTTCCTTCGGCAAATGCCATTTGACTTTAATATTTTATTTTCTGACATGGATCAGTTTGGAATGTATTTATGATTGTAATGAAGGTAGGGTTTGCTGGATTATTCTTTTTTTTTAAATTCAATGAGATACAATTTGAATATCGATTTTTTATGATTTTTTTAAATTTTTCAGTAGGTCGATGGCACTGAGGATTGTGTTGTGGTATCTTTAAATTATCATCAAGATGGTATATGAATGTGAATTTAAGACTTGATTTTATTTATATATGAAAATCAGTCTATGACTCAGCATATCCATAAAAAAAATTAATTAAACCTATCCAAACTTTAATTTGAGATAAAAATCATTTCTTTTCTACTCTACTAACCCAAAATAAAAATCAGCATGCTGTCCTCCTAAAATTATCATTTTAGCACCAACAATGTGCTTGTGACTACAAACCATGAACAATACAGTAAATAGAATGTTTATGTCAAAGGTGAAAGTAAAAATAATTTAATTTCACAACAAAAAAACTTTCAGACTCATAAGTGTGGATGAAAATGCTGAGTTTCACCTGTACACACTCCAAAATTGTTGTCGCAAAAAAATTCCAGGTATTAAATTCAGTACCAGAACAGCCACTCATGTGAATATGAATCTGAAACTTTTCATATGAACCCTAAAACAATTTAATGTCATTTTTATTTTATTTTATATATTTTCATGTTTATCGCAAAACCTCAACATCATTTATCACTTGACGCATATTGTTGTGTCATTCTGATTGGGCAATTCTATTTCCAATGGACGACAAAAAAATTTTTTATTAATAGCATTTTTATTGTTCATTTTCGGTTATTAAAAATACATTTCCAATTATTCTGAAATATAAAATAATAAATAAAAAAACACAGCAATAACTTATTGAGGGTCTTTTATATTGGCAATATTAAATTACATCCAGTGCCTTTTGTGTTATTTTTCAATAACATTCAATTTGGAAATAAATCAAATTTTGCTGAATACCATTCCCAGAAATGCCCTCCCTCTCCATCACAATCGCCATTGTTATTATCAAGAAAAAAAAAATGATTTCAGAATAAATATAAAATAACTTTTTTAACCTCAACATTATGTCACGGTAAAAACATATCTCAGTCGAAAACAAGCGATAATATTTATTATATTTATTTAAGGTAGGATGTTGTTATATCATTCACTCGGAAATGGCTTTAATTTCGTATGAAACACGCGTTTATTGAATTTTTCATATTTTTTTTTTTGCTATGAAGAAAGTTGAGATCAACCTCATGTCGTGTATTCGTTTACAGGAAAAGCGACGACAATAAAATAAGAATTCAGAAAATCGTGGTCTGAATTGTAATATTAACGATATTCTGTAATTGTACGGCAGTAATGGATTTTTGGCAATTCCGATAGATTACATGTTTGTTGTTGCATGAGTTGGTGATTGAATTGTTACTTAAAGCTTTACTTTAATGAAAAGTTTTTAATTTAGTTCAAAAACTCTTAATCTAATCCAAAAACTCTTAATCTAGTTCAAAAACTACTGATCTAGTTCAAAAGCTCTTAATCTAGTCCGAAAGATCTCATTCTCCCAAAAGATCTTAATCTAATACAAAAGCTTTTAATCTAGTCCACAAGCTCTTAATCTAATTCAAAAGTTCTTCATTTAATTCAAAAGCTCTTAATCTAGTTCAAAAGCTTTTAATCTAGTCTAAAATATCTAATTCTAGTCCAAAAACTCTTAATATAATCCATAAGCTCTTAATCTAGTTCAAAAACTCCTAATCTAGTTCAAAAGCTCTTAATCTAGTCCGAAAGATCTCATTCTAGCCCAAAAGATTTTAATCTAATCCAAAAACTCTTAATCTAGTTCACAAGTTTTAATCTAGTTCAAAAGCTTTTAATCTAGTCCGAAAGATCTCATTCTAGCCCAAAAGATTTTAATCTAATCCAAAAACTCTTAATCTAGTTCACAAGTTTTAATCTAGTTCAAAAGCTTTTAATCTAGTCTAAAATATCTCAATCTAGACCAAATGCTGGCTTAAAAAATTATGAAAAATTTTTAAGCCTTAAATTACTTAAACTTAAATTACTGTCAAAAAGTTCAACTTTAAGAAAAGAGTTCCATTTTCTAATCATCAATTTGTCTCTACCCACCAAATAATAACAACTCTCATTCAGTACCGTTGGTGCTAAAAAATCAAATATAATTTAAGGATTAATTAAACTCACCAAGTGTGAAAGATTCTGTTCTTTTTCATTGCCTTTTTTCCGCTGCGATAATGATCCATAAATCTTTACAGGTAATTGAGACGATTTTTATAGCATTTTTAATGGTCGTGTTTTTTTATTCGCCAAACACCATTATAACTTTTTATAATGATTTGTTGAGTTTTGCCTTTTTTCGGGGAAGAAAAGAGCTTTGTGGGATCTTAAGATGTTTTTGTCATGCTGATGATAACAAGGTTCTAATGTGTCTCATGTTTCGTATTAAGTCGTTTTAGATTGTTTAAAAAGATGTGAAAAATTGGGTTATGAAGTCATAAAAAGTTCTCAAGATTCAGTAATAATTTTTAGATGATTTTTTTGTGTTTTATCTTATTTGAAATTATTAATAATTTGGAAGGGATTAGAAAAAATTAAGAGGATTTTGTAAGAATCTAAGCTTTCTAAATGAAAAAGACTATGGTGTGGAACAGGTCAAATTGATCAAAAATGATCAGAAATCTATTTAATCAGTCCTAAACCTAGGTCAAAATTTCAAGAAAAATTTTAAATTTTTACTAGATTCAAAATTTTTCATAACCTGAAATTAGAAAGCCGCCCAAAAATGAGCTTGAGCTTCTTAAGTACAGTTGACATTAATTTGACAACAATTCACAGATAAAAAGTCCAATAAGAAAATCGAAATAATAAAATTTTCAACTTAATGCCTCAGCCAGACTTCAATTGCATGTCCTTCAGTAAAACATTATCGAAATCTGCATCCTTATCTCAAGCATCGAAAATCGATTTATTTGTCAGTTCTCAGGAAATTAAGAAGAGCCAATAAAGGCAGGCGGGACACAAGAAAAAAAATATTATATTTTTTGAAGCATTCAAAAGATAATAGCATATAAAGAACATCACTTGAACATTTATTTCCTTTTTTTTTTCTCTCATCGCACTGAATTTCCATATTGTTAGAAAATAGTGCTGATTCAGTCGATTCTACATTATTAAAAAAAATTCTCTCTCTTTTCCGAAAGAAGTCATTATGGCGGATAAAGACGGTGGAGAAAAAAGCAAGAAACATAATGCGAAGCACTTTTACGCTCCTTAAAGCATTTTCATTAAAGTCCTTAAACATTCATTTACCGTTCTCTTAAACATAAATTGTGTAGCGAGTGCTATTGAATGTGGGAGCACAGAATGAAAGACAATGATAATGCGAAGGCATACACAAATGGTAAGAAATAAGGGAAATAATAAGGAAGGAAATTGGTCAAATGTGGAGAACAGAGCTTTGGCGCATTTGTTGGTGCTTAAAGTAGCGTGAATTTATGGATGAGTGGCTGAAATTGGTTGAATTTGTGATTTCTATTGTGTGTTTTTGTGACATGCTGCTACAGTCCATAGAAGTTAATTTTCAAGAATTTTTTTGCCAGCTTGAACATGCAATGTAAAAATAAAGATATTAAAATTCCATTCCATAGAAAAGCTGCTAAAAAGAATTTTTTTTGCTATCGTCTGCACATTCATATATTTTTTTCAATGCGATAGACATCAAACGGTCATTGGAACGCACGAAAATATCTTTGATAATAGCTTATGGAACAAAAATGTTTAACATTTGTTCGACTACTCGATACTTTATAGACCGTGAGAGTCGTTCAAAAATAATGTCTCAATATTAAGGAATGAAGAAGATACAAAAGGGGCTGTTTACTTATCACGTAATGCTCTGATGGGGGAGGGGGTCCGAAAATTTTTTACGGTCTATTGTTCTAACAAGTGATTTTTTTTTAAAACGTTACTGAGGGCAGAGAGGGAGGAGCTTGGAAAAAACCTAAATTTCAGCTTTTAGGCTTACATAATAAGTGAAAGGCCCCAAAGAAATATTTTGCATGAAAATTTCATGACTCAAGTACCATCATTTGTGTACCACTCCCTAAAATCCACCCTGTATGTATGTATGTATGTATATTTATTAGCCTTTCCAGTTTATATCATATTAAAATTAACTTATATAAAAATTAAAACAGCACTTCAAGGAAGGCACTGCATGGCAGTTGGTTAAATTGACAATAGTATAAACTTATATGATTCAATATTAAAGTTTAGAATAAAGTATGATAAATCGTACAAAATATTTGTTTGTCGATTGAAGTAACGGTCAGAAATTATTTGAATTGTATAACGAATTTTTAAAATTTGAATTTTTTGATGTTCTAAAAATAGTACTAAAATTTTTGTAAACATAAACAAAGTTTTGAAAATAGAATTTAAGTGAAATATTAGTGAAAATGAAGAAGTTGCAGCTCTAAACAGGACATTCTGATGATATTTAGGCAATTCGATGCGTTTTAAGTTGTTCAGGAGCCATTAACAGGTCGATTTTTTCCAATAGATAACTTTTTACTTTCACTTTAAATTTATTTAGATTTTTCATTTCTTTCAGCTCCTTTGGCAGCTGATTGAACAAAATTGGACCTAAATAACTGATGTCAGTTCCAATACACCGTTTCCTCGAGAAGTTACTTGGTATAACGTTGCCAGAAGACCTTCTGTTGTTGCTGTATATTTCAAAATCCAGTAACTCTTCCATATTCAACAAAAGCGACTTTTTGGTGTTAATAATCATCACCCTCGTTCCAATTTTGGACTCTATAAATAATGAGTAGTGAAGACTAAAATTAAATTTTATCTTGTTATTGTAATAATAACAACAGCACATATTTACATCATGTAGTTAATGAAGCATTCCAAAAATTCAATGAGATATGTTTTGTTATAAACTTTTTGAAAAGCTTTCAGTTAAGTATACGAAAATGAAGATGATGAAGTTTAAGGAAATTGTCGTACGTGCATGTATATGTACCAGATTGTTGTGTTGTTCAATTCACTTCTATAATCAAGATTTTGTTGTAAATTTGTGGTTTGCTGGAAGGAGTTTTGGCGAATGTTAAAGTTAAAAATTTCATAATAAAGATAAGAATTTTTTTCTTCTTGTGTTTTTTAAGAGAATTCAATGGAAAAAGATAAAGAAATTTTATGAGTGGGATAATGAAAAGGAAGTAACTCGAAGGTTAACAGGAAGCTTGTTTGTTTCGTTAGCTTGTTTCGTTAGCTTTAAAATTTAGATAACACGTTTATAACGTTGAAAAAGTCAAGCTTTCAAATCTTTGGAATTTTAAAAAAACATCAAGAAATAAAAATAAAATCAGAAAGCTCAAAAAACCAAAATTTGTAATTTTAAAAAGGTTTAAAAAAAAATCAAAAAGCTAAGAAAATTAAAAATTTCAAGAAAAAAATTTAAAAAAAAATTCAATATTCAAAAAGGTGTAAAAGTTTACAAACCGTACAAAAGAGTCCCAAAAAGTTTTAAATCTAACGAAAAGTTCAAAAACAAAAAGCTAGCAAAAAGCTCTTTAATTTCCAGGGAAGGGTGGAGGGGAGTATCCGGATTTTTTTTTGTTTGAAAAAATTACTGTAATCATCATATTTTCGTCAACAATAAGATAAATTGAATTCTATCGCTACTAATTATTTGCTCCTGTTCTTTACTAGGTAATATTTTTAAAAACTTTTTTGAAAAAATTAAAAATTTAAAAATATTTTGTATGAAACTTCGAGCTCAAGAGGTAGTGCACGGGCACCCAAGGACCACTTGCTTTCAAACATTAGGAAGCGAAATCATCAAGCTTAAATGTCAAGACAATAAACAAATAAAAGAAAAGTGAACAATTCAATTCAAAACAATGTCATTAATTCACTTTTATGTAGATTGAAAAGATGTTATTACATTAATTTACAGGTAATTTTCAAGTCACTTAGCAACTATGTACTGATAATGAAATTGAATACTCAGCAAAGAAGCTCAAGAAGAAGTAAGAAGATTTCTAATTTCACAATAATTTCATTTAACAGAATTAATTCCAATGAAGTGAAGCGACTTCCATTCAACAGAAATTTCTTTCAATATTCTCATCTCATCTCTTAATACAATGCAGCATCCAGCAGCATATTATTTTGCGTTTTTTTTGATGAGTAACATAATTAAATTTTCTCGACACTCATCACGTTTCTTTCTGTGTGATTTTCCCTCGAGGAAGTCAGATCATTTTTTTGTGTCTTTCAATTAATTTATTTGGCACAATTACTATGACAACATTGAGCGTCCAATTATTTGCTGTTTGGACAAATAATACAATTTTCTGGGTTGATAATTATCTAAGTTTTAGATATAATTAAAACAATGATACCACGGTCACTTTTATCTTAACAACCTTACATTGTCTTTAATATGGTCGAGTTTATTTAATTTTGATGACAAAAAATTGGGAGGTGGGTAGGAATGACACCCACGCGCGTAAATACAAAATGGAAACGGAAATGAAATTTTTTTAACGATTAAAGTTTATTAAAGCTTCAAATTTTAGACATTCGGAGCATTTAGAAACAGCAATGCCAAGCATAACACAATTATTTTTCAAAAAAAAAACACTCATGGGAGTTCACCTGACTGGACAACATTGTTCAAGCAAAAAAATATTGAATCAATAAATTTGTGTACCTTTATGATTTGGCTACACGAGGGAAATCATACAAATTTTTATGATAAAATTCATTTTCCTATTGTTATTATTTGCTGTCCCCTGTGAAACCATTAAATTCTGTATTAAAGATATCAAAAAAATGTCAAAACAAGCGAAATGATTGTTGATTTAAAATTATGCAGAAAAATATCAGCTTCATATCCAACGGACATATTTTTCTGAATGCTTTCATTTCATTATTACAATCAAAAGGATATTTTTTAATATTCACTCATCTGACAATATATTTTTTTATCAATTGAGAGAACTGAATGGAATTTTTAATTTTTTATCTATCTGATTCATTCGATGGGTTAACTTTTAATGATGTCAATTTTTTTCTTGGAATGAGAATTTTTCCATTTTCTCACATCTTTCGATCAAAACTAATTGACATGGAAAATTGATAAGAAAATTAACTCTATAAAGATGACTAAAAAAGCTTATAAAATTCGAAAAAGAAAACTTCAAAATTTTTAATGAACCTCAAAGCTTAACAAACCCATAAATGACGTCCAAGGGGTGTTTGAGGTCGAAAACAAAAGAATTTCTCATAATTTCATTTTATTTTTAAAAAAATGACCATTAATTTCGGACATCATTTATGAACGACCCCGAATTCCATTTATCGAGAAAAAATAAACTTCAAAAGTCACTTTGATATGACAACAAACAAAAAATTTTTTTTCCATCATATTCCCAGCTTGAAAATTCATTTTATGCAATATAAAATAAAAAAGTTTATGCAAAGTTTTAAGTTCAACTCGTTAAAGTCTGACAAGTTACGTTCAGTAGGGTCAGAAAAGGAAAAGAAAACTTTATTACACATACTAGCAATCAAATGAACGTTTTCAACAAATCATAAGTTAACTAAAATATTTAGTAAGTTTATTTTTTTTAATTTGATTAATTTTTTTTTCTAGAAAGTGTTATCGAACTGTAAGTTTGAGCTAAGCATGAGAAATGTGGTCAATGAGTTCGAAGCACTTTAAGCGATTGTAAAAGGTTAAATTTATACAAATCAAACTTGAGTTGAGTATATTTTATGGTTATGCTGCAGAAATTTATTGATATATTGTATTAGATTTGAAATTTATATGAATTGAGCTGAAGATTTTCATAATAAGAATGGAAGCATGCACTAAATTAAATTAGATTTGAACAGAGGTAAATTTCATGTTTTTCAAACTCACTGTTCCAATCAAATTCACTTATCTCATGTCTTTATGCATATTCGCAAACAATAGCCAACTAACAATCGACAAACATCCAAAAAAAACCCCAACCTGTCCACATCATCAATATTCTAATAGAGTACTAATCAAATCCAACACATCCAAATCAAATAACAAATAGAAATCATAAAGCATGATGCATGACTTAGTTCACTTCCTACACAAATCTTCCAAAGGCATAAGAGAAAATAAAATAAAATAAATCTAATGTATCGCAATAAATTACGATATGAAGCCTCTCATCACATCCAATGATTGATCTACTTAATGAAAAGTCGTAAGGAAGGAAAAAAGCGCTTCTTCTTCCATCAATCTAATATGTCACCGCATTTACAACTGGTCCATCCATAAATTTATATAGGAGGTCCTCGATTTGAACAGTTGTTTTGTTCCAAAAATTTTCTATTCAAATCGAATTTATTAAAATCGAAACGTATGAAAAATGACCGTTAAAAATAAAAATTTGAATTTTTGCTTGGGAATTTTTTTGTTATTCAAATCGAATCTGTTCAAATCGAGGACCCCCTGTATATGAATATTTTTTTTTTTTTTTGCTTTCTCATATGATTTATTATAAAAGCATCAAAGAAATTAATCATCAATGAATGCACGTCTTCATTAGAATATGGCAGGTATGGAAATGAAAAAGCATATGTGAGAGGAAATATGAGCCCATTTCTCCCCCTCAATGATTTCTGTATGCTTGTGTGTTCTCATCTTTTAGGAAGCTCTTCTTTTTTTATCACACATAACCGCACACTATTCTATTTCACTCACTTGAATCGTATACGATTTCAAAAAATGTATGTATAGTGCCATAGAGTGAGTGTTTCCGAAAAAAAAAACTATATTTCATACTTTTTTATGTGATTTTATGTGGAGTGTAAATTTAATGTTATCATATTTCCAGTTTTGCATACATTGAATTATGGAAAATAAAATATGTGGCGGATCTAGTTAAAGTTGGAATAAAAAAATTTATTTTATGCCATTTTATGTATTCAACAGAATTTGCTACCATATACTCGGGGTATTTCGTACAATTTTTTTTAATTGAAAATCAGTCATTTTGTCAATTTGTCTATCCGTTTCAGGAATACGTGTGTCTAAACATCAATCCCAAAAATGCGCTTTCAAAATCCTTCAATTTTATCACTTACACTTTAACTTCTACTGTTAATATTGTTTCCATATTTTTCTCCTCACAGCCAACCCAAATCAACATAATAATGATTTCAATAGAGAAAATTATATGTAAATAAATTTGAATTGGGTCATATTGTTGAAAAGGAAGTATTGGTAATGAAATATGGGCAAATTCCACTTGTTTCCATGTCGCAATGTATTTTCTCTTTTACATCTTCTCTTTAAACAAGCACTTCTGTTTTATTTATAAAAAAAAAATGTTTTCATTGCCATTATAAAAGGGGAGCTTTAAATAGCAATTTTTATTTCGATTCAAAGCAATTTACCTATTTCATTCTGTTGCTTCTCACTTGTCATTCACCATAGGAATGATAATGAAGATTGATTGAATTTTGATGTTCGTTATCTCATTTTTAGTCCTTATGTTTTATGTATACACATTATAGCCATTAAGTAAGATAGACGATTGACCTGTATGTTGCGTGTATGTTATGTTATGTTGTATTCCTGTGGGAATTGAATAATTTTGTGGATGGAAACTTTGGTGGTTTGCACGGTGTTATTATATGGATAATTGAGTTTTATGTCTGAGAATTAAAATGAGGCAATTTAGACTTATTTTAATTGGGGATGTCTCTAATTAATGGAGTTATAAAATTGGAAAATATACCTATTAAGATGAGTTTGTGGATTCAGAAAATGAACATTTGTACATTTGTACATATATGGAATGACTAGCCAAAATGGATGCCGAAATTGGCCAAAATGGCCAATTCCCTAGTTCATTTTATCAAATTGTATCAAATGTCAAGGGAAATATTTTTAAAATAATTTTCTGCCTAAAAATGTGGTCTATTTACATATTTCCTAGTACCCTAAAAAGTATAATTACCACAAATCTGAATCATGTATCAATAAAAATGTCACTCACTATAAACTCCCACAAAATTCAATTAATTGTGACAACTAAAATGAATTAAATTCCATGCTTAACATCACTAACCAACCCTTCAACAGTCTTCAATACCAAAAATAAAGACACCTACACGTACATTATATATCTTTATGATTCCCAACAAGCATTACATATACATTTATTGATGTAGCCAAAAAGGAAATTATCGTATCATAAAGCGTCTATAAATAATATAAAAACACAAAACAAAAGAGTCCTCTGTGTAAGGCATGAAAGCACCATGAATTAGTCTCAAGCAAGTTATTGCACGACTTGTGTGTTGATTAGCAAGCCAAAAAACGTACTTTTTACTCCTCTTTTGTGACTAGCATGAAATTCAATTGTGTTTACACAAAACATTAAAGTTTGCCGATGGTAAGCATAATAATGGCAGTTCTTTTTCTCCTTGGTATCTTTTATTGGACTAAGTATAGTCATCAAATTAAATTTATCTCTTCGTTTTGCTCCTTTTCGTGTTTAAACAATTTCAGTTTTTTTCTTTAAGAATTTTTTAAACCCTTAAGTAAACAATAGCACATTTTTTATTGTATTTGAATTTCTGCTTATTCAAAAATAAGCAAAATCTAATAAAAAATTTATTCAATTTTTTTTTTTGAAGAAGAAGAAGAAAAAAAAAAATCAAGATTTAAATCAGCTTTATCCAAGAATCATCAAAAATTATTCAACCTTTAAAGATCTTGAATTTGTCTTTCTTTCAATATTGACAACTAGTCGGGAAACGAAGAGAAGATATTTCGGAATTGAATTTTTTTTTTCAGAATGAATGTTTTTATCTTCCTACATGATGTTGTAAACATCCTCAGGGAATAAAGTTGAAATAATATGACAAGGTTTGATGATTTTTAGGCGCTTAGTTTTGGGTTATAGTCTCTGTAAAATTTCTTAATTCATTAATTTTTTAAAGTTTCTTAAAAAATATATCGAAATATCTTCCTTGAAAAATGTCAAAATGTCATAGAATTGTCATAGAAAACAAGTTTCAATAAGGTACAGGACCCCCTCGATTTAAAATTCAAAATTTTCCTAAACAAAAATTTAAATTTTTGAATTTAACGGAAATATTTTGGAAATATTTCATTCGTTTCGATTTGAATAATATTTTTCTGGAGCAAAACAACTATTCACATCGAGGACTTCCTGTTTTGTAAGGAATTCTTAAAAATTCTCCTGAAACATTCCCTCATCCAACCATTAAACATTAAATTCTTAGTACATTTTCCATTCCCAAGAATGCAATTCTCCTTAAAAATTTAATGCTCCATTTCATTTGTTAAGTAATGGAATAACGGTCGTGATTTTCTTCTTTTTCATTTCTTCTGGGAGAATGTTAAGCTTTTGGCTTCCAAGAACCATTAAAATAAAGAACAGTTGCAACTTGTTGATTTCATTAATATTTTCAAATGTGTATTCAAGATTATTGCATTTATGAAGCTTTAATAAAGCTCACATTACCGTGTCAAATTAAATTTATGTCATGTAAATGTATGCATCCTCCTTCAGTCGTTGACAAAAAAAAATATATTTTTTCATTTCCTTTTGAATGTAGACATTTATGAGGGTTTATTTTATGTTTGATGTCAACTCTTAAAAAAAAAATACGCATCAGCATGGATGGGAGGAACTGGTACGGAAATAAGGAGCTATATTTTTAACGCAGAATTTTGAATTTAATGGTGCGGGGCAATGATTCATTTTTTTGGTATTTAAATTTGAGATTTGAATGAGTTAAAAAATTGACATTCTGGCATACAGAAAATTTTAATATAAAATTAATTTTAGGGTGAAACTTCAAGTCCCAAAACCCTTTCGCTTGATCCACATCCACTTCATATCTTCTAATAATTATTATTAATTTCCATGTGAACTAAGTTCACTTCAATTTATTCTTTGGAGGTTTTAGAACTTGAAAATAAACCAAATATTCATTGTACACGAGGGACAGCGATTTACACGTGGACCAACATTAAAAGGTAGATTTAATCAAAAAGGTTAGAACTTTGTTGATGTCAAGAACACGAGAAATAAATATAATTTAGCGAATTTCCAATTGAGCATTCAATTTTGTCTGTTTTAAAAAAAAAGAAAAAAATTAAAATTCTTGAGTCACATGACCCAAAAAAGGCCAACTTAATTTTTTTCTGACACCTCAAAAATCCTATTCAAATAAAAGTTATTTGCTTAGCAACATTGCGTGAAGCATCCTTAACATGTTTTATCTTCGACCTTAGAGTGAAAAAAAAAATATAAAAAGCTAACTATAAAGTTTCAATGATTCATG
>CM047394.1:60003905-60128345 GCA_026123125.1 Chironomus striatipennis | reverse complement strand
ATGATATTAGTTACGATTTAGAATGGGAGTAAATGGCAGTTTAAAGACTTCTTTAATGTTCTTTGGCTTTCAATTTGCATATTTTTTTCTCTTTTTAAAAAATAAAATAAAAAAAGAAGTCACATGGATACAATAAGCTTCTTTGTCGTAGAGAAAAAAATGTAAATTGAAAAAAAAGTAGCAAGAATATTTTTAATGTTAATATTTTTATGTACATTTTTAGTTATACAAATTATAAGCTTGAAGGATGGCTACAGAAATTAATGAATATTTCTTTATAAAAAATGGTAGATGTCTTGAGGTTATTTATCAGGGTATTTTAAAATGTACAAAATTGAATTAAAATTCAAAATTTTGAACTCAATAAAAAATTGCACTTACAAAACTAAAGATTGCACTTCAAATTCTTCACACTCAAGCTTCAAATTCTCATAAAATTAATATAAAAATTTTCAGCATTTAAAGAGGATTGTCCGATTCTACATAATTAAATATTAATAATCACTAATGAAATAATAATTAAAAATCTCAATTTTTATTAACTTCTTAATATTTTTTCCTCTGTATTTCTGTTTTAATGTTTTTTTCAATAAAGATTCCAACAAGAATTCTTTTAATTCACTTCGCATTAATATTATGTAAATAAGAAATGAATTAATTTTATCATAAGAAGAACAAGCAAAGAAAAATTGCAATCTTAATTTTTTTTCATACATATATTTATAAATTATAAGACGAATCAAGACATGAAAGCCACGCGACAATCTCAGTAAGTTGGCGATATTGGTAATTATATTTTACAGTTTTATTGGTTCCCCCATAAAAAATCTTAACATATACATAAAATGAAAGCATTTCTTCGTTGCTTATCGTGTGACAAAAGTTGCAGCTTACGTTATATTGAACCGTCATGTGAAGCAGAGATTCTGTAAAATTATGCATTGGAGAAAAAAATCAGGTTTAAATTACATGACATAAAAGCCATTTGCAGTCCCTGTTCAATTAACTTTTTCGCTCATCAACTGATTAAAAACGATTTGTTTGTTCAACCTGCATCAATGGCTCTGCATTTTTTGAATGCAAAGAGATACAGAGAGTGTTAATGTCATTACTCATTTACCACTACGGGAATGTTTGTTTTTTAATATTTATTATTTTTTTTTTGGATGAATCTTCTAGAATGCCTGGGGAAGTTTTTACTCTTTATGTATGACTGGAATTTAAAAGGTTTTGTTGATATTTTTTAGACTTTTGACTTGTTATTTTTTTAAGTCAATTTTTTTGAATTTTTGCAAAATTTTAAGCAACGATTAAATTATTTTTAAAAAGCTCTGATCTATTTTTGAGTCAAAAATAAGGTAATGACTTTTTTTGAATTAACAATAAAGCAATGACTTAATATTGGGTCAAAAACAAAGCAACGACTCAATATTGATGTGAATTAAACAGAAACACACTAAAGAATTAAAAATCGCTTTATTCTTCAATCACCATTCATCCCATTCATACTTTTCAAAAATCTCCAACCTGACTACGATGATAAAATTAAGACAGACTTACCAGCAAGTGAAAAAAAACCGTTTTCATTGCGAAAAAAATTACCCGAAAATGATGTGATTAAATCGGCACATCATCATATCACTGTTGAATGTTTCTGTAGATGATGATAAATAGCGAAAGACGACCAGCCCGCATCTCTTTTAAATCACATGAGACATCAAGACATGAGGAAATGAAAGGTCCATCGATATATCAATTAGACAGTTCACGCACTTTTAAATTTTACCGTTGTATGATGAAATTTATGTAATTGAAGAAGCTACAGCTCAGTTTTGTTTTAATTACCAATTTTTTTAAGATGAAAATAATTAACAAGTTTAAAAGATTTTTTTCCATGGCCAATTGAAATTTTTACGCAGTTAACTTCGATCAATAATTTATTTTTTGTTTCAAATTTCTCGACATCAAAATAGTTTTTTTTGGGGCTGTTTTTTCAAAATATATAAAATAAAAAAATAAATTCGAGCAGCTGAAAAGTTTGTTGTTGGAGAAATTGAAGGCACACACAAACGGCTTAAAAACTGTATTTCATTTGCTCTTTTTTCTGCTATTCATAACACAGCCCGGTGTGTGACTTGCTTTTAAGACATTTGATGCCGTAAATATTTCAGTTTCGAATATAATATCGTGTAATTAATCTAATTTAATTGAAAGTAGAAATTTTAGGATGGAATGAGTAGAAACTGTTAGATTTTGATGTGGATGAGTAGATTGAGTTGAGGCTCTGGTAACAGTGGTTTTTTAAAAAAACGTAATCTAGGTTCATTACTTTTTATTGTTAAAATCTTAAATTTTGCGTGCTAATCGTAAAAAAAATCAAAAATTTTATCAAATTCATCCAAATTCTAACTTACCCACCATCAAAATTCATTTTTATCATCCCAACAAATTCACTTTTAAACGATAATCATCAAAAAATCCATCACAAATATCTCAAAAAGTAATCACAAAACATACAATCAATCAAAAAAAATCTCAATTCTTGTTAAATTGTAAAGACAAATTACTGGATAAAAGTGTATGTACCTTCATGCATTGCATGTAATGAGTGACTTTGTCCCGCACATGAAAGAAATATACTTTTTTTGTGTTTTGTGCATGGCGTATCAAATTACAGACAGCGTAATTCACAGTTTTAAAAAGCGTTTCCACCGTCTCATTGTTGTGTGGAATTTTTATTAATGCAAATGAGAATTTGAGTTTTAGAGGATGCAGTTTGGGTTGTGTGACTAAATTTAATAATTCAATTTGAACCTTTTAATTTGTTTAATTGCTAGGATTTTCATGGAATTTTTTTTTTAAATTTTCCACCAATAAAATATGTGAATGAAGCCATGACTTACAATTTTACAAATTTAATAACACAAAATAACAAGCGTCTAATGTCCCATCCACCATGCACTTACATTTCTTACTCATTTTCATTAATGATCTGTTTCAGTATCAACAACTAACTACCAGCAGATAAGCACAGTCCTCAGGCAATGGAACATGGCAAGCACATATAAAAAATAAAAATAAAAAAAATTCAGTCGACATTATGTGTTGCGTTTATAAATGCAATTCTGGAGGGATCAAAAATTATCAATTCAATTAAATTCGATTGCTTTGGTCTCGTTTTTAATACAAACTAAACAAAAAAATTTTGATGACTTAGAATTATCAGGTATTGAATGGTTGTGCTGCTTAAAACATCTGTAATTATCGGAGGCCACAAAAAAGCAGAGAGAGACTCACTGAATAAAGAGGAATTGTTTATTTTTGCAATGTTTAGGATGATCATTGAGTAAATAATGAAATTGAAACACGCGTCGTCGATGTGGAAATGGAATGAAGCCTTAAAGCATAATCACCAATTAGATACTAAAAGTATTTGATGTAAATTTTGCCTTAGGCTTATAATAATCTATTTTACATGTCAATATTGGGCAGGAATTTTAATGTTTGTTTAAGGCTTTATAAAAAAAATATTCGTGGATTAGAAATATTTTTGAGGCTATATCACGTGTTTCAGGTCCTGTTTTCTGCAAAATAAAATTTCTACAATAAACAATCAAAAAATAACATTGCAGCATTTATCTTATAATTGAATGACATGACGAACGTGATCTGTGAAATTTTGTTCATAAATAACTTCATTCTCAAGACCTCCTTGTAGTATGCAACAGAAATCTGATTTTGAATGAATTGGACTTAATATATCATTAGAAAAAAATCGCTTGGTTGATGAACTTGAAAATTATTGAGGATTAGTGAATGATCCCAAAGTGTTCCCAGTGAGGAAATTTTTAAGAAGTTTTGGTTCAAAAGATTTAAAAAATACATTTTCGCTTCAAAAGATGCGAAAAATATATTAATAAGCATGCAAACATTTTTAATAGTAAATTCCTAAAACATTACTTCAGAAGATTCAATGTTTCGCATCTGGTGCTTTAAAAGATTATAGAATTTTATTTCTTAAAATCCTTAAAACTTAAACTTTAAAGAATAGAAATTTAGCTTTAAAAGATCCAAAATTTTGCTTAAAAATATGTTAAATATTTGCTTCAAACTCAACAAATAAATGCAAAATTTTTAAAACCCCTCTAGAATGATCCAAAAAATAATTACTCGAAACTGAAGTAAAGACATAATAATTTAGTACGACTAAAATTGACTAAGAAGCATATCAAAACAAACAAGATAAAACATAGCAATCCATGACAACACAAAACATAAAAAAAAAAACAAAAATAAAACTGCGAATTCAATTTCTGATCGTTTCGTCTTCATTTCACGATAATAGAACACCCAAATAAGCAAAACGGATGTCAATATATCTCTTAATTGTACATGAATGTCAATGAGAATTTGTTTCAAATCACAAATTGAAATCTTACATGGATGACGATGATGATGGTAGATTGGTAGAATTGCACAAGAGACATAAGACATGAGAAGCAAGAGATTTAGAATGATCGTAAATTTGTCGCACTCTTTCGAGATGATCGTGAGTACATTTCAAGATCTTCTTTTACATTTTCTCATTTCAATGATTTTTTAGCTTTCTTATTTTAATACTGTTGCTTTAACAACAAAAGTCATCGGAGATGAAGGTAGGAAAATTGAGGGATGATTGTGGATGTTTGTAGATTTTAAATACAAAAGCGCATGTTTTGGTAAATTCATATTTTGAAACAAATTATTTGCATCTTTTAAAGCGAAAATTCGCATCTTTTGAAGCAAAAATTTGCAGTTTTTGTGGCAGACATTTGCAACTTTTGAAGCAAAAAACTAAAAATAACAAAATGCACTGAAAATTTCTACATTTTTCATCAAAATTCAGTTTCTAAATCAGCTCAGCCTTCATGTCATCTCATTCCATTCAAGCAATCATTGACGTGGCGAGAGAAATGAGTCAAAACAAAACAATGGGTAAATAAATGAGAAGAAAAGAAAAATAGATGAAGATGCGAATATCTGTCAGTCGTAACTTTCCAACAATAAAGACCTCCATAAAATGTCATTTGATTGTTTGGCTCGCATGCATATTCATGTTGAAGTAATTGATTTTGTGCCTAGAACCATAAATTAGAAATTCACCACTTAAAACCGCAATTCTCATATCTTGAGACGACTGTTTTTTAATGATTTTTTGTTTGAAAGTAAATTTTAAAAGAGTTTACATTTAAAAGAGGATCATCAAGATGTATTTTCTATCTGCAAAAAAGCCACATTTCTATCTTTGCCCACATGTTGCATTGACTTTATCTACACAAAAGATTTTTTACTCTTGTTTTATGATCTCAAGTGTTTTCATTATCTTTTCTTGTGTTCCAAAGACTTAATAGCTTTGAATACTTGATAAATATATATTTTTTTTAAAAAAAAACGAAGATGTTATAATGTGAATAGAAGAAATATTTGATCACTTTGTCTGATCTTTGATTTTCTTCATAGAATTTAATTTTCGCATCATTTGAAATTTAGCTTTATTTTCTCTTAAATTTTTTGCTTCCATTTTGCGTCATCTGAATTTTTATACATCATTTGACCTTTTGCTTCAATTTTTGCATCATCTGAATTTTTGCTTCAATTCTTGCATCATTTGATTTTTTGCTTCAGTTTTCCCATCGTTTGATTTTTTGCTTAATTCTTGCATCATCTGATTTTTTTTTTTGCTTTAATTTTGCGTCATTTTTAATTTTTGGTTCCATATTAACATTATTTTAGTAATTAAGAGCTGCGTCTTAAAGATTTTACAATCTAAAAATCTCAAAAACTTATCCTAACTATAAAGTTGACAATTTTGTTGTTTTTCTCCTTTTTTGTCGTCGATGTCTTAAACAATCAAGGAGAATAAGCGCAAAAGAACCGCAATGTGCACCTGTAAAATTTATTTAGGATCAGTTATTTTAGATCCTTTTTCTGAAGCACTGCAAACATTCTCCTTTTTGCCCTTCTTTTGATGGCGCCAATTATCCAGTTAGATTTGAAATCGCATCTTTTTTCTTATCTTTCTGAAATCACAGAAAAATTAATTTATTGTCAATGACTTTTTAAGTGACATTACAGCTATACACATGTTCTATCAAATTTAGTTTTGGTTTTTTTTTATTTTTGGGTATATCTACGATGACTAGAAGATGCGCACGAGACCAAAATATAGAAAATTAAATTTTTAAAAAATTTTTACATCTGAGATTGAATGCTACTGATATACAGTAGCGTCCAAAAATTTGCGGACAAGAATATTTTTATATAAATTATGCGATAACTTTTTTTCCAATGCATGAATTTTAATGCGGTTTTCGATGTTAGATTTGTGTTTCAAAACTACATTAGATAATATACAATTTTAGTTAGAAATGCTTGTAACTTAACCTCAAAATTAATTTAAATGTATTTTCTAAAGTTCAAAAATTTGCGGACAAGCTTTAGATAAACTTATTAATTTTTTTAATGTTGCAAAATCTTTTAAATTAAAAACAATCTGTTGATTATTTGAATCTATGACAATATTAAATAAAACTACTAAACTTTATTTAATTTTTGAATAAGCTTTAAAGCAGCTATTAGCCTCAAAATTTTGTATGGCTTTTCCCCATAATTTTTAATTTGTTAATATTTTTTGAAACATTTTAAATTAATGATATTACATTCATTTGATAGCATTTTTAATTATCTTTCAAATGATATATAATATATGCAGCTTATTTAGAAATATAAAGTAAATTTAATAAAAGTTTGTCAAAAATGAAGGCGAAAATTCACAAAAATTTTAAAAAATTGTAATTTTTTTAATAAATAGACTTTTAAATGCAGATTTTTGAGTATAATTCTTTAGATTTTAATTGCTTTTATCAATTAAAACACATTTAATTGATGTATGATTACTTTCCATCGAGAAAATGGTATGACAAGAATCAATTGTTCTGTCTTCTCAATAAGCAAAATAATTAATTTGATTTTTTTCTAAAACTATGCATTTAAACTAGATTCAAATGGTTTTATTTTTACAAAAACATTAAATAAAGACAATAAAAATGTTCTATAATTCTTATATTTGATAATAAGTAGCAAAAAGAAGAATTAATTATTTTGCTTATTGAGAAGACAGAACAACTGATTCTTGTCATACCATTTTCTCGATGGAAAGTAATCATACATCAATTAAATGTGTTTTAATTGATAAAAGCAATTAAAATCTAAAGAATTATACTCAAAAATCTGCATTTAAAAGTCTTTTTATTAAAAAAATTACAATTTTAAAATTTTGTAATTTTCGCCTTCATTTTGACAAACTTTATTAAATTTACTTTATATTTCTAAATAAACTGCATATAATATATATCATTTGAAGATAATTAAAAATGCTATCAAATAGAATGTAATATCATTAATTTAAATTGTTTCAACAAAAAATATTAACAAATCAAAATTATGAAACCATACAAAATTTGGAGCGCTAATAACTGCTTTAAAACTTATTCAAAATTAAATAAAGTTTAATAGTTTTTATTTAATATTGTCATAGATTCAAATAATCAACAGATTATTTTAATTTAAAAGATTTCGCAACATTAAAAAAATTAATAAGTTTGTCTCAGGTTTGTCCGCAAATTTTTGAACTTTAGAAAATATATTAAAATTAATTTTGAGGTTAAGTTACAAGCATTTCTAACTAAAATTGTATATTTTCTAATGTAGTTTTGAAACACAAATCTAAAATCGGAAACCGCATTGAAATTCATGCATTAGAAAAAAAGTTATCGCATAATTTATACAAAAATACCTCTTGTCCACAAATTTTTGGACGCTACTGTAAGTTGTTCTGGAATTTTTTAAGATTGCATGATGCTTGGTAACAAAGCATTAATGAGATTGTCTAATGTTCTTGTTAAGAATGCTAACCTAAGATTGAAGAATAAGTGGCAAGTTTTAGATCATTAAGCAAACATATAAAATTATGTACAGAAATATTTGCATAATTTTTCAAATTGTGTCCATGTCATCAATATAAAAAAGCCCCTAAAAACTCTAATCATCTTGATATGTCCACACTTATGTCAATTTACATATTCACACAATTAGAAATTGTCAATAAATTTATACAATTTCAGTACTCTTAAATCATCGATTCATAATCATAACAAGATGTAAACGATAAACTCACAATAATTTTCATTAAATCTTAAATTGCCCTCAATCGATTTAGATGCGATTGCCATTATTACCGAAAAGAGGCTGAGCCAAGAAAGTACATACAGGGGGACGCTACCGGTATTCAATTAAATCTGGCATTTTTTTATTATCTCTTACTCTACTTTACATTTACGACGATCTTGTGAATGTGAAAAATGCGAATAAAATATCAGACGGTAGTCAAATGTGCTTAGTGGGTAGTTATAGTGTTGAAAGGTTGTCTGTCATTAGGTACTGTGGTAAAAATGTTAAAATTAAAGTCTAGAAAAATTTTGAAAGTCTCAAGTATAGCAATCTAGTTCATGGTGCAAGAATTTTTTAAATTTTAGAAAAAATCGATAATTTTGAAACATTTTTGTCTAAAAATTTGGACAAAATCGTTGGTTTTGACCATCATTTCCTAATATTGCATTTAAACTTTGAAACTCATAATTTATTGTACAAAAATAATTTTACATCCAAAACTAACGAGCACTCCATCACTAGTACAACATTAAACCAAAGAATTCACTCAAGGGCTCACTTATATGCGTTTCTTATTAGTATTCATCGTTGAGCGATTAAATCTTGTAAATTGCATGCATATCGGTCTTAAATGAGATTCATGCAATCATGAACAGAAGGTACAATAAGGCTTTTCAATGATGGTAGATTGAGTGCCTTAAATATGATATTATTGCACTTTTTGAGGTTCTAATAATGATAAATTGATATTAGATGTAATTGAAACTTTATCAACGTTTCAATAAATTCTTTTTTGTCAATTTTAATTTTTTTTTTTCGAGGATGTGTTTTTCAATTGATAATTACTGCTTGTAAAATGACTTTTGTTTGCTTTAAAATTTAATAAATAGGTTGGGATATAAAGTAACAGAAGGGAGAAGAAGTTGTAATTAAGTATTTGTGCCGCGAGGTCTTATTGGCAGACGACTGCGAGAAACGTCGCAAAGAGTCGTAAATTATAAGAATAAAATTATTTCAATGAAAAGAAAATAAAAAATTCTAGTATGAAGGTTTTTATTCGTTTTAGAAATGAATTTTTTTTTTTGAGTTTAGAATTGAATTTTTTGGAATTGAAGCGCTTTTTAAATTAATTTTGAATTGCAATGACTATTAAAGAAAAATTAAAAAATTTGGAAACTAAATTTTAAAATGAAATATTTTTTGTTTTAAAAAAAATTATTTTTATTTATTTTTGCAAAATTTAACATTTGATGAAAAACTCAAAAAGACAAATTTAAAGAATAATTAATTTTTTTAAAATTTTTCTAAAATTTCTGCTAATAAGAACTTTACATTCGCAGTCAACATCAGCACATGATTCCCTTTAATTCATTCCTTTCAAGTCGCTAGGTGCGCAGTTTTAACGTTCGTTTGAAAATGTTCTTTAATTCTTTATTCTTATTTTTCAATAGCGAAATCTCTTTTCAGAAAAAAAGTAGATTCTATTGTCCTATTGAATCGACAAAAAGAGACTTTTTTGTGAACATAAAAACTACTTTTTTCTGAATTTTTATTCCAATTCAATTGTTAATAACGTTTTTGAGACGTTATGAGAAAAATATAAAAAGAAAAAAAAAATCTCAGGAGGGTGCAAAATTACACGTGTTGTGATTTTTCAACTTTTTTTTTTTTTTTTTTTTGAATTTCTAGTAGAGTTGACTTGAAAGAAATAATGAGTTGAATTGCAGTTTTAAAGGAGGAATTTTGAAGGTTAAATGGTATTCTTATAAGAAATTTTCAAGAACAAGTTGAGATTTGATTTATGAAGGGTCTGAAAAGAAAGAAGTTGAATATATAAAATATGTAATAAGAAACACTGACTGTGATGATTTTAATGGAATTTTTTGAAGCAAAAGTATTTTGAAAATGGCACTTGAATGATCATGCTTGATAATTTATTTGTTAAGGTTGAAAAATTCCTTTTGAGTTCATTTTAAAATATTTGAAAATTCTGAAGAAATTCCTCTTGGGTTGTTTTTATTAAAATGTTTGAAAATTCTAAAAAAATTCACAGAAAATCTCACTTCAAATTGTAACTTTCAAAAAGAAAACTCTTAGAAATCCAAATTTTCGTTCAGGTAAATTAAATTAAAGCTCATCCCAAAGCGACATATTAATGAAAATATATTTTGTCTCCTTCAACATAATTATCGAATTTTTAATTTTTCATACCTAAAATATTTAATAACAGCAAAACTAAAGGACCGAAACATTAATATCATCAAGGAGACATAATAAGTCTCATAAATAACTTTGATGCTTCTGTTTTATTTTTTGTCTCAATTTATTTGCTCTCGTTTTAATTTTTTTTCGGTCTTTCTTAAAAAGGACTTCCAGACCTGTACTAAATTATTTTATCGTTCCTTGCGGTATTTGTTTTTTGATTTTTTACGGTTACTGCAGAATTTTTCTTTTTTTTTAGGATCTATAAACAATTTATTTTAAAGGTATGAATTTTTTTGTGATCAATAAAAATTGGGCATGTGAACTAGAATAAAATGTCCTTTATAGCAATTTTTATTGCACATCACTCCCATTTCCTTCCAATAACAATTCAAGATTCCGAAATTGCGGAAGTTGGAAATAAAAAAAAATCAGTTTTGAAAAACCAACAAATTCTTTAGTGAATGCTATAAAAACCACAAAGAAAAATTATTTTATGTCCTTTTGTAAAAAATGAAGTAAATTTACCGTAAAAATAAGACTCTATTAAAAATTTATTTCAAAATCATTTATTTGTGGTTAGACTCAAGTTAGTTTGTGTTAATAAGAAAGAAGCTTAAAAAATTTTTTGAGCAAATATTTTAGAAATCATTTTGAATTTGGCTTTATTTAAAATCCTTTTAAAATTAGTTAAATTAATTTAAAAAAATTTTTATACCTAAATAGAAAAAAACTTCAAAAGTTTCGAAACAGTTAGAAAATCTTCTTTTCTTTTGTTTTTTAAAAAATATTTTTCATAAAATTTTAAATTCGGAAAAAATACTAAAAAAATCATTTTTTCATTCACTGCGCAAAAACCAAATCGTTTATTTCATAATTAATCACTAAAATGTTCAAAAATTTCTATAAGAATATTAATTACATTTAATCATATCAACAAATCCATCCCCACAGCATCCCCACCCATAAAAAAAAATAAATTTCTTAAAATAAATTTCATCTGTTTTTGTTTGTTTAACAACATCATTTACAACACTGGCAACAGCAACAGGTCATTTTTGCAGGCAGACACTTGCTGCATCAAAAAATCATTAACGAAGTAGAAAAAAAATGTTAAAGATTTATTGCATGCAGTTTCCAAGTATCCCTATCACTGAAATCTGATCTACAAAATATTTTTCAAAAATCTATCAAATATCTAATTTAACTTTTATGATATTTGACCGATTTTTGTGCACCCATCACCGCTTGGCTCATCATAAATTTGTTGTAAATCAATTTGTTAATAAATTTGTAAAACGTCATCAGATTTTTTTCTTAAAAAATTGCTTCTTTTTATAAAAAAATTCTGGAAACATTTTCTTAACGATGTTGCTTGCCGTGGATCTAAACTGTTTATGGGATTAATAAATTTTTGGTACACAATAGCTCAATGTGATCTCCCATTGAGTCCTCCAAATCAATTATGAAATTTTTTCGAATTTTTTTTAGTTTTAAGATTTTTGGATTAAAAATGTAGAAGAATTGAGAATCGGTTGAATAAATTTTGAGGTTAAGTGTTATACTGAGGAGCCTTAACAAGACTCTCTATAAAAAATTACATACATTTAAAATTATTCATCTTCACGAGTTTCTTTTAGTTAATATCTAAAAAATTCTATTAAAAGCCATCCTAGCGCCTTCATAAACTAAATTACTCCATCCTTTATTCATCACAAGCACATATGCCCCTGACTGTTCCTCATAAACAATAACAAGAATTAATTCCAATCCTTAATGTATTTCCAATCGTAGACGCACAAGATCCTCGAAAATTCTACGTGATAAATGATTCTCGATCATAATTCATCCTCACACAAGCATTTTAAGGCATGAATTAAGTCTAATATCATTTAATAAATTAATTTTTTTCTCCATATTAAAAATGAATTTAAATGTCGATGTATTGCCACGTTCTTATGTGATCAAAGCATATTATTAATTCAAAAAAGTAACTTGGCAGATGATCACTAACAAAAAAAGAAGACATAACACAATTTTTTTTTGATATTCCAATAAAAAAAATTACGCAGTTTAAACAACCAGCAGATAACATCGAAATTATCTGCAATTTCTAACGGTAAAAAAGTAAAGAAATAATATTGACGGCAGCATGCATGTTATGATCGTCACAAAGCTGTCATTTAGCGCTAAAGTACACGTACGCATGCATAATCACACACAATTATTTTTTTTTTTTTTGGCAATATGAAAATTTTCAATTTTCAATGTCTTTTTCTGGTTGATGGGGCTGAATTTGGGAAGATTAGGTGTTGTATTTAGGGTTCAGTTTGGGATTGAAATTTGTTATGCTGCAGAATTTTGTAAAATTTAAAAAACTATATTCCTTATTAAACTTGGGTTTTTAAATCAATTACTAGGTAGGAAAAAGCGTCAAAATCATTTTGAAAATCATAAAATTTGAATTAATGAAGGCTCAAAAATTATCAATTTTGTACAAGTCCTTACTAAATAACAACATTTTCTTTCTCCAAAATGCTTTTTCAAATCTTACCAACCCACATCATTAACCAAACGATTTAAAAAAATTTCACTCTTTCTTTACCTTTATTCTGTTCTTTCACCATAAGTATAAGTAATATGGTAATGTATAAAAACAGAAAAGAAGAAAAAACTGGTTAATTTAATTTTTATTGACTATATCATGTATTCATGAGTACATATTTCAGTACATTTTAATTTTATATACATTTTTTTTTGTTGAAAAGTGATTACAGATTCAATGAACTTCAACAGATAAGTATGTACTCACAATTGATGAGAGAAAGGAGTAAAAGAATTGCAAATTAAAAAGAAAGAATGAAAAATTTTTGTTCTGGTTGTAAGTTCTGATGAAAGGGGGAGTCAAGGGGTGGAAATATGAGAGCTTTTGTGTTGATTGTCAACAATAAGGTCGTAAACTGTATTTTGCAAAAAGTTTGACTTTTAGATTAGTTCAAAATTAAGATCTTGGTTTCATCAGGATTTTAAAGCACTTTTCTGTAACTTTTAAAACTGAAAGTTCCAAAAAGGAGCAAAATATGGACTCTAGTGATTGAAATTTCTCTAATTTAATATTAGATAAATTTTCTGCTTCAGAAAGTTAAATTCTTCTTCACATTTTTGAAATCTACTCAAAACTGTCTAAAACTCCTCAAAAAGAATCAAAATCTATCAAGAAAGTAACCCCCTTGCCATAGTACTCCAATTGCATCAACCACAAAAAAAACCTTCCACCACATACATGATGCATAAAAATTATCAATTTTCTCATTTAACGGCATTCACACTGATTCACGTGCCAATTGTGAGAGTAAAGAAAAAGATAAGAAATGAGAATTTTTCGTTCATGCAACATGAATTTTTCCAACAATAATGACAACGTGGAGTCCTGCTTATGGCGTAAAATTGGAAGCCTTGCGCGCTTCCGCAATTTATTTAAAGAACTTTGATATCGATTTGCAATTCGATTCAGTTTAATTGGTAATGCGCTCCTGTTCAACATTACATTTTCATTGTCGAACGATCATGATTATGGACGATGATGATTATGACATGGTCAATGTTATGCTCAAAGATATTTTTCAGTAAATAATGTGCGTATAATAAGAATATTGAGAAGCTCGTTCACCTTCGATGCGTTGTTGATTTTTTCAGTCCTGCTACTTTATTGATATTGCCTCTTTCATTATTGCTATTGGTTGTGTTTGTATTGTGAGTCAATAGGCGTGGATCATTGTCGCCAGACAATGAAACAAAAATTTTTTTACTTTTAATTTATTGATAATATTTTTTTTTTTTTTTATTTTGCTGTTAATGATTTAATGAGGTTGACAAAAATAAAAGGTTTATGATTTATGGAAGGGAATTTTTCGTCGAATTTTTGCCTAATTAATTACTTAATTTTGTTCTTTTATTGTCGAGCATTCGTTTTAAGAAGTTGGTCTTGGTAGACTTCATTTTTGAATTTTAATAGAGCAAGTTCAAATCTCTTGAAAATTCTGGAAATCAAATTAATTCATCTCAAGCACTAAATCCCATAAATTTTAAGTCTACAAAAAATTTCATTTATTTGCGCTTTATTCCATTAATTTACTAACTATCCTTACTAGTTTATGACATACATCTTATTTAAAGCTTAATTCTCTTTGACCAATCAAAAATAAAATTTTTAAACAAACAAAAATCCGTCCAGCAAAAACCACAAAAAACAGACAAAGAACCTTATGAATATTCTAGTAGATTAATATATTAAAAAAATGTATAAATTTTCTGTGTATTTTAATTTGAAAATATCAATATCAAAAAAATCGACAAAAGAATTCCAAGTATGAAGCTCAGAAAAAAAGGTCTTCATTTTCAAACGACACAGTCGCTTGGCGTTTCTAAGGAATCTGTGAAATACACAGATGCGATAAGATATGAGCTAAAGAAGTGCATATCATAGAACAACACAAAAAAAATCGAATATTATCTTTTGTCAAACACATTTGCGATGATCACAGCAAGTGGTCTTTCTTGCCTGCTCTCGTTATTTATGTCCAATTTTTTTTTATTCTTCATGTCATCGTCTACTTTTTGTGCTCTTTTCTTCTCCTTCTTTTATGTCCAAAACGATATCTATAATTAATTTTTTGTTTGTAGAACCGAAGTTGCATCTTAAATGCTCCATAAATTGAGATATTCTTCATCACAAAAAAAAAATATCTGATGACACAATTTTTAAGATAAAATATGAAAGAAAAAAAATTGAGAAATCTAAATTTTTTCTCTCTACAGCTGAATTCATTTGAGCTCGTGGCAGAATAAAAAGTTGAATTTAAAAGCGAAAATGAGATTAATGGAGTCATTTAGACGACAGCCCGACACAACATTGAATTTAAATTGAAACATTATCAATGATGATGATCGAATTAGAATTGAATGGCATTATAGAGATTGGAATTGAGGATGAATTTGAAAAGTTTTTAGTATGGCAGTTAAATTTTTATTTTTTTACGATCATTTATTGAACTATTATACAATTTGAACATTTTTAAAGCAAATAATTTTACGACATTAAACTAAGTAGGCTTGTATTATCTATAGACCTCCTTTTTCCTTTTTAAAATACAACTGTCTAGTCCTTACGTCAAAATTTATTCAATTTTATTAAAATCCAGCACTTAAATATATTTTTTTTATCCTCTATCGATTGTCACGTGCCACAAGCAATCAAAACACCACAAACTTCAATTAACGAATATTTTCAAAAATCTCGAAAACTAATTAAAGTTTCAACGGAAATACCAAAATCTTTAATATAGAAATTATTAAACGTGACATTTCTATCACAAAAAACATTCCAAAAATGCTCAAGAAACATCAATAAACTAAACGATTATGACAATATCGAACAATATGCAAATCATCATATTGTCTACAAATTTTTGTTTTTTTTTCATGAATGAAGCTGTTGCAGCGGAAGTAATCCCGTCAAAAATGCTGTTTTTCTCGCTTTTATTCTTCACAACTGATTATGAATTCTAATTCGTCAATAATTTTCATTTTTATTGCATTTGCTCGCCGTCTACTGTCACCTTCCACTTTGCCACAGCCGACAAATAATAATGCAATTAATATGAAAATCAAATTAATTTCCTATCCACGATTCACGAAAGAATAAATAAAAAAAAATAAATTTTTAAAGTTGCATAAGTTAATGAGATTATTTTTTTTAACCTCACATGACGTTTTGCGGTCACTTGGTAACGATAAATTGACATTGAAAATTATATCAGGGATATTAATACCACACACAGGCTAAATGATTAAGGATGTGTACCACAAATCTGCATTAAACAAGACGTTTAAGACACGAAGATTATGAGGTACAAATAGGGATAATTATAAAGTCATTTTCAGTATGAGGACTTCCGTTTTTAACTCGAGTTGTGAGAAATTTTTGTGACTTGTTATGTCTTATTTACTTGAATAAAGTTTATCGTTATGGATAATTGGGATTGATGTTAATTGCGAGTCGTGAGGCTGAGGATAAGGTTGGTGATTAATGTAATGATCAAGGCTCAGACACTCAAATTAAAAATTGTAAAATTGTACAATTTTTAAAATTTGTATGAAAAAATTGCAATTAATTGCAATTTTTCATTTTTTCTATGAAAAAATTGTAAAAAAGTGCAATTAATTGCAATTTTTTACAATTTTTCACAATTTTTTCATAAAAAAACTAAAATCAATTTTTTTAATTAGGATGAAAAATCCCTCGGAAAAGCCATTTTTCGCCTCAGTTTTCTTAGATGAGATGAAAAACCCCTCGGAAAAACGATTTTTCGCCTCAGTTTTCTTAGATAAGATGAAAAACCTATCAGAAAAGCGATTTTTCGCTTTGATTTTCTTAGATGAGATGAAAATCCCCTCAGAAAAGCGATTTTTCGAGTTGATTTTCCTATTTGAGATGAAAAACCCCTCAGAAAAGCGATTTTTCAAGTTGATTTTCTTATTTAAGATGAAAAACCCCTCGGAAAAGCGATTTTTCAAGTTGATTTTCTTAGTTAGGATGAAAAACCACTCAGAAAAGCGATTTTTGAGTTGATTTTCTTAGTTAGGATGAAAAACCCATCAGAAAAGCCATTTTTCGCGTCGATTTTCTTAGATGAGATGAAAAACCCCTCAGAAAAGCGATTTTTCACGTTGATTTTCTTATTTGGGATGAAAAACCTCTCGGAAAAGCCATTTTCGCGTTGATTTTCTTAGTTGGTATGAAAAACCCCTCGGAAAAGCGATTTTTTTACGTTGATTTTCTTAGTTGGGATGAAAAACCCCTCGGAAAAGCGATTTTTCGCGTTGATTTTCTTAGATGAGATGAAAAAACCCTCGGAAAAGCGATTTTTCGCGTTGATTTTCTTAGATGAGATGAAAAAACCCTCGGAAAAGCCATTTTCGCGTTGATTTTCTTAGTTGGTATGAAAAACCCCTCGGAAAAGCGATTTTTTACGTTGATTTTCTTAGTTGGGATGAAAAACCCCTCGGAAAAGCGATTTTTCGCGTTGATTTCCTTAGTTGGGATGAAAAAACCCATCAGAAAAGCGATTTTTCGCGTTGATTTTCTTAGATGAGATGAAAAAACCCTCAGAAAAGCGATTTTTCGCATTGATTTTCTTAGTTGGGATGAAAAAACCCTCAGAAAAGCGATTATTCGCCTTGGTTTTCTTAGATAAGATGAAAAACCCCTCGGAAAAGCGATTTTTCGCGATGATTTTCTTAGATGGAATGAAAAACTTCTTTTGTGATTCTTGTGATTTTAAATCAAAATTTTTTAAAAATTGCAGAAAATTGTACAATTTTCAAAAAATTGTATGAAAAAAATTGGAAAATTGCGAAAAATTGTAAAAATTGTACAATTTTTACAATTTTTTCAAATTTGTATGAAAAAATTGTAAAAAATTGCAATTAATTGCAATTAATTGCAATTTTTTTAAGTGTCTGAGCCTTGGTAATGATATAAAGTTGTTTTGTGCTGTCCACTACGATTAAGTTATTTTTGAGGAAATATTCCTGAGAGTAAATTTATGAAAAAAATTTTAAAAATTTTAAAATTTTGAAAAAATTAAAAAAATTGAAAATAAAAAAATTAGCGTTAAATTTTGAAAAATTAAATTTCATTAACCAGAAAAGTTTTCAAATTAAACAAAATCATTTAAATTTGCATTTTAAAGTCCGATTATGAAGGAATTTAATTTTTTTAAATTTCTCAAATATTTTTCTATCAACTTCTCGGCAAAATTTTTAAACCATCAAAAAAATTATTGACATTATGACAATAATTTTAAGTGACTGAAAATGAGAAAATTGTTAAATTATGGATTTTTTGTGGATTTTTCTCTTTCTTTAAAAATTATTATTACATTAATATTAACATTAATATATTATTATTCAAGCTTCCTTTTTGTGGAAGATTGATGATGATGGGAATAAGAGAAAAATATATTAAAAATAAAATGTGAAAGACTGAGTTGAGAAAATATAAAATATTAAGTTTCTTTTTGAGAAAGAAACATTTTTGATTCCTTAAATTGTTAATTTTTATAATTCTGAAAAGTTACATTAATCACTTAATTTTAGGAATAAGAACTGATATTTTTAATGAATTGTAAATTGAAGTTAAGTATGTTCTGATTTAATGAGTTTTGAAAGGATATCAATTTTAAAAAATTTTATTCAGTTTACGTTTTTTTTTAATTTTTAAAAAATTGATAAATTAAATTTTGTTCAATTGCATAATTTCGATAATTTAGTTTATAATTTCAAACTTTGAGGGACATATTGATAGATTTATCATCAATTTCATCCTCAAGCAGTCACAACTCATCACAAAAAATGACGTGAAAATTTGTATGCAAAAAAAAATTTATTCATTAAAATCCAGGGTTGGACACGATTTCATCTTGATGAAAAATTTATTCATCCTGTTGTTAAGATGAAATGGGATGAAATTTTTGTATGAAGATGAGAATGATGAAGAAAAAAGATGAAATCTTGTCCACCCCTGGATTAAAATTCAATAAATTTTCAGTCCAATTGCACGAAAATCAACTTTTACTTTTTGTTCTTATACCTTCAATCACAAAATTTTTTGATCAAGAATCACTCAATCAGTAAACATGATTAATTCCCATGTCATATCATGTCAGCTACTTGCTTTAATATTTGCATTGCACTTTTTCTCTCATCACATAAATGCAAAATAAAATAAAAAAAAATATGAAATTGACGCATTCAAATTGAGCATTTAACATGAGTTAGTATGGAAAAAAGAAGTTGCTGATCATCAACGTTGGTGGTCGTTATCATAAGCAGAAACTTTTATATGCTTGTATCTTTGCTTTATTTTGCGAAAAGGGAAGCCAGAAATTCAATTATAAAAAAAATTTTAATTTTTTTGTTTAAATTGGAATTAAAATTTAATATTTTATGGAGATAAAAATGTTTGCTAAATGTTTTGAAGTAAATGAATTGTTGGACTTATTACAATGTATGCTGATGATTAGAACACTGAAAGAAATTTTTTAAGGAGTTTTTGTGGATCAAAAATTTTTTAAGTGAGTCTAAAATTGCTGAACATTTTAGGAAAATTTTCTAAACACATTAATTACTTAAAAACAAGAAAATATCCATCAAAATTCAAAATAAGTTGTCAAAATTTTAATTAATAAACCCTTAGAAAAGGGGGCCATTCACTTATTACATAACGCTCTGAGAAGGTAAGTGAACAGCGCCATACATAATCACATTTTTCATTTCTTAATTTGCTTGCATAATTTTTTTTTATTCTTCCAAAAACGTGTGCTTCACATTAAATTTACTTGTGGTCCACGCATGTCATCGAAGAAAAAAAAATCGAAATTAGTGCATGTCACTTTTACTGACAATAAATTTTTTATTCTTCTGTTTTCATCTTCACAGACATACGAAAAATTGTCGAAACTGTTTGGATAAAATTAAAATTTTTTACTAGAATTGTTTAAGGACTTGGAAAGTATGTCGTAGTTTTTTGAAGCTTTCAACTTTATTCCGAAGTTGAACTTCCAAAAATTAATAAATTTTACTAAATTCAAAAATTTTAGAAATTTCAATTCATCCAAAAAACAGCACACAACCCATCAAATTTATATTTAAAAAATATTTTGTCTCCAAAATAATTTTAATTTTTTTTTATTTAAAAAAATCACAAAAAAAAAACAAGTAATTGACGACCTCATGCGTCAAGGGAGATCACTCAACATATATAAAAATTCTCAGTGATTAAGAAATCAATGTAATTAAGTAATGAGTAACTCAATTAAGGGTCACAAAAATTCCACTCAATTTAATTTTTACTCAAATAAAGTCATGATTACAATGATGCATGTAACATCGTCAGATATCGTTGTAGAAGAGAAAAAGTATCCGGAAAATGAGTCAAAAGAGCAAATAAAGACAATTAAATTGAAAGATATAAAATAAAATAAAAATTGTAAACTTGCAACTTCTCCCATCATGACGGTTATGATTTTATATTGCACATTAGCAAGTTTGTTTTATGACCGCATCAAAAAATGTTTTTATTTTTTCTTGGTTTTAATTGAATTTACTTGAGGTATAATTGAAAATTTTATTTTAAAATTGTCTGATTGGCTTGAAATTTACAAGAATTAATATTTATTTGGGAAGTTTGAATTTTTTGAGTTCTTAAAAAAAGATTTTTGAAAATAAATAATAACAAAATTAGAGTCTTTCAAAAATAATTTCCATAAACCCAAAAAAATGCGCTCTAGTCCCCAAATTTCCTTACTTGCGAATCATTTCCTTCTAACTCTCAATTATATAGAACTGACCATGTCCAGGAATTGAAGTTTCTAATCTCAAGACAACTCGTTTAATTAAATGTGACTGGGAAATTCAATTAAGTATTCTCACTATTTATTTTTACCTCATAAATCAAGCGATTCTCTTTGATGAGAACGAAATGAATGCAAGTAAGTAAGTAAGTTAGAGAAAGTTTTTAATATCTTTGAAACTATAAAAAAAAATCATTAGAACTTTTTTCAAAAAAGTATAAAATTTAATTTTCTCTTTGAAATTTAAAAAAAAATTAAAAATCTCAAAATTTCAATTGCAAGAATTTAAATTTTGAATTAAATTAAAAAAATCTAAATTTTTTGAAGATAAGTTTGAAATCTTTGGATTAAATTTTTTAAAATTCTAAAAATCATAAACATTAATTTCTATGAAAATTTCTTTAAATTAAAACTAACTCAAATTTGATTTTTAATCTTTCAAAAATATTTTTTGAATTAAATTTAATATATTTTAAGATATTTTTTTCTTGTAAATAAATCCACAATGCGCAAATCTTAACTCATTCTTCCAACAGCAACGATATAAAAGTGGGCATGGAATCGAGATTTTATGTCTCAATTGTCTGCCGTCAGTACAACTCTCATCCGTACTTTTTACAGCAAGTAACATGAATGAGAATCGAAGGAAGAAGAAAGACGTTAATGGTTACGAGAAACAATTGTAATTGCAATGTTTTCAATCTTCTTCTTATTGGTTGTTCATAAGATTCTCTTGATCAATATTAATGGACATGCGATATGAATTAATAATGTGTTGATGGGATGGGTTCGTGGGTTAGGATTAGATTTAATTAAATTAAATTTTGATGATTTTCTTTTTTAATTTTTAACAGTTACATTTTAAATTCATAATATACTAATATGTATTTTCATGTCCCATACCTTCCACACAACCCCACAAACTCCGATAAGAAAAAAAAAACAATTTCTTCTCGTCGATTTCAATTATTTCTCTAAATGAAATTGTAATAAATTTTAATGTGGCAACGTTATGCTTGATATAAACATTAATTTAACATTTTCGATGCATTTGTGAACAATTTATTAGCTTTAGAGTTTTATTTTTTTGGGTAACAGAGAAACTTTTAGTTCAATAATAATTTATTATTTTAATAGTGTAGCATACTTAGGATCGTAAGTGCAAAACAAAAAGAAAATAATGTATGGAGTATATTAGTGTGAGAAGATGTGAGGAAGAATGTTTGATGTGATAATGATCCAATGGGGGGTTTTAGAATAAAATGTGAAAATTTTGAATTTTTAGAAATTGATGAATTATTTTTTTTGGAAGTAAATGTCAAAGTTAAGCAAAACTTAAGTTTCAAAAATTGATTTTTATCTGTATTTTAAATTTTTTTTAAAAAAATTAATATTAGTTGAACATAGCAATCCATGAAATATTTTATTTTGAAATTTTTTAAAAAATAAAACTCACTGGGAAATAATTTACAATCAACCAAAAGCAATAACAAGCACTAAGTGTATTAAAAAGTCTACGAGAATAGAATTTTTAATTAAAAAGGCAAAATCAACAGCCACAAAGCAGCATAAACTAACTTTTTCAATCGATCGTTTTGCGATAAAAAAAACGAACGTCACGCAAAGTGAAAAGATTTATGTAAGTTTGCGACGAAAGAGAAAAAAAAGTTAAAAATAAGTAAGCGGCAGGAAATGATTGAATTCTTATCAGAAAATTTACGATCGTGTGTGTTTACTTTTTTGTTCTCATGATGATGTTGTCGAATTGAACTACTGTGGTAGGTAAGAATGAATTTATTTTTATGTTTTATATTTAGAATATTTCTTTTCGATATGATAAGTTTTTGTCATTTAAATGACAATAGACGTTGATTTTTGGTATTTTTTAAATATGAAATAAGGACAGTTATTTATTCGATATTATCCTTGGATGTGCATTCCTTTCCCACAAAATTAGTTCTTGTTTAATGGGTTATTGTGCTGATGGAAATTAGGATATCTGGATGAAAGAATTTCTTTTTGTGAGTAATATTCGAACCGTTGAATTTAAATTGAAATTTTGGTTTAAAAATTTATTTCGCTTCTATAGAAGCAATTCTTTCGGGTAAACTAAACGTGAATAGTAAATCAACTAATGCAAAATAGCTAGTTTAAAAGAAGCTTATTTTTCGCATCAGTTGCGTCATTTAAAACAATTTTTGCATCAATTGAAGCAATTTTTTGCATCATTTGAAAAATTTTTGCATCATTTGAAAACTTTTTTGCATCAATTGAAGCAATTTTTGCATCAGTTGAATTAATTTTTGCATCATTTGAAACAATTTTTGCATCAGTTGAAGCAATTTTTGCATCGTTTGAAGCCTTTTTTGCATCAGTTGAAGCATTTTTTGCATCAGTTGAAGCAATTTTTTGCATTTGTTGAAGCAACATTTTGCATCATTTGAAGCCATTTTTTGCATCAGTTGAAGCATTTCTTTATTTTATGATGAAATTTTTTGCATCAATAAAGGCAAATCTTTTGCCTCCTCATTATCAAGTCTCTCTTCTATTGAAGCTGATTAATCATATTAATTAAAGCTAAATCTTTGCATCTTTATCGAGGAGTCAATATACAAAAAATATTGAAAACCACTCTAAATTTCAATGATCATTCACAAAATATTCTCATTCAAAGACATAAAAATCATTGAACTTCCACTTAATAGCTCTACAGCATATAAAAGACCAAATCAACATTACAATTTAAAGACAGTTAAAAACCACAAAAGATAAAGAAAAAAAATCTAAATGAAGTTCACGGTAATTAGGCTCCTTTAATGTTTCAAGAAATATCAAATTTCTCCTTCTTTTCTTCTCTCTTAATGGTCAATTATCGCATGCATGATGAGTCTAACATAAGAAGAATTAGATAAATGCATAGAAAAGAAGTTGAAAATCATGTTCATGAAAGTGAAAGGACATTATCATAAATTCTCATTTTGTCTCGCGCGGATATCTATAAAAAGGCACTAAAACGCGTTTTTCTCTTGAAGTTTTTTTTTCGACAAAAAGGATCTTAAAGAATAGAAAAAAATTCCTGCATATCAAGTTTAATTTATTCACAGTTTTCAAGGGCATCGACGCGAATGGCATTAAAGTCTGTAAGGATATCATGCAAGAATATCTTAAGATGCTTATTCAAATCAACTTTTATTTCATTCTTCTTTTTTATTTTTCTTTTGAAAGTAAGTCCTGCGAGGCAATTCTTTGAAATTTTTTCAAGCATTGATTTTCAACAAAAAATCTCATTTTTCAATTTTTTTCTCTCGTATTCTTCATTTGGCAACAAGAATTTTTTTGATCTCTCGTTCTTTTACAATATGAAATTCCTAGCACAATGCCAATAGTGATGCAATAATATTGATTTTGCAGATTAAAAATGCACATAACTCATAGAGAATTTTCTACAGTTTATTTTTGTTGCTTTTTCTTCTTGTTCTTGGGGATTGCAAAAGAAGATTTATTTTTTGAACGCAGTTAAGTTTGGAGACGTGATAAATATTTTTTGGTGGTAAAAAGCGCATTTTTAAATTTTTTTTAAAAAAAACATTTTCTCTAAAGTTTTTTTTTAAATAATTTTGTTTTATAGCAGACTTTGAAGACAAACTGCCTTCAAAATATTCGAAATTCAAAAAACCCCATCTAACTTCCCTCAAACTAAATCTTACGATATATCTTTGAAAAATCGTGCATGAAAGCAGCAAAAAGAAGAATTCATATAAAAAATTATTTTCTTCATCCACCCTCGTACAATAAACAAGGCATCAAGGAAGAGATTTCCCATATTTCTCAATATTTATTCCTCAGGTAGTTCCATACGACACACGAACACGCTTTTGTTACTGTTTCAATTCCTTTTGTTGCATCAGAGGATCCCAAAAAAAGCAGTGATCACTGTCGTAACTTAAGAAAATAAAATAAATCTAATGTTAGTTTTAGAGCACAGAACATAAATAAGAAGAATTGAATAGAAAAGAAGAAAAATAATCGTCTATCTTTGTAGTATCCATTGTGAATTATTATGTGAATTTTGATCCTTTAATCAAACATCATTTTTTATGGCATCATCTTTTTTTTTTGCTAGACAATGGATACAATTGCAAACAATAGAAAAGATTGATACAAGTTTCTTGTGATATCGTAAAAAAATTGTTTCATTTTCATTTTTATTAAGTTTGAGAGAATTGTTGGTACGATATTTTAATCACTTTCTTAGATACTATGATAAGAGTAAACAAGAATTGTAATTTTGAAAAATGTCACAAAAAAATTAAAAAAACTTTATTTTGATGTGTTTAGTTGTTATCGACAGGATTTGAACATGTAGATAGTTATTGTAAAATTCATAAAATTCATAATAATTTTAAAATATTTTTCACAAAAAATCTTTGAATACAACTAATTAAAATGTAAAAATTAATAATGTAATAGATTTGCACAATATTTTAATTGAAACTTTTAATAGCAACAAAAAATTTTCTATCTGCAAAATCCACGCTAAAATTTCAACAAAAACACAAACATTACACAAAACTGACAGAAACTAAAGAAAACAAACTTTGCGTTGCAAAAAGGTGACAGTTGAACATGATGGTGCCTTCTGATGGCAAATAAGATAGAAGAGAACGTTTTGTTCTTTAAAAAAAGAAAAATATATCGCAAAATGATGCATTGTAACTGACTCCAAAAAAAACCACAGAACAAGGATTTATTTTTCTTATTTTTCTAAAGAATCTTTTTAATGATTTCCTTATCGATTTTTATTATAGAAAATATTTTTTTTTGGTACCTGGTGCAATTTCTTCAGATCCTTTTTTGCATTTTTTATGCTTCTTATGTGCAAACAATGGAATTGTGCACTATTTTTTATTGATTCGAAAAAGAATGAAATATTCTTTATATCAAAGAAACACAAACATTTCCCAAGGATTTAGGACGAATCAAAAATTTATGAGACAGAGAGGATTCCTGGGAAGATGAACAAACATTTCTTTTTTATAAATCAGAATTAAATTTTTTAACGTTTTTCAATGCAAAAATATTGTCAATTATTACGCTGTCTTTCTAATCTGTCGCTCTAATTCTAAATTATTTTTATGAAGCAAACATATCATCCCATCATATCAATCAGTATTTTAGATATGCATGCAAATTAGAGCTGCTCATCACCCCTTTTTTTTTGTTAGGAATTGTTGTTTGACTGATCATTGAGACTTGAATTTTAAAGATTTTTTATTTTGTTGATATGATTGAATTTAGCAGAATTTTAAGCAGTAAAAAAAGTAATTTTCAAAGTTCGCCATCAGATTTTTTTTTAAAAAAATTTTTTGTTTGGTAATCAAAAATCTATTAATAGTTCTATTTGTGAAAATTTTTAGAGTGAAGTATTTAAAGTGCATATAAAAGTAAACAGCACAATTTAAAATGCCTTTATTGAGGTTCAAATCCTAATTTTATCAAAATTGATTTTTCTACTAGGGGCTTGAGTTTGTTTTTTTTCTATCCCATTTTTGAACATTTATTTTTTTGCATGATTTGGTTTACTTGAAAATGCTTTCTAAACCAAAATTCTCAAACTATACTATGCATTGTTTACTTGCTCATGCTATTTTCATACCCAATTTATTAAAAAAAAGGATATCAAAATCTCATTAAAAATGAGAAAAAATAAACTAAAAATTGTTGAAGTTGAACCAGTTTTATGAAATAAATTTCTAGATACATCAAGTAACCCAATTTAAAGTACCTTTTTGTATTTTTACACACATCTATTTTTTTTTTTGCAATAGGAAAAGGGTTCAACCATCAACAATCAGGTAGAGATGCATTTCTATTAAAATTTTACAATATTTTACCATTAACGTGGTGAAAAAAGGAGATGAAATTAATTTTATTTCTAACAATAATAGAGCATCGAGCCCCTTTTAATGCGCTTTGTAATGAATTTACTCTCACATAAATTTTTATGTCTGGAATCTTGATGCAATTTATTTAATGGATCAGTGCAGTTTTAAGGCTTTATGGAAGTGAAATGCTGAGAAGATCAGCAAATATTGCAAAAAAACCCCTTTCGATTTTCTTTTATTCACTCTTAATAGTCTTTAAATTGTATTAAATTAAGACCTTTTGTAGTTTAATTGAAGAAGATTTTCTTGAATTGAATGACAGATAAGTGGAATTGCAAAGAAATTGATTTAATGAGAAATTTAAGATCGTGAGATTTTTCATCATTTATAGTTTATGAGATGCTGCAATCAAAAATGCTAATATTTATCTAAATTTATTTTTAAAAAAATAAGAAAAGAACTTAACGCTTTTCATAATTAGAATTTTTTCAATATTTTTTCAACTAAAATTTATAAATTAAAATTTTAATTTATTAAAACAAATAAAAAATTAATAATAAATGTCCCCTGAAGGCTTACAATTCTCATCACTCATAGTACTTATTATTAAATGCCAACAAAACTACCTCATACACTCCAAAAACCAATTAATATTTACTTAGTCTGATTATTCAACTTGATGACCTGAACACCTTTTCAATTTTCATATTTCCATCAATAGAACTATTTTTTTTTTAAAAAAAAACCTTTTTAATTCAAGCAAAAATTGCAAGTTCACTTTCAATCATGACAAAAAAAATTTCACCCTACGCACAATTACACAGAAATTAAACTGCTTCAATTGAATAAATTTGTATAGAAAAGACCTTCGCTATGTAGATATATATTTTTTTTATTATAAAAAATTTTGTTTTTCTTCTGTTTGATGTTATTCTTATTATTTAATTTTTTCAGTGTATACCTCACTAAGCGATATTGATGATAGAGCAGATGTTTTTTAATGTTTTTTTATTCGTCGCTTTTTTATAGGTATGAATTCAGATATCGCGCACTTTTTCATAAGAAGAATATTATAGTGAGTAAAGAACATGATTTAGGAGAGTTAGGAAGGATTTTGGGGCGCATTTTGCAGTAAAGGAGGTTTGATTTGAGTCAAGTTGACAAGGATAAGTTCAGTTTGAGTCAAGTTGGCAAAGATAAGTTCAGTTTGAGTCAAGTTGGCAAGGATAAGTTCAGATTGTGTCAAGTTGCCAAGAATAAGTTCAGTTTGAGTCAAATTGACAAGAATAAGTTCAGTTTGAGTCAAGTTTGTAAGAATGAGTTCAGTTTGAATCAAGTTGACAAGGATAAGTTCAGTTTGAATCAAGTTGGCAAGGGTAAGTTCATTTTGAGTCAAGTTATTTAGCATATATTTAGTTAAATCATTTAAGAAGACAAACTGCTCATCTTCAAGTCGAAATCATCTCAACATCTCAATATCAGTTAAAAGTATAATAATATAAATTTGATGACTGATTACGGAAATTGTTGAAGAAGCCCATCGAAAAAAAATCATAAAACCAAATGATTGAACATCTAAATAGATTTGTGTGCCGTGTGTCATAAAGAGCCCTTTGGGTGTTCATATGCTGCGTACTCCACATCCATTGTATAGACGTAAATCTAGACTTCTCCTCTCTTCATTTGTGGCTGACTTGATACACGCTAATGTGGTAGAAAGAGAAGCTAATAACTTTTACGTTATTCAAGGCGGAGTTGTTGATGATTTTTTTTTTCAACTTCTTCTTTTTCTATTTCGCAGTTTTTTTACGCGGCACTCGATCATTCTCTATACTGAATGAATTTCTGTTTGAATTTCGATAAATGCCACGCTTATTCCACGCGACTAAACTTCATGTATGCGGGACTGTTTCTTTCATTTTTTTGTGTGTACTAATTTCTTCTTCTTGTTATTGCCTTCAATTACTTCTTCAAATAAAGAAAGTGAAAAAAATGTATGAATTGTAGTAGAAAAGAGAATTAGTGGCAGTGAGTTGAATCGGAAATTGTTAGGTGGATAGAAGAGTTTTGTGTAAAAATTGAACTTAAAAACTTAGATTAAATATATAAAAATTAAAATTTTAAGAATCTCCCCTGACATTTCAATTCATATATGTGCTGTGTGATATCAAGAACGTAAGAAAAAATTAGTTAATTTATGTGTCATAGATTTAAATATTAGGTTCAAGTCCTTAAACTGTATTAATTCTTTGCTCATTCGTGCGGATGCCAGTTTTTTTAAAAAAATATTTCTAAACTGAATTAAAATTTAACTGTTTTAAAAAATTTATTTCTACTATAAAATCACATGAATCACACTAAAAATATAACCGATCAATTTCACAAGATCATACACAGAAAAAATAAACAAAATAAAGCAATAAGCTATAATTCATTATTATTTCTTTATTTCTCACTATGGTGTTTATTGCCAATCCCTAAAAATGGTAAATCAAAAAAAAGGAAAGTAGAAAGAGATAAATGTCACCCTGGAAAAAAAGTTCTGCAATAAATATAAAAATTTCTTTATTGCTTTGGGGGATTTTCTAGAAATTTTTCAATATTTTTTTATGTGTATAAATTTTTAAAGTTGTAGATTTTACGATGTTAATTGTTATTTTTATTTAAAATTTTTTGTTTGATAGAAATATTTACGGTTTAATTGTGAAAAAATTTCAAAATTACCTAATTGAAAAATATTAAAAATTTTTTGAATTATATTAAATTAAATGCAGTTTTGTCATAACTTTTATTAATATTTGCAATGTTGCTAAATCAGGCTAAATCATAAGAGAATACATAATAAAACTAGAGATTTAAAAAGTTTAAATCAAGGTTCAAATCCTTTAAATTTGAATAAAAATTCCATTATATGTATGCTATTTTTTACACTTTTTTTTTGCATAATTTATAAAGAAGTTTTTTTTTTGCAAAATTTAGTCCTAAATATTATCCAATATCAAATATTTAACATTTTAATGCTAAATTATAATTATAAATATCAAATAACTTCAAAGTGAAAATTACGTTTTTAGTTTTTATTTAATTAAAATTTTCAAACTAAGAGTTGAGATTTAATAATAATAAAAAAACATATAATAAAACCCCTACATTCATATACATGCATATACATTACTGCCACTCTTCGGGGTTGCAAAACAACTACAATACAAGTATAAAATTAATTTTCATTCCAACCTTCCATTTCCACCCATTCACATATATTTATTTTTGTTGAAGTAGATTTATGTTGTATTATTATAAACTATTGTGTGTAGATATGTGCATATAAAGACCTTACTATCGCGTTAAGTATACAATAAAAAAGTAGAAACAGGCATTACCGGATCTAAAGTTTCATATTCCCTATGCGTAATTTTTTTCGCAATTGAAAACCATAATTTTCAATACCTGTCACAGTGCCTGACTGAATAGAAAGAAATAAAATTAAAGATTTATGAAAATAGAAGAATTAAATAATAAAGAGGGATATTTCGCGATTTTTAATACCTTTTTGCACTAGCAATGAGATTGTTGAGCATTATGAGATGTTTTGGAAAGAAATTGAATGTGAATTAATTTTGTTGATTTGTCAGACTGCCTTGAATTTGAATTTTATTGAAATCAAAAAAATAATAATTTAAATTATCATATTTAAAAAAAATATAAATTTAATAATTTGGCCAAACTTAAAATTACAAATTTGATAAAACTTTTATTTTGGTTCAAATTTAAAATCTAAGGCTCTGAAGTTTTACCTTTGTACTAAGTAAAATAAATTTTTCAAAATATTCGTTTTATGAAAGAAAACTTGCATTACTTCCACAAAAATCCATATGATGCACATGAAATTCGATTACATGTCATGTCATTAGTCATAGAACGAATTGCTCTACATTTATTTTTTTCAATAACTAAATTGAGGACAAAAATAATTTTCAGATAAAAAAAGTGTCACATGATGCATAACATAACCGGCCTATTTCACTAAGGTGGATAATCCTATCCGAAGATTATCCTTTTTTTCGATCCGAGGATAATCCACAAAATTTTTTCACGTTTAAAATTTCATGAAAAATTAGAAAAAGTTATTTGTAAAATTTTTTTAAGGATTGATGGATTTCACTAAAAAAAGATAATCCATGGATAAGGATTATCCAGAGATTATCCAGTGGATTATCCGAAAATGAAAAACTTGGGGGAGACCAAGTTTCACATTTTTGATTTTCAGTGTGGATAATCCATTAGATAATCTCTGGATAATCCTTATCCATGGATTATCTTTTTTTAGTGAAATCCATCAATCCTTAAAAAAATTTTACAAATAACTTTTTCTAATTTTTCATGAAATTTTAAACGTGAAAAAATTTTGTGGATTATCCTCGGATCGAAAAAAGGGATAATCTTCGGATAGGATTATCCATCTTAGTGAAATAGGCCGAACGAGTCTGATGTGGTTGAGAATGAACAAAAAATCAATTCCGAGTGACAGGATGTGAGAAATTTCTCAAAAAAAAAACAGAAAAATTATTGAAAAATATCAACCAAAAATTTGTGATGAGAAAAATCATGTTGGAAACACATGTGGCTCATTCAACGGATTTTTTCGATCGTTTTCTAACGAAAATCATTTTACTTCATGACTGAACACAGTATCTAAAAAAATAACTTGTTGTCTCAAAAGAATATATCCTTGAAAAGACACAAAAAAAATCTAATCTACATAATGCTCAAATTTACACAAACAAAAACAAGTCGTTTCGCGTTTTAAGCCACGGAATTTTAACTGAATAGAAAAAAATAATTTAGGGATATTTTCTTAAGAAAAGGAACTTGAACTTGATTCAATTGTTGATATTTGTGTTGCTAGCGATGCGAATGAGGAAACGTTAAATTAATTTAACATAAAAGCATTTAAAAATACATAAAAATTTTTGAAGAATGAAGAACGACTTTAAATAAATATAAAAAGGAAGTTTATGACAGGAAAAATGAAAATATTTTGGGTATGGATTTCGGGACGTAAATCTTTCTATTTTTTGATGAATTTGATAAGAATTTGAGAAGATATATTTTATATAATTTGATTGAATTTTAAGTTATATTTTATTTTATCAAAGGCTTTGATTAGGAATTGACTAACATGTTGTCCGGGTTGCAGAATCTAAAATTTTCAAAACTTCTCCTTACACAGAAAAATTTCATGTTTTTCTCAGCTTAATGTTGCTAATTTATTATTACAGTATCAGACACTCTATTTACCATAAAGTGATCATTTTAGTGTCAAGAAATTAGAAAAAAATAATTAAAATTTGTGAGAGTCGTTTATTTATGACGTCCAAAACAAGAGGTCTGAGTTTGTGTGACAATCTTAAAGAAGAAAAAAAAAATTGTGGTAAAGGGGGAAGGGGAGGTCTAAAAAAGAAAATTTAAGTTTTCTATGGATGTCATAATTAAGTGAACGACCACACAAATTACTAAAGTTTAAAAATTACTAAAATTCAATCATGTACATGACATGCATGTCTAGTAAATTCATCTAAGATCAACGTCCAAATATTATTCTCATTTTTTCATAAACAGGAATTAATCTCATTTTTTTAATCAAACATTCTCAAAATTCTTGATCAAAACAATTTTCTTTATATCCATTAAAAATTCTTTAATTTTTCCATCCATTGTATTGTTCCGGTACTCATCAAACAAACAAAAACCACGCTCTATTTACTTCAAGAAAAAAAAAAAATCATTCGACTTTAGACTCATCAAAAAATTGCTTCATGCTTCTGTTCCACTAAGTCGCTATTTCACAAAAGCATCATAAACAAAAGGATCATAATGAAAGTGAAATGAGTTGAAAACCTCAAAGAGAATTAGGAAAGTTTTTCGACTAAAAATCATGAGATGTAGTTAGGGGTGACTGAAAAATTGCTAAACTCATATGATCAGCACAAATTCATTCCTGTATCCTCATTTATACCTTTTTTCCTGTAAATGTATAAAGACCTAGAAAAAGTAAATAAGCAGCAACACAAATACACACACATAGCTGAACAACAATAGACCATTTGGCGACCCTAACTTTTTTATATACAAGGAATAAAAATGAATTAATGCTTTTTGTTGTTATTTCTCCCGAAAATTAAATTCGATCCAGAGAGACAGAGTACGAGAGAAATAAGAGATCCTACAAAAGTCCTTAACAATAGAGCTATGAAAAATGTTTACAATTTATTTATTTATTTTTTCTCGAATGTATTTGTGCGTTGATGAAAAAAAAATAGGAAGAATAGTAACAAAAATTATTGCAAATTTAAATCCTGAAAAAGAAGCGATTTTTGTTCCTCGACATCAATGAAGATTAATGTTGTGTATCGAGATTTATGCTTTCTGTTATGTATCTTTTTTCATATCATGTTGCTGAAAATGAGTCTGTATATGTGACCTAGATATTGGAATAAATTGGGATGAGGTTTGCAGGAAATAATGATTTTGAGGATCGGTATGAATTTTAATTTAATAGAATTTATTTAGGTATCAAGAACCTATACATGTTGCATGTAAAATCAAATTTGAAACTTAAATTTTTTTGAAGATATTATTCCTCAAATTTCTCAGTTAATCTAGAAAAATTCTCATTTAATATTTTTAACTCAAACTTAAAGCTGTGGCATGCGCATGCTCAATATTTTAATTTCATTACAAGTTCGAAATCTCTTTGGTTATAAATTTTGTTTTAACGGTTAAATATTTAAAGTTTTCTAAAGTTTTTTGAGCTAATAGATGTACTCGAAATATACGCAAATACTTACAACTTTACTCCTAAAATTATATTTCAATCATCATAATATATCACGAAAAATGAATAAGCAGGTTTATTACACCACAAAACTCACGTTGATACATAATAACAATAAAAACGATGAAATAAATAAATCTAAATACATATATAAAAAAAATATTAAAAATAATTGAGGGTACATTTTTATATTCTTGAATAATTTATATACATTAAACCTTTCACATAAAATTATTTTGTTCCAAGTGTTTCTTGTTAATAACAGTGCCATAAAAAGGTGGAGCTTATTAAAAAAATTTTGCACATAAAATATGGTAAGTTAAGGACTTATCAGTGAATTTATGTACTTATTTGTATGTTGAAGGAAGGGAGGAAAAAAGGGGTTTGGGTTGAGTGTCAAATGATGTTTTTGAAGTAATTTTAATTCGTAATTGGTAGTATAGAGTTGCATGATTGTCAAATTAAGAATGATTTTAATAATTTTTACATTTTTCTTTTAAAATGTAAAATATTTTTGAATAAAAATTTATGAGTTATTAAATTTTTTAAAATTTTTAAATTTTTAAACTGAGTAATGTTTTAAATATTAAAAAAAATAAAATTTTAAAAGAATAATATTTTAAATTTCATTAAACATGATTAAACTCAAAAATTAGAACACATTCCTAAGCCACAAACCCTCCAAAAAAACTTAACAAGAAATCCTCAATAAAATACCAAATTTTATTACTTTTAGTTCGTGATGATTCATTTCATCGTGTACTTATCAGGGACTTAGCAGTGACAAAACCCTTTAATCTACCCCGATATTTTTATATAAACCTTTTTTGTACCTCCGATCACTTTTATAGGATCCTTATTTCCTTACACTACAATTACACATAAACTCAATTTCACGTAATTCTCTTTTGTATCAAATTTATTTCCTTACAACTGTATGTGTGCCTGATGTACAAGGTAATTTCATGTACTTACGTCACATTACTCTCCCTTTTGTTAATTTCATATTATGTACGTAAAACTCATAACATAACACACATACATGCATGAATATATAATAAAATACACTCACTACACATTTCTCTACGTGTCTCCTTTTATTCTCCACGTTGAGTGCAGTTTTTGTAGTCTCGCTTTTCAGTTTTTCATTTTTATAGTTCATTTTTTGGCAGCTCGCACGCGACACAACATCTGGTCAGAGAGAATTTTACTATTTTTAGTTTTTTTTATTTCATTTTATTTTTATTTTTGTGTGATCAAAGGACCGAGAATAATAGTAACAAAGAAAGTAAATCTTTTTTGTGATCGGACAGACAGTGAATAAAAGAGCTTAAGAAGCTGGAAAGAAATAATTTTCATTGTGAAACATTAAAGTCAAAAAATTGAACTTTTTTTTTTTAAAAAATTATTCAAAGTTAACAAAGTTTTTCTGAAAAAAAAAGTTCATCAAAAAATTAAATAAAACAGAAAAACATTTAAATAAATCAAAAACAACATAAAATACATTTAAAAAAATAATTCAAAATTAGAACTCAAAAGTATTACAAAACTGAACATAAAAGCCTTCATTATCAGTTAAACTCATCCAACTGAGACAATCAGCGGCTAAAAAAGTGACGAAATAATTTAAAACCCAACTGAAAAGTGAAAAGAACACGACAGTAAACCAAGAAAATACAATAAAAAGACTTTTAAAAGTGAATTAATTAAAATACAATGAAATAAACTTTTAGACAATTGTGAGGAGTCGTTATAGACAGTGTGATAGCTGAATAAAAATTGTAAAATTTAACGAAATCTTTGAGGAGTTAAATTAGGAAAATTCTAGAAAATCAACTCAAAACTCAATAAACATCGTAATATTTACTTTAATATCTTGTGATAATCTACACAAAATCATCAAATGGCATCCACAATGAGCCTCATTTATCAAAAATCCAATCACATTCCAATAAAAATTGAGTCAGAAAGCGACGATAATAATGAAAATTCATCACAGAACATCATGATTGTGCGAAAAAAGACGAAAGAAAATCAAGTGACATCAATGCCCGAACAGCTCTTGATGGAAGCAAAGCAAGTCCTCGGGCAGATTTCAATGAACCAGCAAAAAGAACCAGCAGCAAAAAAGCGTAGAGTTTCAGATGGAATGAGCACAAAAGTAAAGCCAGCACCAGCAGTAGCAGTTGCAAGACGAAATGCTCGGGAAAGAAATCGCGTAAAGCAAGTCAATAATGGATTTTCAATGCTACGTGATCACATTCCACCTGAAATTGCTGAAAATTATGAGCAAGCTGGACGTGGAAGTGCTAAAAAATTAAGTAAAGTTGAGACACTCCGAATGGCTGTGGAATACATCAGAAGTCTCGAGCAAATGCTTGCATTAGACACATCCAATGATTCCGAGTCATTATCGCCACATTATAACAACACAACTTTCTCAAACATGTCATCCATCTCCGAAACATCCCTGCCTGCAACACCACCACCTGAAAGTCAACAGCCATTCTTCTACGCACTCAAACCACATAGTGGTGTGATGGAAACACAAATAACAATTATTGGCGGACAACAATACATTAGAATTCCAGGCACAAATACATTTCAACTAGTCACTCATGATATTTTTGAAAATGAGGAAAATATTCATCCAAATACAGAATTTACAACAATACAAATTCATCCACCATCATCGCCAACGACACAATTAAACAACAACAATAATAATAGCAATAATTTAATGGGCTCAACGTTGAATTTTGTAAATGAAATAAATTCAAGCACGAGCGTAATTAATACAACAACAGAAACACCTGCGGGATCGATCTCACCGTACAGTGGACATTCATCACTTTCACCTGCTCCATCGCATGGAACCGATAACATCAGTAACAATAACATAATTATGGAAGATGGACATCTTTCGTGTTTGACTAATACTAGCGTTGCATCGCTTGAAAATGATCAAAAATTACCTTATGCTGATCAGTTGCTGATGCATTGTACGGCGCAGGAGACGAGTCATTATGAGAATATTATATTGAAGCAGGAGATTATTGATGATGATGGAATTTTTGATGACAGTTCACTGAGCAATGAGAATATGATTGATGCAATGCAATGGTGGGAGCAGCAGCAGAGTCTGAATCAAAATGGATCGTCGTAGAGGAGGTTTGGGTTCTTACTACGATTTTGGTTAAAATTTGTCAGTTTTTTTGAATTAATTGCATGAAAAATTTCAAATTCTAACCTTAAAAATTTAATTTTTAAAATTCTGACAAATTTCACCACAAGGACACAATCCACTCAAAATTTATTCTGTATTTTTATGTAAAAATTTCATTTATTTTTTTTCTCTTTCTTCTTTTTATTCATTTTTCGGCTACCTAAATGTGTTATTTTCATAACGTATACGTTCAATATACAAATATAAAAAAAATAATATTAACATTTTATTCACAAATGTTTGCGAAAATGAACAAGAAAAGAGAAAATGAAAAATGTTGAGAAACTCACAGTTGCTATGAAACGCTTATAAATATTAAAACTTTATATACATTTTTTTTTTGATACATCGATAAAATGACTTTGTTAAGAGGGTAGAAGAGTCAATCGATGGAAATATTTTCATTCAATGTATATACATGCAGGAGGGATATCATATGAGAGGGAGTTTTTGGAAATGAAATAAAATATTTTTGATACTTAATGTGTAATGATGATGACTTTGAGGTATTAAATTTGATAGATTTGTCAATGGATAGTTTGATTTATTGATTGATTTAAAAGCTGAAAAAATATTGAAAATGAATTGAATTTTTAAATGTTGAGCATTTTTTTGAAGGGATATTGAGAGTTTGTATTGTAAAATAAGTTAACTTTCTATATTAAATTGTAGAATAATGCTTTTAATTTCTATAAATTCTACTTGATATTTTACCAACTTTTGCTTTTCAATATTTAATTATAAATATCTCAAAAACTCATTAAATTTAGATTTGAAATTTGAGATAAAGTTTAAGCGTCAATTTTCAATAATTTATTAAAATCAAATCAAATGTTGAAGATTCTTTAGTAAAATTGAATGATTTTGATCCAAATTGATCAATTTCAGTAAATTTTGGTCACAACTAGAGAGTATTTGACTACATGTAAAATTATTGAAAAAGTATGAAGGTTCAATTCACAAACATTATGAATTGAGATCAACATTTAAATAATTTATTGGATTATTGACACTTAAAATAATTAGCTCAATCCTAAACCTCACAAAAATCTTCAAACATTCCAAAAATTTAAAATCCTAGCCAAAAATTTTAATATAATTCAAAATTAAATGTAATTTAGACATTTCAATTAATTTTAAAATATCCTAATTTTAATAAGAATTTTCAAAATTATAAATAAATTATATAAAATAATGCCTTAATATAGTAGAACTAGATTAAGTAAAATGGAAGACAAAAAGTAAATTTAATGGAAGACAATAAATAAATAAAAATTCTAGCCACATAAGCTGATAGATTAATTTATGAGGGGCTATAAATTGCCTTAAAAATACATTGTAAATAATTAATTTTGTTTATCTTTAAAAATAATTTAAAGAATAAAAATAAAGATGATGAAAAATTATTTCTAAAAATTAAAATTTTTATGACTTTTATTATTTTTCTTGCACCCACTTACCTGTAAATTTTAAGTGCCAATCTAATTTGAATGCAAATCTCTCAAAAAGAAGGCAGCACTCTTCATCCATTGACCTGTGTAAGTGAACGAATTTTCAAGTGCCAAAAAGTCCTCATGCAAATTCAACAAGAAACGACGAAAATCCGTAAAAAGGCACGATTGGTAAACAATACATGATCTCAAAGTGCCATAAATTTTGTCACAAAATTCTTAATAATGAAAATTGCATAGATTGCATTATGTTCACGTAATTGAAGGAAAAGAGGGTCGTAAAAAACATAAAATAACGACACTTGAAGAAAGTATTTGCAATGCTATAAAACTTTTATAAATTATTACTTTTTTGCAGGGTAGATGATGAAGAATCGATAAAAAATTTTAATTGTTGATTTTTGGCGCAGTTATAAAAATTGCAAAAGAATTTTTGATTTTCTTTTGTCTGTTTGGTTGGTATTTAGATTTGATTTTTTGCTTAGGTTATGAATCAAGAATATAAATTCGAATTGATATTGTATAATTTTTTGATTTTTAAATTTGAAATTTTTTCAAAAATTCTTTAAATTTTTTTGCATAATATTTTGATGAACTTTAATATTAAGTTTTAGATTCTTGTAAATTTCCGATTTTATCTTCATCATCCTAAATGCGCCTCGCACATCCGATTCGTCATTTCGTTTATTCCTTTCCTCCTTTAACTTCCATTATCCATAACGAAATTGTCATTATAAAATATAAATTTTTGTCAAAAAAAGAATTCAGAGAAAAGAGAATGTTTTATGTCAATATTTTATAGCATTGCGTGACAAATTTCTTTTTTCTTCCTTCTCTCCACTATTAATATCCGGCAATATCGCAGAACCATATGAAATTTAATTTTTTTGGTAAATAATTTCACACAAAAAAATATATAAAAAAATCTACCCTTTTTAGAAAATTTATCGGATAAAAAAATAAGTGAAATTTTGTGAATTGTCGTCATTCAATCAAGGGCTGGGTATATGTGTCAGATAATTGAAGAATTAAGATAGGAATTATTTTTTTTAATGCAATTTTAATGTGGATTTTTGCAGAATATATTTGTCAGGGATGAATGATGAAATTGAATTTTTATTTGTGCTTGGATAAACTTATTTTCAATTATGTATTTAAGTTATTAAATTTTATAATTTTTCCTTTTTTAAAACACTACTTATCTAAGCTAACTCTTACTCATGAATCTTTAAATAAAATTCTGAAGGTTTTTAAAGCGTCTTGAATAAAATTTCAAATTACTATTAAAGGTTCATATCCTTGAAATTATAAAGTATTTATTTCTTAAAAAATAAAAATTATGTTCTTTCTCCTTGGATTTTCATAAAAAAAAATTGGAAAAAATTGCTAACAAAATTCCCAATATAAATCTTTATAAACACAATTTTTAAGGATGCAAAAGCAATTTCTCTCCTAATCCTTTCAATTTATTTCCTACCCAGAAAAAAAATCATTTTTTCTACTGTCAAGGTATTTTTTTAAGGAAACGGAAACCAAAATTGGATTTCCATTGTGCATTGTTTGTGTTCAAAACTGTCTCTACGTTGCTGCCTATCAACACTTTCCTTTTTTATCCCTTTCGTTTTCAACCATAAAGATTTTTTTTTTATTTCTACAGGATATGCAATTTACAGAAATGCATTTTTTATGGCATATTAACATGATACATTGTTGATAGAAATTCTTTTTCCATGTCATAATGATTCATTGTCCACGATTTGTTTACTTCAAGCTGGTTTTTCTCGTCCTCGTTTAAGCCTTCAACTTCATTGTTATAATTGCAAAATTAAAATGCATTTCTATGTATTGTTATTCAGTCTGTCGCAATTTCAATTAAATTAAAAGAATTTTTTTAATGAAAATGAATAAAAAAATCTGAGTAAATGTTAAGTTTGAAAAGAAATCAAAGTTGAATGTCTCGACGGGTTTTTAATGAAACAAAAAAGTCCGTGAGATTGAAAAGAAATAATTTCTATACATATCAGAAAGTGAGTAAAGAACAGTGAATTGTCGTGGAAACAATGCTATGAGTAAGTTGAAATTATGGTTGAAAAAGAAGTAAGAAGAATAATGTCATTGAATTGAACCTGAAAATTCGTATAGAATCGTAAATTTTCAGTCGATTTAGCAATTTTTCGTGAAAAACACATAGATTTGAGAAGATTTTTGTTTATCAAAAAATTAAGGGTTAATTTTGATCTAGGACGTTTTTAATTCAGTTCTTGCCATCATTTTGCATTGAATTAACTTTAACAAGTCACCATAAGATGCTTAGGTGCAAAACAATTAAGGAAAAATATCTTTAGTTGATGAAAAATTCCGCCATTTTGTTTCACAAATTTTGAATTTCTTACCGTTAAACTTTTTCATCGAACATTTTACTGTTACTCTGAATTTGACTTTAAATATCGCTTAAGTAACTGAAATGCGTCTTAAAACCACCCCAAATCTCCTTTAAAGAATTTTTCTTACTTTAATTTAATCTCAATTCACATATAAATTATCAATGATTTTTCCATCAACTAGATCAACATCCTAACATTTTTGTTGACGATTGTTCAGTGAACCATAGATTATGTTGAAATATCGTTGACTTATATCTCAAATGTCTGCTTATGACAGCATGAAAACCACAACAACTTCTTTTTTCATTACAAGGAAGAATTTTTTAAAATGTTATAAGTTGAACATTCAAGGATGTTCGTTAATGAAGAGCAAATGTTTGTGACATAAAAATTAATGAAACTTTTTTTTTTTGAAAAATAATTGTGCAGAAATTCCCACAGAACAGCAATAGATAATAAATCGTCCACACATGATTTCTAAAGAAATTCCTAAAAATCATTCTCAATTTACAGCTATTGTCTATTGTCATGTGTCCACTCAAAGGACTCGTTTCTCGTTTTTGTGACTACACACACAAAAAAATCTTTCGGTCATATCTCAAAGGATATTCATCTAAAAACCTCAAAACAATCATTAATAATCAACATGTCATATGGAAATGATCATGCATGATTTTTTAAAAGAAAGAATTTTCGTTAATTATTTCATCACAGCGACCGCAGACTGTTTTCAGTTAAATCTTAAATCTCAGTCTCTAGAAAATAATTTTTTACGACCATTCGACAGTCTTATGTAAAACAAATACAAAGAGCTAAGATCTTGTTGATGGAATTAAATTAGACAATGCTACTGTACAATAAATAATGTACGAGAAAACTGCCAACTGACCCCTATGTAAAAGATATAAAAATTGTACATCTATTGTCCCATAAAAGAATTCTCATCATGGCACGTTAAAAATGTTACACGTGCAAAAGGTAAAGTTATGAGGCTCAGACAAGCAGAAAATGGATAATGAAGCATATGAGACAATTTTTGTGGAAAGAAGGAGAAAAGATACACAAAAAACCGTTAGTAAACAATGGAAATAAAAATTTCTGTACGTAATCTTATATAATGATGTGTGAGAGGAACGGAGGGAGAATGGGAGGTAGAGGAATGCGAGGGATGACGATTGAGTAAGGGAGATTTTGAGTGTGAGATATGTAAATAGTAGTTTGCTGCTTGTTTTAGAGTTAGAAATTAATAACGGAATGTTAAAGGAAATGTAAATATTTGAATATGAATAGGAATTTTGTATTAATTGAACTCTACCTGAACTCTAGTTTTTATATAGTTTTACAAAAATTCAGTCATATTTTAGCTTAAATCTTAATTCCTCAACAAAGTTTCCAACAACATGTAACACATCATCCAACCTCCATCCACAATACCAAACTCATCAAAATTAGTCCAAAATTTCTCAAAACACAATTTCTCATAAAAATCTGCAACATAATCAACGAACAATCCCATAAAACATACTTTTACTATCTCATAATGAAGAAAGAAACAGGAATGATTCTCCCTGAATCCCTGACCTTTGTCATTATAGGTCATTCTAGAAAAATTTCTCAGGAAGGTAGGAACAACCGAACAGAGAAGAAAAACTGTATAAAATTTCAATTTCTTTCCGTTTTATGTGACATCCCTCTTTATAATTTTTTGTCTGTTTTTATATCCATTCCAATTTGGGATTTTTCGTAAAGATGTCCCATGAAAATCTCAAAAGAGGGTCGAAATTACCTTTTCAGTTACTTCTTATTTTTTTTCAGTTGTTATTATACCTCTGCCTGGATACTATTTTTTGCTACATTTTTATAACAAACAAATTATCATAAATTCATCGTCTGCATTCATTATCTCAACATTAATGGGCTTCTGAGGATGAATGAATGAAGGATCAGTCAAGTTTTTCTTTGCTTCATCTTCTCATGATCTCATCTTATGTAGCATATTTGATTTCATTTTGATGATGATATGATGGATAGATGATGGAAATGAGACGATACAGAATCCGTTAGTCAAAAAAGGGTTCATTTTTTCATGCTATTGTTCTATGAATTACTCTTGTTTGCATAAGATAGACTTAAGACTCATCATGTCCCATATTAGAATGAGGAGAAACTGAGGATGAGATGGAAGACATCTGGATTTATTTTGAATTTTTAATGCATTTATGTTGAATTATTGGAACTTTATGTAGAATTTATTGCAATATATTGTTGCAATTAGAACTTAACTTGGCTCCGGGATCATCAAAATTGTCATACTACGTCTACTGACTATTTTTTTATGTTACACTGAAAACCACCTCATCTTCCTTGTAGTCAGAATATACTCCATTTATATTATCGAAAACTATCCTCTTCCAACAAATTAATCCAAAAATTAACCCTAAAACTGATTCACTTCAATCAAAAGCCAAAATAACTCTAAACTCACAATAAAAAGTCGTGGGAATAAGAAATCATCCCATCTCAATCGAAAAAATGATGCCAGCACTTTTAAGATGTGCAAAAAAAATTCTTGATTCTTTGATTAAAAGGATGATTTCAAGCATGAATAGGAAGATTTTTTTTTTCTTAAAAAGGATTTTTAATTGGACTTGGGCAATTTTGATCGCTTACTGATTCTTTATACCTGATTTCCAGTGAATAGCATCCATTATCAGGAGTATAAAAATTTTTTTACTATTGTTCTATTCATCCCTAACTAGATGGATTTCTTTTCATCTTCTTCTCCTTTTCAAGATTTTTTTTTGTACTGTGCTATGTGGATGATTATTAGATAAAATTGAGCCAAAGATTCGTTCAAGCAAATGCACAATTTTCATTTAGTTAGACTTGTTGTATGATTCAACATAAAATGTGATTTTTGAAATGAAACATTCCCAGTGAGGAATTGAGTTGAATAATTTGATTAGTCATTGGGGTTATAGGGATGGCATAAGGTTTGTCTAGTCTTCAGAATTATCGAATTAAAAGTTAAGAAAAAAACAGCTTCCAAGCTTGCGCGGAAGCTAAAAAATTTGTAAGATTTTGAACGATTTGATCACTTTTAAGTAAAAGAAATTTATTATACGAGCTGAGGTTCAAGCCAAAAACTATGCAAGTATTTGGAGCAAATTTAAAGCCTGCTTTGAAAAAACTAACTAATTTTATTTTTCAGCAAAAAATCCGAAATTAAAATAAATTTCATAAATTCTCCATTAACCTTTCAACTAACTCAAAAAAACCCCATCGGTCCAAAATTTTTACGCATATTTAATTCCTTCCTTCCAGCATTAAGCGATTCATTATGCCTACACATACAGCAAAACTAGTTTCTATCAAAATGAAAAGGAACGAAAAACGACGAATAACAGCAAATAGAGAACAACAGTAAAAAGGAATCAGCACACGTGAAGAAGAAGAATGAGTAAAAGGATCTTGTGTGATGTGTATGAACGAACATATCCTTAATATTCTTCAATTTCTTCCTATCCATCCTTCTTCGTGTCTCCTTTTTCATTCTTCTTAAATTTTTTTTCATGTCTTGAAGTTTGGAATGAATAGAACAAGAAATGATGAAAATAAAAGGAATTGAGTCGATCGTTCATCATTCTCAGTTTACTTTATGAGACTTCTTGTTCTTTGGAGCAATTTTGGTTGAAAATTGAAGGAAAGAGGCTTATTACGGCTGAATGTCTGCTGGATTTTGAATTTGTAGTATTTTTTCATATGAAACTTCCTCATTCCTATTTTTTATCTCACTAAGTTTAGTTCAAAATTTCTAAAATCAGACTTTATATGAAATACATCAAAATGCGCTTAATGTTAGCAACTTCTCAACTTTTCTATTCCAGCACAAAAATGTACACAAAAAAATCTTTCAAAGGAATTTGAACTTTTAATGGATTGCACAACGAAGAATAACGATGACTTCAAGGATCATCAGACTCTCATAAAATAGGAGATTCTTCTTTCATAAATTCATAAAAAAATACGAGCATCAAAAATCAATGAGCCAACAAGAATTGTCTTGGATCTAATGAACTTTTACCATGTCATAAAAAAAATTACGATTTTTGTTTTATTTTATTTTATTATTTTTTCTATTACCTAGATCTATTCATTGTGATTTGTGAATCTTCTTCTTAAGTGCCAATCATTCCTGAAATGCTAGAGGGGTTGATGGTAGATTTAATGAAAAATATTTCTTTTGAATTATTTTACAGCAAAAATTTTGCGAGGTTTTTTGTGTCCGTGAAGTTGGGCAGAGACATGTCAAGCGGAGAGTTGAAAACTATACCAGAATTTAGACATATTTTCGACATTTTCGACAAATTTTTCCTGATTTTCGACACCCTCATAATTTCGAGATATGGCCACTTGAAGTTTAGGCCAATTCTCTGCCCAACTTCACTTTTCAAGTTCACCTATCTGTAGTGATTAAAATAAAAAAGTTTTTATACCTGAATTTCGACACTTTTATGAAACTTTTCGACACCACTTTAGTTTTCCAAAAAACCTTTCCGTTGACCGCCTGCATCAAATACCCTATTATGGGATTTTTGAAAAAAAATATTCGAAAAATTCTCAAAATTCACTATGATGACCAATTTTCATGAAACTTTTTTTAAATTATTAGTCCTACTAAGAGCTTTATTTTAAGCATACATAAGTTCCAATTTTTGGACTCTTATGCAGCATAAAATTTGAAAAAATGTGATTTTTTTCGATATTTTTGGCCAATTTTTGGCTTCTGTAACTACAGTTGGTTACAAAACAATTTTTTTCTAACTGATTATTGTAGGTAATATTAGGTAATATCTAGATTCAAAAGTTTATGATTCATCAACATGATTTAGTGCACCAAAAGTGAGATCAAATGAGAAATTTGTTGTTTTTCACGATATTTTGGGTTTTTATAAGGTTTATTAGCTTATATAGACCACTAGATGGCCTCCGGTAACTTTTAAATAATATTTTTATTGTAGCTCTTATATTATACTACAAAAATATGTAAAAAATAAAAATTTAATTGTCTTCCTGTCGGACCTGAGGTCTTCAGAGAGAGTTATGAGGTGGGTTCCTCGAAATAAAAATTGCATATCTCGACAAAATATCAATCAAATTGGCTGAAACTCTTAAAAAATGATAGAAAACTACATTACTAATCAGATTTGGTCATTTTGATTCAGAATAAATTTGGTCTTAATACAGAATGGCCAGAAATAAAAATTTAAGACGCGAAACCTTAGGTAAATTTGAGCATTATTCGGATTTTTGACCATAGTTTACTCAAAACTTAACTAAATTTCATATATTTTTTCCATCATTGGATGCGTTTTCAATTATGTTATGAAAGTTTTTTAAAAAGAAATAAAATTTTAACTCAGCCTGAGTTGGTAGGAGTTCATAAGTGAAATATTGGATTTTGACCTAACTCGATAATCAGTAAAATCGGCACAAAGTCCTACAACCAAATTTATTCTGAATCAAAATGACCAAATCTGATTAGTAATGTAGTTTTCTATCATTTTTAAGAGTTTCAGCCAATTTGATTGATATTTTGTCGAGATATGCAATTTTTTATTTCGAGGAACCCACCTCATAACTCTCTCTGAAGACCTCAGGTCCGACAGGAAGACAATTAAATTTTTATTTTTTACATATTTTTGTAGTATAACATAAGAGCTACAATAAAAATATTATTTGAAAGTTACCTGAGGCCATCTAGTGGTCTATATAAAGCTAATAAACCTTATAAAAACCCAAAATATCGTGAAAAACAACAAATTTCTCATTTGATCTCACTTTTGGTGCACTAAATCATGTTGATGAATCATAAACTTTTGAATCTAGATATTAACTAATATTACCTACAATAATCAGTTAGAAAAAAATTGTTTTGTAACCAACTGTAGTTACAGATGCCAAAAATTGGCCAAAAATATCGAAAAAATCACATTTTTTCAAATTTTATGCTGCATAAGAGTCCAAAATTGGAACTTATGTATGCTTAAAATAAAGCTCTTAGTAGGACTCATAATTTAAAATGAGTTTCTTGAATATTGGTCATCTTAGTGAATTTTGAGAATTTTTTCGAATATTTTTTTCAAAAATCCCATAATAGGGTATTTGATGCAGGCGGTCAACGGAAAGGTTTTTTGGAAAACTAAAGTGGTGTCGAAAAGTTTCATAAAAGTGTCGAAATTCAGGTATAAAAACTTTTTTATTTTAATCACTACAGATAGGTGAACTTGAAAAGTGAAGTTGGGCAGAGAATTGGCCTAAACTTCAAGTGGCCATATCTCGAAATTATGAGGGTGTCGAAAATCAGGAAAAATTTGTCGAAAATGTCGAAAATATGTCTAAATTCTGGTATAGTTTTCAACTCTCCGCTTGACATGTCTCTGCCCAACTTCACGGACACAGGTTTTTTGATGAAGACGAAGAAATTTCTCACAGAAAAATTGCGAAAAAATCGAAAAAAAAACTAAAGAAATTTGTACAAAAAATAAATATATATATTTATAAAAAATATTTAACAAAAGGATTTGAATGTTATGCTCATTAATCAAAATAAGATCAAGTTTGAAATTTAAAATTTTAGATTTCTTAAAAATGATTCGTCCAATTTGAAATATTTGCAAATTTTTTATAAAAAACATAGTTCATTTTCTATTTGAAGCAAATTTATATAAAATCACAACTTTTTCGTGCTTTTTAAATAAGTTTCAATAAATTGTCGAAAAATTCAAATCTTCAATAATAAAATTGAAGGCATATATCCCGTTATTAACTATCAATTCATATCTAGTACCTAACGGAATCTTCTTCTTTTTTGACATATTTTTTGCCACCCATTTCAAGTTTTTTTTTCTACAAAATTTTATCCTAAATATGTCAACTAAATAATACAAATTATGAATCTTTAAAAAAGAAATTTTGTTATATTTTTATCCACAAAGGATTCATAACGGAACCTTTCAAAAATGTCTATAAAAAATAAACAGCAACAAAAAGAAAGAACTAACAGTAAAAAGACAATGACAATCATCTTCCAGCTACAAAAAAAAAAAAATAATAATAATTTCCAAATTGCACATTGCAACAAGCAAACAATAAATCCCTTAAAAAGTGACAAATTTCCTCACTTATTATAACAGTAAAGAGAAACGTAAAGAAAAAGCAGCATCAATTTGCCTGATTTAGGTGCGACACTTTCCTTCCGATTATGGCACAGTAAGAGGAAATCGGAACAGCATTCAAACCATCCCCAGGGAAGCAAATTTTCGGAACGGATTAGTAATTAAATACTTTTATACCGTAATTGAAACAGTTTTTTTTTGTGTTGCTGTGTACCGTAATGTGTCACATCAGATACCGTTGTTAGTTGATTTATTTGCCTGCACCAATTTTTTTAATATCCTCTTTCAATAGAAAGGGATCTGTGAGATCTTAGGCTGAAGATATTTATTTATACTATCGAGGATATTTTGCTAACGGTCCCTGGCATTTCTCATTTCTCTCCTAGCCTTTTTTTAATTCTATAAATTCAGCATTAATTTTTTTGTATTTGCATTTTTCAGATCAAATCATTGATTCGAATATTTTCTGACATGCTGGGAAAATAAACAATTTGCTGTATCTGCCTTAATCTCATTTTTCTAATGTTTTGCAGTTCTGACAGCATCGAATTTCATGCATTTTAATTTTAGATTGTGCAATTTGTTGAGCAATTTTAGGATTTTGTTTCTGATACCAGGTTTAGGGTGATGGGTTGAATTGCTGATTATTAAGCTTTAAAATGGCAATTTGTATATCTTAGATTTTTGTTATTCTATCTTTAACTCATAAACTGTGATTCAAAAAAAATTCTTGAAAAATCAAAATTTATTAAAAATTCTCAAAAATAAGACTTTTAACAAACAGTTATGAAATATTTACTCAGTTCTAAAAATTCCTTTTCCTTTATTTACTCAACTTCCGATTCAACTCATTTTCTATTCTGAATATCGATCAGAATTAAAATATTGAAAAAAAATTTACATTTCTGCTTGAATAAATTTCTTCTTGAGAAATTCCTGTTTTCACTTATTGAATTATTTATGAAAAACTAATGAGAAGGAATTTCTCAATCAAACAAAATTAGAAAGAAAGTAACCGAAAAGGGATTCATTGAATATAACAAATTAGATTAAGGATCAAGTTTTGCAGTTTAAATTTCAGGACTCGGAAATGTTTTAATTTATTGATTTTTGTTTTTTTTTTTTTTGTATTTTGTGAAATACTAGAATTGAGGACTCTGTATGCAATTTTTGTAGAAATGATCGATTTTAATTTAGGTTTTGAGAAAGTTTTAAAAGATTTTTCAAGGTTTGAAATTTTTCAAATCACTTTTTAGAGGTTAAAAAACTTTTTAAAATAAAAAATAAATAAACAAAAATGTAAATATTTTAATCAAAATTGATAACATAGAACTGAATCTCCGTCAGTTTTATTACGTGAAAAATATTCCCCAATACATGAAATTATATAACTAAATTCAACAGTTACAAAAAGTCCCAATTTCTCAAACATTAGCAATTAAAAAATGCATAAATTCATTCTTGAAAGAAGAAGAAAAGAAAACATTTTTTTACCTCTTGTAAAACTTCATCTCATCCAAATTACTTTCCTTTCATTTTCTCATGAAATTATTCATCTCCTTTACTTGAATTAAATTAATAGCACACAAAAAAAAAATTTTAGAATTTAAAAAAATATATGAAAAATTTACCTGATCGAAGATCCATTATTATAATGAAAAGAAAATATTGCTTCTGATAATATACGCAATATAAATGCAAGAAGTAACACAAAAGGCATTCAAAAAGGCATCGAAAAAAGGAGGCCGAAAAGAGGATGTATTCATGTGTGCATTATGGGACTTGATGTTAATTTATATTCAAAATTTTTTTAAGGCACCGAAAAGCATTGAAGTGAGCATAATTTACTCTCCTTGAATTATATACATTATGCATTCATTTCATCATCATCTTCGCCTAAATCTCATGAATTTCTTTCGGGTATGCTTAGACATTACAGTAAGTATGTCTTGCTACTCCTTGCCCGAGCAATCAATTATTCTACATTTACCGTTTATATTTAAATTATAAAGACAATTTTATGGAAATTTGAAATTTGGTACATGATCAACATGCCTCGATCCCATGAATAACAAATCGTCTTAGGAGGGATTAGCTTGTCTTGAAGAGATGATGCTGTTTGTTGGTCGGTTTGGGATTTTATAATTAAGGGTCGTTAACTTATGATGTCCGATTTTCAGGGGAGGGGGAGGTGGGTCTGAAGCTGTGTAACAGTTACAAACAACAGAATTTTTTTGGTTGAAGATTTTGTGACAGAGTGGGGGGGGGGGGAGAGGTGGTCTAAAAATCCAAATTTTTGATGGACGTTATGAGAGAACGGTCCCTTAATTAATGCTGAATGTTTTAAGAAAACAAAGTCAATTTTTCAACCCTATTTCAGTTTTCTTTCTGTAAATATTACAGAAATTCTAAAAATTGTTTTGTAATTTTCTAAAACCTTTTTGATATATTTTTTCTATAATTCCAGTTTCAATTCTTACTATATTAACTACAAATTCTAATAAATTCTTGAAATATTTCTTAAATTTTGAGCTTTAATTCTAATAAATGCTTAAAAACTTTCAATAAAAATTTAAACAACTCAATTTATTTAATTTAAAAATGTTTTTTTTAAATGCGCTTCTAACCTTAAAAAATTTTAAATCTTATCCCATCGAAACAGCATACATCCCAAACCTTTATCATTTATTTTCCTTTTCAATTGATACTTATGCGATTTTTCTTAATCTACCCAATTTCATTAATGTGCGCACTTCAACATTAGCATTAACAACATACAGCAACCCTTCCGCATCACGAACCCCATTTTGGTGACGAAAAATTGAATTTTGATTTGCAACATGACAAGATTGTACAATAAAGGCTTGTCAATCGTGTTTCTCGATGACAATTTTTTGCTTTTCAAATAATCATTTTTTTTATTTTTTGCATTATGTCAATTGTGACTAGATGATAGAGAGGAACCGAGGAGAAGAAAATAAATAAAATTAATGAACAGTCGCGAACAATATAAATCAATCATGTTACTTTTGCCACTATCCCATCAGACATGAAAAGATTTTTTATCTTTGTCACTATGCGCTCATTTAAATCTTTTGAATTGCAAATTTTTCGGGTTGAGATGAAAAGTAGCTGCAAGCATCCTTAAAAGGGTTCGGAAATGAATAATAGAAGATTGAGTGTGTATTTTGGAGGTAGAAAATGTTTGCTTTATTGGCAATGTTAAGCTATTTTGCATATTGTTGTATTTTGCTATGTCATCATGCTTTTGTCATGGAGAAATTTTGAAATATTAATAAGTTGATGTTGAATTGAAGATGAAGAAGGAAGCGCATAAAATTTGGAATTTATGTTAATTTAAGTACTTCGAAAATTTTTTGTAATCTAAACTTTTTATTTTAAACTAAATTTATTCATTAAAATTTTGATTCAAATTACTATATTTATAGGTTAAAATCTTGTTTGATTCAAAATTAATTTTTCCTACCAAACTTTATATTAAATTAAATATTCTGATTCTTTTTAAATACGACAAATTGGCTCAATACTTGCATAAAATATTGCAAAATCTTTTGCATTCAAAATACAATATCTTGAGCAACTTCCAAGAGGGTTTAAGAAAATTAGCATAATTTTTTGGTATGTATAACACGGAAAAAATCTAAGCATGCATCTTGATCCAATATTTTACTAAAATCTCATGTATATCTTATGTATCTAAATTATATTCAAATAAATTAATAATAAAAATGGTGCAAAATCCCAGCAGGATCGGAGAATATCTAAAAAGTCTCGTCCCATTCATGACAATGCCTTCCGCGTGAATCAAATTATGTAAATTTTTAAGCTCCTTTATTCAATTTTTTGATTTTTTTGTGTTCCTCTCTTTTTTCACATCGCTACACATATTGCATTCATTATAGTGTACCTGGAAGGAATTAATCATCTATAAAAGAGTTTGCTTATTGTATGTGTGCTTAGAAGGAGACAACGAAGGAGAAAAAATTCAGATTTTATAAAAATTTTGAGACACATGTTGAGCGCTTTTATGGACCAAATTTCCTCTAATTTTTTATATTCGCAACAAGACTGTCAACATGGTCATGCAATTATGTCGCAATTTATCAAATAATCTTCTTTATTTGATGATATTTATTAGCTGCAAATTTTTATTTCTTATTTTTTTGCCATAAAAGATTTTTTTTTCCTTTTTCACTTCCTCGACTTCTTTTCAGATAAATTGGAGTCTTGAGATTTTGTTGTTTATTATCGCTTCTGGCACTTCCTGTAATTCTTTTCAGTTGAGGAAATAATTTCTTTTGAATGTAATCATCCAGAATTAAAGTTAAGTATCTTTTCAAGAGGTATAATAATTGTGCAAAAAATAAATTTATTGGAATGAGAAATGATTTTTGTGTGATTTTTATGGATCCTAGGGATGGAACCTATTTTGAATTTTAATTTTAAATTCAGTCTGACACGAGGTTTTACATAGAAGAGAAATTTACTATTTTTTTAAAAAATTTTATTGCAATTTGAAATTCTAAGAGTATTAATAATAATAATATAAATCCTTTATTTAATTAATAAACTATTCGGCGGAACATTATTGAATTATTCTTGATGTTGACCTGTCGGTCTTAAATCAAATGTTATTATGAATTATAAAGGTATAGTTGCATAATGTAAAGCTTGTAAAGCACTGAAGTATGGTCGAAAAAATTAAGAAAAAAAAAGACCAGAAGAGTATTAAAATAATGTAAATTCATAGTTTATCATCCTTTTTTAAAGATTTTATTTTATTTTGCATTTTTAAGTGATAATAAAAAAAGGCTTAACTTTTCAAAATATAAAAATTCTTATTTTTCCAAATTTACCTAAAATGTATTTCAAAAGTGTCCATTCCTCGCACAATTTTGGTCAGTGAATTGAATTGCGATAAATTCTTTGCAAAAAAGAAAGAAATCTCAACCTCGGGTGGTGCATTGCAATCCAAACTTACAAAAAAAAAATCATAATAAAAATGAAAAGAATTATTTTTATCGATTATTGAAAAACTTCTCAACATCAACAGAAGAACAGAATGAAATAAAAAAATGAGAATTATTTCCAAACAATAAATACCAATGTCAAAACATTGTAGCAATTTCAATGTCACAGCGAGAGATTTTCGACTTCCAAAAAAATGTAAGAATTTAAAAGAGAGATGAAAACAAAAAAAAAAAATTCATCATTGTTCGATCGTTGAGAAGGTCCTTTTGTCATTTGAATCCATTACGTGTAGTTTCCACTTCAGGACGAAGCACTTTATTATTATTGTACAATAACAACAAAAATTTGATAAAAACTTTTTCTAATGGAATATTTTCAGTTCCAAAAGAGTCCTCGATGCTTCTATTTATTCAATTGATGACAGGACTGTTGAATATTCAATGAATCATGAATGAATAGATGCGATCTTCCTTTACGCTGCATTGAACAATAAACGAGAGAAAAAAAAAATTGTCAAAATATTTTTGTTTGTTGACGCGGACCATAGATTGAATTAATGAGACTTTTGAATGCTACAACAATGGACAATTTAGTTTTTTCATCATTGTTGATGATGATGATGCTTGGGTTAATGGTAATAACGTCAGTTATTACAAATTTGTTTTTGGTGTTTGAACTTTTTTTGTGTGTTGATTTAAAGTTCTTTGTTGGGCGGCGATTATTGAAGTTTTTTGGTTATGAATAAAGAAATTTGTGAGAGGGTTGTGTCCGTTGATGTTTGATGAAGTTAATGATCTTTGCTTTGAAAAAAGGATTTTTTATGTTTGAAAATCATGAATGAAATTTTTAATCCTTTTAGAATTTGATTCATTTTTGATTTTCCGAGAAATAATGCAATAATTCATAATGTTAGTAAGTAAGGAATATCAATTGGATTTGAACTTACTTAGTTTTTAAGATTTTTCCAAAATTTTCATATGTGGCCGTTTCCCTATAAAGTCCATCAAAAACTTGAATTTTTAGTTCCCTCTTCTTTCTTTCTGTCACAAAATCGCCTTAGACCCCCCTCCCTCAAAAAAGTTGAACATCATTAGTGAGCAACCTCTATGAAGGCTTGACAAAAAACTACTACTACACAAAATTTACAATTGTTAGCTTAAAACTCTCAACACGTATCCAAATTATCAAAATTCCTTAAAAAGTCATAAAAAAATTCTCTCAACCAAATCCAAATCACTAATTCACTCAACTCCTCCAAAACAAAGCTTAACTTTATCTCCCACAGTTAATTTATTATCGAAATTCCAATCGTAACTTGATGAAAGGATTAAAAACAATTTCATATTTTCTTAGTAGGATTAAAAAGAAATTTGTTATTTTTGGGAGTGTTTTACGATCTTTCAAAAGTGCCTCACTTCATCATCATAATTTCATATTCTCAACTTATCATCCACAACCACTTTCTGTGTCCCTTTTTTTACAACCTCATAAAATATTTTTCATCTCTATCTTCATTTGAAACACATAACAGAAAATCTTTGACTACTTAGAAGTTAAAGTCATTAAAAAAATTTAAAATGAAAATTTTATGAAATTGAGAAGTTACAACAGTTGGCGTCAAAATATACATAAAAATTATGTAACACTATGAATATGAAGATCTTAATAGAAGTCTCATGAGAGATGCACTGGAAATAATGAAAATCATTTCAAATTCCGTTACTAATTTTTTGTTATCCTTGATGCACTTGAAAGAATCACAAGAAGACGAACAAAAATGTAATTTATTGAGGAATTTCGTTGTTGTTTAGGTTAATTGCACTCTAGGGGTTTTTTTCTAAGAGAATTAATTGAGTTACATGCTTCATAGAACAGGATATAAATGAAATTTTTTTTGGTTAGATTGAGACTTAGCGAACTGACGAGTTAAAGTCATTCATTCAATCTTTCAAAAAAATTCAGTTATACAATTCAACCACCATCAATATAATTCCACTGTATGCAACAAAATAAGCAATTTCAACATGCCATTGCAATCACTTGCAGTTCTCTTTAATCGCATCTGATAAATTTTCATACAAGTGCAACTTTCCGAAAATTTATTCCATTATTGTTATTTTTAGTTAGCGATCGCACCCTTCTAGAATATTTTTAAGCAAAAAACTTTTATCATGCAGTGCACAGTCAACCCCATACAAAAATAAATTTCATAACTGCGCACTAACTAACTTTTTTTAACAGTTGAAAAATTTCAAAAGCCATCAATTTCAGAATTTTTTTTCCTCTTCGGTTGTCGTCTATCCTTAAAAATATTTTTTTTTTTCAGAAAATAATGAAATGAAAACACGTGTGCAAGTATTTTTGAGTCAGCAATCCCTTTTTTCACTCTCTTCAAATTTCAGTTCCAATAATGTCGCTGTATGTGTATGTGATAATAACATATGAGCACTAAAAATATGTGATTAAGTTTCTAGTTTCAACCAATTTTATTTAAATGAAGGCAACAAGTATTAGAAAATTATGGAAATTTATTTTTCTATCCTTTCATAATTTCAATTTATTGTGCATGTACAATTATTATAAAAATTAGAGTAAAAAAATACCATAAAAATTATTATTATTTTTTTATTTCAACCCCCTTTGGTTAAATCATAAAAAATAGAGCTACGCAATTATCAAAATTGACTGCCCGTAAATCCTGACGATCAAAAAGAAGTAAAAAATTGAATTTTATTCCTAGAATTGTCAAAAATACTAATTTCAATCGCAGCTAGAAGTTAATTGGAAATGTGGTCAAATCCAAGTCAAAACAAATGTCATCTTTATGTCTTTATTAGGACATTTTTAGCTTTGTAATTGATAAGGATCTTCGTGTCCTTCAATAAACGTCGCATGATCGAATAGATTGATATTAATAGCGGGTAGTGAAATGAGTAAAAAATTGTATTTAGTTCAGCGAATAGTGACGCATACTTTTAAGATTTAAAATGCTGTAATGAAATTGAGTCAAATTAAAATTTGTATAGTTTGTCGATTTAAATAAAGTTGATGCTTTTAGAATTTAAATTTATTTATGTCATTGCAGTTGAAATAATTCAAATTAAAGTTTTCGCTTCTAAAATAATTATTATGTTAATCGTTGCTTTTAGTTTGATTCAAAACTAAATCGTTGCATTCAAAATAAAACTTTTTAAATTGTCGCTTTTAATTTTGAATAATGACGAAGCTTTAAAAGTGATTAAAACTTAAATCGTTACTTCTTATTTAGATTAAAAATAATCGATTCAAAATTGTTTTGGAATTTCAAAAATCAGCTTTAGCCAAATCATTACTTCTTAAATTGTCAATTAGACAAAATGCCTTCAAAAACGCGGAATTAGAATTTTTCAACACAAAACTCAAAAATTAAGGACATGAGCGGCACAGCTTGTTGTCAAATTTTTATAAGCTTAATCGAACTAAAGAAAAACAATTTTTTTTTATCTCGTTTGTCGCTATCTCACTTTTATTCCTTTAAGTCCACAAATATCATGGATACCAAGAAGGATATATTAATCCTTTAATAATTTCTGTGTCAAATTATAACGCAACAGATATTCTCACTTCTCAAATGCTCAGACACGATGCAAGTTAATAAGAAAATTGAGTTATGATGGTAGTTAACATCCAACCGTGATGTCTAAGGAGAGAAAAATGCTGACATATAAAAAATATGTATTTTTTTCGAATTTATGATCAAACATAAAGAAAGACTAGAAATTAAGTTCTTTGACTGAGTACACAAAATAAAAATTTACGAGACATTTCTATTGTTCGACTGTAACACATTCGTGTGACAAAAAGGACACATTTTATGTGACTTCAATCCGAAAACTAGAAAGCATCTATTGTTCAGTACAATACAAATGCCATTTTGACAAATCATTTATTTTTACGATTATGATGAGCTAGCGGATCATGAAATGAAATTGAGAGTCAGTCGATAATATGACGAGAGTACGATTAAGGGATATGAATTTCAGGATCAATCCACATGACATTGAGAATGTCAAAGGATTGGAAATAAAAATAATTTTTTTTGTAGAAAATTGATTTTATTTTTGATGCTGCTGACATTTTATATTTTTAAATTTATAGTTTATGATGGTTTTAGGACTTTGAATGTTGATTTTTTAGGATGATAAAAGGGCTAGAAATTGGGCTATAATTCTATTTTTACTTTGTGAAGCATTGCAATTAAGATTCGTTAATTCGAATTTTTGATTTTTAAGTCAAGAATCAGTCAAGAATTTATTTATTGTATTGATAAAAATTAACTTAAATTTCAGTTCATGACTAAGTTTTACAACCTATATATCCCTCTGCCAAAATAACAAGTACATACTTAATGCAAATTCAAATCAACCACTCAAAATGTTAATTTTCATATCTTTTGTTTCAATAATATTCATGGTACTCGAAACACCATCTGGTAGTTCAATTTGTGCAACGACCTGTAGAGTTTCGTTTTTACTTCATGCTATGTTAATCAAAATCAAGTTGTGAATATGAAAATTTTGGTTTAGAAAATTATGTTTGAAATTAATTCAAGTCAATTAGGTTTTGAATTGTTAATTTTTGTCATAGCCACAAAGTTTTACTTTGTGAATAATTTGCATTTGATATTTTTAGGAATTGATTTAGACTTAAGAGACCTATCTAGTTCTAGTTAGTGAAATTAAATCTTTAGATTACAAATGACGTAAAATTCAATGTTATCAATTAAGAATTCAAGAACAAGTATCCAAAATAATCAAATAATCTTGAACTTGATAGCAAAATTATTCACGATAAGATTAAAAACTAAAAATAAAAATATTTTTATCAATTTTGCAGCAGGCACCAATTTACAATATTTCAAAGTCATATAAAAATGAGTAGCAGCAAAATAATGACACACAGTTTTGATCGTGACTAGCAGAATGAAGTTGTTTTTAGTGCTTGCATTGATTGCCGCGACATACGCCCAAACACCATGCGATAATATTCGTACGAGAGCTCAATGGGGTTCACGTTCGACTAGCTTAACATGGATGGCAACACGTCCACCATCCGGATTTGCTGTTCATCATACAGCTGGCTCAAGATGCACAACACAAGCTGCTTGCGACACACAAATGAGAAATATTCAAAACTTCCATATGAATACAAATGGATGGGCTGATATTGGATATAATTTCTGTATTGGTGATCCAGGACAAGTTTATGAAGGCAGAGGATATGGACGTCATGGAGCTCATGCTGTTGGATTTAATGCTCGTGCTTTGGGTCACTGTTTCTTTGGTGATCATTCATCAGCCTTACCAACTTCAGCTGCATTAAGTAACACTCAGTCTTTCATTGATTGTTCACGTGCTAGAGGTGAATTGACATCAACTCATTGGGTATCGACACATAGAAATGATCGTCAAAGTAATACAGCTTGTCCTGGTCAGGCACTTTTCAATCAAGTATCAACATGGCCAAGATTTAACTCCAATCCTTAAAATGATATTGATTTTGAATTTAATGTGATTTTTGCTTGAATAAAAAAAAATTTGTATGCATTTTTAATTCTAATTTAAGGAGTTTTTGAATGAGTTTTTTTACAGATTTTTTAAATTTCAAGATTAATAAAAATAAGAATAAGAAAATGAAAGAAAGTTACTAAAATTAAAATTATCGGCCAATATATTCAGTTTTGAAAATAAATCAATTGATGAACAATTAATATTTTGTTATCGGTTTCGAGTACCTGGTAAGGTTTTTAAAGTTCAAGTATTTGATTGTGATAAAAGCGGGGGAAACCCATGAAAGTTAATCAAAAAAAAAAAATCTAACTTATTAATAGGCTTTCAATCATAAAGAAAATCAGAAAATAAACAAAATTACGTTTCATTTAATTTTTTAAATTCTAAATCATAGTTTAAAGTTTAGTTATTTTTTGAAGAAAAAAACTTATTTTTTGTTTTTTAATATTTCTATTTAAATCGAAACATATGAAAAATGACCGTTAAAAATTAAAATTTGAATTCTGGTTTGGGATGCTTTTGGTTATTCATATCGAGGATGTATTCAGAAATTTTTTAAAAATATTAGGAACCAATAAAACATTTTTAAACTAAAAATTCAAAATTTCTCAATTTCCTTTCATTACAAGTTCTAGCCTCCTAAAAAATCAACAAATAACAATTAAATTTACTTGCTGAATATTTCTTTTATATTCTCCTTAATATTTACTGTCCTCAAAATAAAACTTCCTCAAGACACATTTTTTCAACTAAATGCGTAAATATTTACTTGTTTATCTTTCAACTTTCATTGTTCCAATAGAAAAGAAGTAAAAAAGTAAGAAAAAGTGCAAACATGTCGCATTGCCTCTCATTTTATATTTGTTTATCTTTGATCATATAAAAAAATAATTTTACAAAAAAAATCTTTAATTTATTTTCATCATCAATAAACAAACAAACAGTGCAGAATTACATTTTTGTGTCTGTAGCAAGCTCAGAAAAAAAGGACAAGAAATTGATGTTCATTTCTCAAGAATTGATTCAAGTCAAACAAGAAAAAAAAGAATTATTTTTTCCCAAAACTAAAATTTCTTTTGTTCAAAAGTGAGTTTGTTTACTGTCGTGCCATAAAACGTTTAGTATTTCTAGCTGCATGCGCCCATCCGAGAATCCTTAACGACCAAAAATATAAAATTAAAATAAAAAAAAAAACCAGTTGCAAAACGACAAGATTTATGTTGACTAACAAGGCTTTCTTGTCCCACTTGCAGATATGTAAATTAATCACATGTCCTTAAATTACTGGTTAACCATGTTCCGTTCCCTCGAATGTGTTAACAAAAAACTGGTAACAGAAAAAAGTATCCGTTGACAACCCTTATTCCTGGGAAAATTTTGCAATATGAGCTAATGTTTTGGTATTTATGCTGGTCAATTAGCTAAAAGAATTTGTTTTTTGAATACAAATGTGTCAAAATGAGGCAATTTTGAGGTCAAATTTCTTACAACAAGCGCCATTCCAAGAAGATTAAGTGTATCAAAAAAAAAAAATTGAGACTAAAAAATTATACAAAAATTTTGGAAATTCCCTGAAAGGATGAGGTCATTCCAAAAAAAAACATCGAACATGATCATGTCCAAATATTTTTGACACAAAAATTGTTTTATGGACTCAAAAAAAATATATCACATTGCAATTTATAGCTCATCACATTTTTATTTCAAAACTCAAAAAGTACAACATGTGCTGAACGTAAATCCTTCATTTAATATTTTTACTGCTCAATTAATTTCAATCATGAACAAGTCGTAACAGTTCCACTTGCCCAAAGAGCAATCGTTGAATTTTTAGTATAAATAACAGCATTTCCATCATCCTGCAAAATTAGAACTGCTCCTGTATTTTCCATTGTTGCAGAGTTCCAAGTTGCAACAACATTACAGTCATATGTGACTAAGTTACCGTCAGCTTGCATGCATAATCTATTGGTACAGGTTCTTTGAGTCTGTGTACTCCACAATGAAAAGCTAGTTAACTGATGATACAGCACCAAATTTCCATCATCTTGCATGATTAGTCTGAAGCATTTATTGTTAGATTCCAAAGATTCGTTAACTTTTAGACATTTTCCTGGGTTTAATTGATTTTTAGCTATGGTTGAGTTGATGATGATGGAAAGTATTACAATTTTATAAAACATTTTCTGACTATAATTTTCTATAATACTAATTCTATTAAGCTTAAAATAAGACTGACTTTGAAATGCGATAATAAAATTATTTGTAGTAAAATGATGATTTTTACATTATTCATGAGCTGATAAGAAACTTACAGTTAAAAGTTTCTACATTAGGTATATAAAATTATGTTTACAAATAAATTACTCATGATTATAATACACAAAAAAAAAATCATTAAGTATCAATAAAAACACTTTACTTTCTAATTAAATAACATTTATTGTCAATACTATTTCGACAGCAATGCTGTCATTATCAAGACTTTTTCGATACTCAATAAAATTGATAATGACAGCATTGCTGTCGAAATAGTATTGACAATAAATGTTATTTAACTAGAAAGTAAAGTGTTTTTATTGATACTTAATGATTTTTGTGTATTATAAGAAGTCTTTCTAATTATTCCGAAACAAATTATTCAAAATACTCATGATTAACAATAATTAGCTTTATTGCAAATATTTTTTTATTGTACTTTGTATAATATGAAAATTTATTTTTCTACATCCAGCAATTCTCATCACTATTAACACCCTGAAACAGTTCCACTTGACCATATCGGTCTATTTGAATTCCAAGCATAAATAACGGCATTTCCATCACCCTGCATTGTAAGAGATGATCCTTCATTATTCACAGTTCCAGAGCTCCATGTTGCAATATTGTGACAATCATATGTAACTAAATTACCATCACCTTGCATACAGACACGATTTGTGCAAGATCTTGGCGTTTGTGAACTCCACAAAGCCTCTCCAGTTCGTCTTCGATAAATTACTAAATTTCCATCATGTTGCATGATCAATTGGAAGCATCCGTTATTTGATTCTATCGCTTGATTATGATTAAGACATTCGTTTGCATTTAGGCGATCTTTAGCTGCGATTGATGTGATGAATAAAGTGAATAATAGAATTTTGTGAATCATTTCTTATTATTTTTTGAGGATTAACTGATTAGTAAGTGAGAATCCTGGAATATTTGATTTGTAACTAATTTGAATGTGCAATAAGTAAGCTATTTATAGTATGATAGAGCTGCAATAATCTTTACATTCATTCACGTAAACAAGGGAATTCCTGATAAGCGCATGAGTTGTAATAATATAAATAAACTTTGTTGTGGGATTTCTAGATAATAAGTTGTGCATTAATAGTGTCAATGTTTTAGAGGGATTTGAGATTTTGCTAGAGTATGGAACTGATCAAAATAGTTAAAAAATTTCAAAAATAATCAAAAATCGATTTAATTAATTCTGAACACTGAGATTTTGAGACATTACTTAGTTATTTTTACAACATTCAATTTTTAAGCTTCAAAAATTTCAACCCTTTTTTCATGCCAACACATGAACTATACGATTAATTTTCATTCCTATCCTTTCCACAACCCAGAGCAAAAACCATTACACCTAGCGTAAAAAAGGACTCATTTTTTCTTCCTTTTCAAATTCATTGTTGATTACATTTCAAGGTTTTTGTGATCGTTGAATAATTCATTTCCGTAGAAAAGGGGTTCAATGGCTAGCTATCCATAATGTGTGATTCTGAATAAACTAAATTGTTTTATAGTCAATACGAAGGAAGGTGAATGAAATGTCAAAAATGAGAAATACGGGGAGGGTTGTGATCGTCCAAATGGAACTGAACTGAAGGAATATAAAAAATTTTCATAATTCACTTTTTTTGAAATGATTTTTCATTCAGAATATGCAATGAGTAATTTTTTAAAAAAAAAAAAACTTTGAAAAATCATTTGATGTGATCGCTCGCATAATGAGGCATAGAAGGACGGAATGAAAACAGTCTGATGCATATTAGTTCCTAACATAACATCGCATCATTTAGTTTTTTAAAAATTATTTTTGGTTGTTCGCCGCTTCCTGCTGCATGGTCAAAAGTAAAAAATAATGTATTTTTAAAGAGGAACTTCTCCTCCCTCATAAACAATTTTACATGTTTCCTTTTTGTTCTTGGTGGCTTGACGCGAGTCCTTTACTCTTTTCAACAATATTTGCATTGTAAATCAAATATTTGTGGTTGATGCTGTTTGCATGTTTATGGAAGTTTGGAATGTTTTTGGGTTTATGGAAAATAAACGCAAAAAAAATATTTTGTTTCAGTAAATTGGTGCGCTGAATTGGCTGAATAAAGTGCTGAATTTGCTAAATAAAATGCTGAAATTGCTAAATAAAATCTGACTGCTTAATTATTAAAATAGAGTGCTGAATTGACTAATTGCTGAATAAAGCGCTCAAATGACTGTATATAGCATCAACTATAGTTAGTTTAAAATATTACATCTAATATTCAACATTGCAAGACAAATTCTAATTTCAATAAATTTACTACTCAATATTTCGAAATTCAAGCTACAAACAAGATTCTTTCACCGATGCATGCGATTCAACAACAAAACAAATAAATGGCCTGTGCATAGTAATAATGTTCCTTTCTGTTTGCTTCTCGAAAACAAAACAATCAACAATCTTCTTCCATTTCTTCTTTTTGCATCTCAACAATTTTTATTTTATTCTTCCTCCAAAAATTCATCTCAAGACATCAAGTTGAAGACAGGAAATTTCTTCATATGAAAAAAATTCTTCTTCCTGTACTATTGAACTAAATATTATTTTTCTTATACTCTCCATCAAACATAAATTCAATGATGCCGATTTTATTTCCACCGTGATGAATTAAATTTCTCATTCCGGAACAAAGAATTTTAAAAATAAAGAAAAAATTGATGAGTGAAGAAGTGCGCTTGATGTGAGGATCAGGTAGCATATTTAATCATTGTCATATGAAAAAATCTATTAAGAACACTTGAACTGTCTCCATCCACACGAACTATAATGTATATCCATGTAAGGAATCATCTTAAATCACAAATACTGCACATGTTAATTCGAGACACACGAGACATTAGTGATTGCACAATAAGAAGTCAGACGACCATTGAAAAAAGAGAATTGGATGTCACATGTTGACGCTTAAAGACAAATTTGTATGTATTGGTCCACTTTTGTGACAATTTTGTGGCGTGTAGTAGTTAAAATGCCATGAATTTTTTAAGCAATACGCATTTCAAGTTTTTCAAACTAATTCAGCATCTTATCCAGCACATTCAGTGCTTTATTCAGCAAATTCAGAGTTTTATTCTGTAAACTCAGCATTTTGTTCAGCAAGTTCAGCGTTTTATTCAGCACATTCAAAAACAATTCGAAAATGCGTTCCGAAAATCTCCAATTCATAATCCTAACAATCTTATCTTGTCCAACATTTGCATCATCTCGTTTTCAAGTGATTTTTGTTCTATCTTTTCAAAAATTTACCCAGAAATTGTATAGACGAGGAGAGAAGAAAAAGTATTACATTAAAGGCCAAGTTAAGGACCGTATGGCAAATTTCATAAAGGAAATGAAACATATGGAAGTTTGTTGTACTTAAACTCATTTCTTTTTTGTATTCATTTTCATACTCAATTGATCACAATTTCAATTTTATTTTTTCTTTCGGAAATACGAAGTTAGAAGGCGATAAAATTTATAGAACCATATGGAACGGCCAACAAACTACAAATTACTGTTAATTGCAGAAACTTTCTCATCCCTTAAAAATAAATATAAAAAAATTTATTGTGGTTGATTAGAAGTGTAAAAACGGACAAACACCCTCACAAAACGATGGACATTAGAGACTCATTACTCATCCTGCTACTTCTGTTTCTCAATTTTACAATATAATTGGTTTTTTCGTGTGAAATTTTAATTTAAATGAAAAAAGTTTTCGATTTGTCATTTCTAGACAATTTACATGCACATTCAGGTCATGAGGGTGAAATGAGCATCATCATCGTTGTCAAACTCTGACCATGCTCATGTGACGATCGATTTTGACCACATGTGGAATTTGTTTTGTAAAATTCCCACAAATAATTCTCATTCTTTTTCTCTTGTTCCAATACATTGACCTTATTATGCAATGTAATTAAATTTATTTCCTGTATTTATTCCTAGAGTGTCATATGATAAAGTAAGTGAATTTATATTTAAAGACAAAAATATGCAGCATCATCTGTCGCGCACACATCACGAGTCTCACGGTTATGTGACCGTTATAAAAATTGATACTTAATGAGCTCTCATGGAAAATATAAGAAGACAATTTAATCGCACGATTGTGTCATTGACGGCTAATTGATATCACTTTTCGATTGCTTTTGTTGATTGCCGAAATGTTGTGAGAATTGAAAATGTGTGTTTTCTGTAGAGTATTGAGATGATTTTTTGGTGACGAGAAAATCATGATAATTAAGTAAGAGTCGAGTACTTACTTTACTAGAAAAGTGAATCTATTAGGGTTCTTGAAAAAATAAATCGAACTAAATTTCTGTAAAAAAACTTCCAAAAAATCTAGTATAAAACTTAAAAAGTCTAATCTCGAAATTTTAAAAAATCTGGTTTAAAGTTAAAATGAGAAAAATCTAGACCAAATTAAAAAATTGCGTCAAATTTAAAAGTTCTACTCAATATTATTCAATAAATTAACCAAATAAAATTTAAATTAAGAATGCATTTTTCATAACATTTATGAAACTGAATTAACTTATTAGGAAAAGCACCTAAAAAATAATTATTTTCTAAATTCTAGTACCTCATATTTAATTCAATCTAATACATACATTCAAACTTCAATCCATAAATCTTCTAACTCCCTCCAAAAAGTACCTCAAATTCATTATTTTCCCATTCGAATCGATTCCCAAAAACGATATCAAAAAAAAAAAAAAATTGATCAATTAATATAGCGCGCCATATATTCATAAAATGTTGCAACAGCATTCGACGTAAAGAAATTCTTCATCCTCTTATTATCGGCGACATTACGATACATGCCATCGGCCCATTCCACAAAGTCAATTATTATTATCATCATCAGAAAACTGTTGAAACATTTAATGTGTATTAATTTTTTTTTTCATCAGTCGCAGTCCAAAACGTAAATAAGAAGAGAACTATTTAAACTACATATATATATATATAAAAAAATTATTTGATTGCCGTTACTTTCATTTTGGGAAAACTGTTCATTAATCATTTACAGCTAATGATAACCGTCCAGTTCAATAATGTTATTTTCTCGGGTGCGCTTTTATATTTGAATTAAAATTCAATCACATAGTTTGTTTTGGATGTGAAATGAATGGCAGAGAACAAATTGCAGTGGCGATGAGGAATCTGATGGGAAGATCCGAGGAGAATTTTTGATGACATTGTGGAGGCATCTGAAACTGATTTTTTTTTCGTTCGTAATTATTTTGTGAATACATTGTAAAGAGTGTGGGAAAATTGCATGAATGACAAGAAAATTTATGATTATTAGTTGTATATTTTTGAGGTACCTAAATCATCGATTTTAATATCAAACTTTAAAAAACACTCCAAAAAATTCTAAAAAAAAAAAATTAAAATTTAAATAAGAATAAATAAGAAATGTAAAAGAAAAAGAAATATTAAGGCAGGAAGTAGGTGTTGATGATTCTCATTGTTTATATTCATGTTAAATTACTATTTAACTAATTAGATCAAAACAGATATCAATCAGCACTCGTGTTTGTCGTGTGTATGCTTAAATCATTGCCTCCGTCTCCTTCTTCCTGAAACGCTCAAGTGGACGTGCAATCAAATGTAAAAGGCACTACCAACAAAAAATCTTTGCAGTGCCGCTTAAAAAAAATCAAAAAACGGCACGTGTGTCATGTTTATGCCATGATATGTATGGCACTAAATGCCGGAAAATTGGTCTTTGCTGTCTCTTGAAATCTGATTTTTTTTCCTTAATTTCCTGTTTGTCGACAGTCAAATTTTTATTTTTTGGACTGCCTCAAATTTTTTTCTTTTTCCTACTTAAGGAAGTGCACGAATTAAAGGCAAAAAAAATTTGGAATGAGAAAAAAAATATTAAAATTCAATTAAGGCACTTGAACTATGGCAGTGAGAAAGAGAGTAAGTTTTTTTCGTCAATATTTTGTAAACATACGGATGATGTTGATGTGGTGAAGTGATTTCGAGTCTGACATATGGTGAGTGAAATTTAGTAATAATCGCAATATGACTAGGGTATGTTGAAAATTTAGGGAAAAAATTTGTGCATTTATTGAAATAATTCAATTCCGTACCGAAAAAGTTCTTCATCCTTTCTCTAAAACATCGCAAACCAAAACTACAAAACTGTTTAAAAAATTGATCATCAATTCTTTATTTCCTTCATTTTCTTTCTTCCAATACAATTTGGAATCCATCATATCTTTTCAAAATTATATCACCCATTAGTTGGAAGTCATCTTCTTTAACTAAAGATTTGACCTTAAAATTTCTTACAATCGTACTTAACAAAACCTTCAGCTTCAACATTGCATATTTACGTCCAACACATGATCGTGGACCAGCACTGAATGGAATGAAACTATAGTAATGTCGATTAGCAGTCTTTTCCGGCAAAAAGTTGTCAGGATCGAATTTATCTGGATTTGGGAAATTTTCTGGTGTCCTATGAATTTTATAGGTTCCAATGAGTACAGTTGCGCCAGCTGGAATTGTATAATTTTCAGACACCAACTTAACATCTCGATTAACTTTCCTAGCAATGACAGGAACTGGTGGGTACATTCTTAATGTCTCAAAAATAACACGTTCCATATATTTCATCTCCAACGTATCTGCAAATGTACAATCACGTCCAGAATCACCAAAAATTGCTTTCTGTTCCTGATAAACTTTCTCTTGAATGTCTGGATGACATCCCATCATACATAAAAAGAAACTCGATCCAGCAGCAGTTGTATCATGTCCTTCAAACATAATTGTGTCAACTTGCTGTTGAATTTCCACGTCTGAGATTTGTGATGGATTATAATGTGAAGTTTCAATCATCAAGTCCAAAAATGCCAATCGTCGTTTTTCTCCGACATCATTTTCGTCAATTTCATCAAGATCATCACGTAGACCGTCCGCAGTGTCGCTCTTTGTTGTTGTTTTGATGATCTCCTGTAAAGTTGGCTTTGGAAGATTTCCTTTTTTGAGATTCTCATTAAATTCACTTCTTCTTTGTGCCAAAATTTTATTTGTAAATCCATGAATAATATTTAAGCATTTTTCTTCTAAATTTTTAAAGCTTGACATGTTGTACAGCCAGTTAAGTCGGTACCAAAACTTTATATGTCTCTTATGAATTATGTCACACATTTTCATTACAGCCATTGCATACTTAAAGGCGCTCATTTCCTTCTGTTTGTCTGTCTTTTTGAAGCCCATGGCTGTAGACAAAAGAATTTCAACTGTTGCCTCACTCATCTGATCATGGCAGTCAAACTCATTGCCAATTTCCATTTTTAATTTCTCAACGACTCTTTTGCTGTTTTCATTGAATGTTGGTACGAAACTTTTAAGGACATTCATATGGAAGGCTGGTGCAATCAATTTTCTGTGCGTACGCCATTTTTCTCCTGTTGAGATTAACAAACCGTTGCCAAGCCATGGTCTAAAGAATCTATACTCATCTGACTTATCGATGTGTTCTTGACTGTTCAAAATGACTTCAACATCTTCTGGATTCCAAAGAACAACCAGCAATTTCCATCCAACCCAGCCTCTGATAATTCTTCCAAACTGTTTCGATAGTTTCATCGCTCTTTTGAATGCATGATGATTTCCTTTCAATCCCCAAATTACCATGAGATTTCCAACAAATGGAAGTGGCTTTGGTCCTGGAATTTTATTCCCCAATCTTGCCATGTGACTTGTCTCATGATAAAAATGAGCAAGCACTAATGTCACTAGTGAGAATCCTAAAGTTACCACTGGATAATTCCATGATGATTCTGATGCAATATCCAAATGATCAACCGTCACGTTCATGATAATAATAAAAAATCTACTCGATTCAATTGTTTTACAAATAATAATTTCATTATTTTTGAATTCATTGCTTTTATAGTCTGAAAAATTGCAATTATTAATTTTTTTTTTTGTATGTTTTACATGTGGGCCTTTTAAGGGTCAATTGACTCATACGTCATTTATTTATTTATTCATCTTTTTTTAAAAACGATAATGAACTGAATTTGTTATAAACAATTTTACACTTGACACAGATTGATGGACTGATTTTAATATGTGTAGAATAGTTTTTATGAAGATCGATATTTGAAAAAGTTAATTTAAGATTAAGTAAATTTTTTTTTTAGAAAAAAAATGGGAACAAAGATAAATAAAATGAAGGAAATAAAAAATTTTCTAACGAAATCTTAAGGATTTGAACCTTTCAAAGTTCAAAAGCATATCAAGCTGTATCTTTAAAAATTTTCACATGTATTTTGTTTTCACAAATTGACAATGTTAATTATTATCTCAATTATTACAAATTAATAAGAATCGAAGCGATAATTAAATTCCAATTTCGCAATTCCATTACAACTTAGTAGACAATCACGTTTAAAAAAAAAATCAAATACATGTCAGCATGTCAACTGTCTACTTTAGAATGAATTTAGATTCATTTAAAAAATATTCTTTTTTTCTACTCCAAAAATTAACATAAGCAATTCAAGTTCAAATTCTTAGTTTTTAAAAATTTCCATACAACAAAATTATACGATTTATTTTAAAACACATTAAATGTTAATAAACTTTATGACACCTTGACGAATTTTTTTAACAAAATTCCTTTCTTACATAAAAATTACAGAACTTACGTGAATAATGTCACATATTGGGCTGGTAATGGAACAGCAAAACAGTGCATATGTGAATAAACTCAAATGAAATTTTCTATAATTTTATTGAAAATGTATTTGAATTTTTCACTCATAGTGAAAGCTAGCACACGTACTTTGAAGTGGTTTAAGTATTAAGTTTGAAGTTTTGAGTGACTTTTTGTACATTAAGCGCATTTTCTTGTAGAAAGGAATTAAAGATTTTAATTATCACAATAAATGTACAGCACGATTACAGTAGTTTATTGCTAATTATTTAGCAAATTATTTTAGTATTTCACTCACCTTTCTCATTGATTCTCTTGATCTTGCGGATTCGAACAAAATTATAAATCAATTTGACGAATTAAAGAACTCAATATTTTCAAGTACCCAAACTGTCCAAAACTACACAAACTTTCACAAAATAATTACACTCGAAAGACACACAAAACAAAAATAGAATAGAAAAATTTTACCGCAAAATGGCAAAAAGGTTACTTGATTAAAAATTCAAATTACAACAACACACTCAACAAATTCGATTCTAATTAATTCGATTTCCTTTGCTGGCCCTTTTTCAATTGACTATAAAATGGAAAGACTTTTTAAGCTTGTCATTCAGTTTTTTCATTCAATTGATAGTGATAAGTAGAAGTTGAAAAATACTGAAGGAAATCAAAGTGCATTAAAAATTACATTTTTATCATCAAATTAAGGATTAACATTACCAACGATGGCTGTGGAGCAAATCATACAGAGTAGTGTGTTCTCATCTCCACTACTGATGCCGCTCCTTGCGATTGTTTTCGTTCTTGCTGCCGTTCATTTTTGGCAAATGACAAGAAGAGAAAGAAAAATTGGTGATTTACTTCCAGGACCACCGACAGTTCCAATTATTGGAAATGCTTACTATTTCTTGAACAGCACAAATCATGGTGAATATTTGCGAGAACTCAAGACTAATCAGTCGATTATTCACAAATTTATATTTTGAATTTTAGAAATTTTCAATAAAGCCATTGACCTCGTCAATTGCTACGGCAGCGTTGTTCGTGGATGGGTTGGACATAAACTTCTCGTCGGTCTCTCAGATCCACGTGATGTTGAACTCATTTTGGGTAGTCAAGTACATATCGATAAGTCAGATGAATACAGATTCTTTCAGCCATGGCTTGGCAATGGTTTGTTAATCTCAACAGGAGAAAAATGGCGTACACACAGGAAATTGATTGCTCCAGCCTTCCATATGAATGTCTTGAAGAGTTTTATGTCAACATTTAATGACAACAGCAGATTTGTAATTAAAAAGTTAATGAAGGAAGCTGGAAAGGAATTTGATTGTCATGACTACATGAGTGAGGCTACTGTTGATATTTTGTTGGAAACAGCTATGGGATCGAAGAGAACTAGTGAAAGTGAGGAAGGATTTAAATATGCAATGGCTGTAATGAAGTGAGTGTTTAATTTAGATGTTTTGGGCTGCATATCTAAGTTAAGGGTGAAGTATGACCAAAAATTTGGGCGGAATTTTTAAAAATTTTGGCATTTGAGGTGTACTAGTACCCTTAGTACTCTTATGACCCTAAAATTGAGTTTAAGTCTTTACTCGAAGCATTTTTTGACTCCTCCAAATCCTGACAAATTTAACTTCTAACTAACATGCTAATTATCACATATATCAAGCACCTTTTGAGCCCTTTAAGCCCATTTGCACCTCAAAAACCCTTCAATCTATATTAATCCTCTTCCACTTTATTAATCTTTAACATTTTCTGATTTCAGAATGTGTGACATCCTCCACAGACGTCAATTCAAGATTTTCTCAAGATTTGAACCATTCTTCACACTTACTGGCATGAAGGAACAACAGAAAAAACTTTTAGGCATCATTCATGGTATGACACGCCGAGTACTAAACGAAAAGAAAGCTATTTTCGATAAGAACTTGTCAGAAGGAAACCTTCCATCACCATCTCTACAAGAAATTATCAAATCCGATGCAACTGTCGATCAAGCAATTAAGAAGGCAAAAGCAAAGGCACAAAATCTTGACGCAGGTCTTCGTGATGATTTAGATGACATTGATGAGAATGATGTTGGTGAAAAGAGACGATTAGCATTCCTTGATTTGATGATTGAAACTTCACATTACAATCCACAACAATTGTCTCAGGAAGAAATTAAGCAACAAGTTGATACAATAATGTTTGAGGGACACGATACAACGGCTGCTGGATCTAGTTTCACATTGTGTATGTTGGGTTGTCATCCAGACATTCAAGAGAAAGTTTATCAAGAACAAAAGGCAATTTTTGGTGATTCAGATCGTGACTGTACATTTGCAGACACATTGGAAATGAAATATTTGGAAAGAGTCATTTTCGAGACATTGAGAATGTACCCACCAGTTCCAATCATTGCCAGGAAAATCAACAAAGACATTCGACTTGCATCATGCGATCAAATTGTTCCAGCTGGAACTACCATCATTGTAGCAACAGTTAAAATTCATCGACGACCAGACATATATCCAAATCCAGATAAATTTGATCCTGATAATTTCTTGCCAGAAAGAACATCAAACAGACATTATTATGGCTTCATTCCATTCAGTGCTGGTCCACGATCATGTGTTGGACGTAAATATGCAATGTTGAAATTGAAGGTCTTGCTCAGTACAATTGTGAGGAACTTCTATATTAAGAGTACAGTTCCAGAAAAGGACTTCAAACTTCAGGCTGATATCATCTTGAAGAGAACTGATGGATTTAGAATTAAGTTGGAACCAAGAAAGACCAAAGCAAATTAAATGGAAAAAAATTTATGAACTTTTTTAAAATTAAGGGATAATGACCTATGCAGACTGCGAACAACGGACAATGAATGGCGGAATATGAACTAGTTTTAAGCTTCCTTTCTTTCCTATCATCTGTATTCTTGAGAGTGAATTGATTTAAGAATTTTGATGGCTAAAAAAGTTGGATTTATGATACGAACTCAAAATCTTTCTTGAGTTGTTCTTAAAAGGAATTTTTCTCAATTTTTAGCATCTATTTAGATAGTAGCTTCAAAGAACCAAAAATTTTTAAAAATCATTTGATTGCATTTTAAGCTAAATTTGAGTTCTTAGTTTTGATTAGCTGATGAGCCTATGCGAGAATCATTTCTTTTTGGCTTTCTTTTTCAAAAAAAAAAAAAATAATAATAATAATTTTTTTTTAATATCAGAAAATTAATAAGTTGATAAAAAGATTTTAATTCTCCTTAAGTTATGCAAACATCAAGACACGATCAAAACTAAATTTTTAAAGTCAAATTTAACATTTAATGTCAAACATTAATAATTTTTAATTATGTTAAGTATTAATGAAAGAAAAAAATCAAAGCTGCAAATGCGATCAAAAGCAGCTGAAAGTAATTTGAGAATATTCCAACTTGAAATTTTATGAATTTTTGATCAAATTTCAACCTTGAGAATCGTAAAAAAAAAATCATTAAATTTCAACAAAAAAAATTAAAAAATTTCTGCATAATTCAAAACAAAATTCCAAAAAAACTCTCTAAACGACCATCAATAATCTAATCAATTCCTCTCGTTCTCTTCTTCCTATCGTATTTATTTCCTCTTTCCCATTTCCTCTACTACTTCTATCAATTCTATCCCTGCAATGAACATGAAAAAAATCAAAAAAAAAAAAAAGAATTATTAAATATAGAAAAAACAAGAAAACAATACATTCAGCTCATTAAGCTATCTCACTGTGATTCTTTAGTCTCCTTTTTTATTTTTCTATTCTTTAATAAATGTATCTGAACAAATTTCAGATTGTCGTCTGTGTTTTTTCTACAATTTATGTTGTTACACTTAATTTAGGGTCTTAATGATGACCGGAAACATGAAATTTATCAAAACAAAATTTTTCTTTTTCACACATTGTTTTTGGAGCTGTTTACAACAAGATATTGAGGATGTGATTGATCGATATCGCTTAATTAAAACAACATTTAAGGAAGCAAAATTGAAAAGGAGGACGAAAGAGAAAGAAGAAGAAATTTGAACAAGTTGTTGCACGTGTCCTTTTTGTTATAGAATTGCTTCTGAAATAGAATTTTTTTTGAGAAAAACTGACTTTATAAACAAAAACACAATAATTTCCATTCAGTTACATACATGAATTATTATTTTTATTTTTAATCATTATTTTATTTCATTATTTTTTTTCAAATTTATCATTCTATATTAATTATTCATTATTATAATTAGTATCATAGATTCATTCTTCTTTTCTTTAACTTTTATAATCAATCTTTAAGTATTTTTATTATTATTGGTTTATGTTTTATGTCTCATTTTCAGGGACTGAAGGTCACAAAAATTTATAAAATTACCCATAGAATTAAATTTATTTTTTTCTTGTTATGTATTTTGAAATTCTTTTAAATTCTAAAGTCAGTACGGAATTTGTATAGATATTGATTAATTTAGAGTTCAAATGATTCAGAAGAAAAAAATGTTTTTCAAAAATTAAAACTTTTTAAATTTCAATTAATTTTTTTGAAACTAAAATTTATATTTTAACTTTAATCATTAAGTTTTAACTTTTACATATTTCCAAAAATAAAAATTTTTTGAAATTTTAAATTTTAAAATTTTTTAAATTTTATTTATAAATTAAATAAATTTTTTTTATAAATTAAATAAATTTTATTTTTGATCATTAAATTTTAATTTCAATCATTTTGAAAATTCAATATTAATAAAATTATTCTAATTAAAATTTAAGAACTTTAATTTAATTTTTTCGCCTAAATCACTTGAACTCTGAACTATTGATAACATTCATTTTTAATTATTTTTTTCGGAGTGAGAATTTTAATATTTAAAAACTAATTGAGACATTAATCTGTCTTATCGCATTGTGAATTATTACAAATATGCTTATTATCATTCTTTATTTCATCAAAGATTCTCAATCAGTCATGCTTGAAATTTTTGAATAAAATTGAATTTAGGTTTTAAAAAAATTAATAATTTAATTTTAAATATTTTCAAATCCTAAATTTAATTTGAATCAAAAATTTATTTCAAAGTCCCCCAAATTTAGTTCTAAAGATAAAAATCTAGCAACAAAATTTCAATGTTTTCCATCAATGAAAAGCATTAAATTTAATTTTTATTTGTCCAATACTAGAATTATATCCTTTGAAACGCGTTTAAACGATCTTCTGCTAATTATGTTGTACACATGGAATAACAACTTTATTGATCAACAATAGACATTTTAAATTGAAATTAAAATGAATGCTGGATTTGAAGATTTATTTTTCAAAATTTAAAGGAAAATTTTTCAAAAAACAAATCAAAACTCTTCAAATTGACTTCAAAAACCAACATCCAAACAAAAAACTTTTTATTTTCTATTTAATTTGATTTATCTAGTTTTAAGTGTATGCCGACAATACGATGAAACTGATATTATCAAATTCTGAAACTCCTAAAGTTTTTCAAAATTAAAAACAGATGAAATTTCAAAATTTAATAATTTTTTTTTTTTTTGTTAATTAATTGAATGTTATTCGAAATTGTGTGTGAATCATTTTATTTCATTCTGTACTAAGTCTATGTTGTGAAGTGGCTGTTTTCCGGTTTCTTAAAAATGTTAATTATTTTTCTTCAAATATGAACATCTACGTTTTACAGAACAGTGTCGTCAGTTGATATCACTAAATTATTAAGGTTTTTGTTTCAATAGTGCTAAAAGAATCAGTCTAAAAATTTCAAGGTTATTTATCATAGAGTTTTTTTCTTTTATATGTGTTGTAGGGTTGGGTGTAAGTTGGAGTTTTCTAGTAAATTTTAATTTTCAAATATATTTTGTTGTGTTAGAAATTTTGAAAAAAAATGCTTAATTTTTTTTAATTTAAAAAAATTTAAAATTCCAATCTGATTATTTTAATTTAAGTAATTCAAAAAATTTAGCTATTTTTAAAAAAATCGTATTCAAAATTCATCACAAAATTACATCAATATTGTTGCAACACACCACCCTATTAATTAATTATGGTATATTTTTGGACATTTTCTTCTACAATTGTTGCAATAAAAGTCATTAAATCATAAAATTTCTATAGGTTCTAGTGTTATTGGTTGTGGATATTTTTAAATACTGATAGATACTATTTTTCTGGAGATGGGTTTGTGAATATTACGTTAATAATAATGTTGTATTTTTTTGTCACAATTTAATTAATTTTATAAATTATTCATAAAATTAATACAGAAATCACGCTATTGACGAGGAACTACAAAACTCTTTTTTACTTAAATAAAGAAAAATATTTCTACAGTTTTTGCAAATTTTAGTTAAATTTTTGATTTATTTTTTTTTTTAATAAAAAAATTGTTGAAGTCTTTTGAAAATTAGATCAAAAATCATAAATTTTTTAAAAACACTTCTATCTTTACCATTCAGGCTACAGGTTTACTAAGTTACTAATTTTAATCCCATTAAACAGCCAATTTAAATTTTTTTATCAATTGATGCCTTTCTTAGTTCAGTACGATTAATTTCTTTTATATAGTATTTTTATCATTTAGGATTATAACCAAAATTAAAAATGCAGAATGATAACTTTTTCAAAATTTCAAGAGCCCTTTTAAGATTATAGGTGCTAATTCAAATTTTTAATACTTTTAACAGTAACAGTTTAATTATTACTTGATCACTACTGAAATATATTGTCCATTAAGGTACTTTGAATTTTTTAGCCAATTTTCCTTTCTTTATAACCTAATATTTCTAAATGAAAAAAAATTTGTTTGAATTTGGTGGGAATATTTGTAAAAAAAAAGTCGGCAAACTCTGCATTCACTATTGTATTGTATTACGGAAAAAAAATTTGAACTGAAGACTACGCAAATTAAGTCAATTAGAATTTAATTCAGTTTCTCTCTTCTTATAGTATTAAATCAAAAACTTCAATCTTATCTATTTAATTAATCGTTACAATGCTACATACTCTATAAATCTTAAATCCTTGCTTCTTAAAGCTTAATTATTAAGAAATTAAATTCTTAGTTTTAAAGTCATTCCAATAATCTTTGTTAGAAAAATATGAATCTCTATATTTGACACTAAATGTGATTCTTGTAGTTTTTTATCTAATTTTCAAACGACTTCAGAAAAATAAAAAGTCTAGTTGGCAAATTACAAATAAATTTAAATTGCAAAAAATAATCTTTAAATTTGAAAATGTTCAAAATCATGAATAATTAAAGGATTTTTATAATGTTGATTATAATTTGCCCTCTAGACTCAAAAAAAAAATGATTTGAAAGCATAAAATTATTTCAAGACTCAAAAGTGGGTCGAAAACTATATTCAAACTTCCAAAACTTTAATTTACTTAATCTTAGATTCAAACCGTAAAAGTTTATAATGAGAAAAAAAATAATCTTAACTTTAAAAATTTCAAAGAACAAAAAATTTATACAATTTTCTTTTAAACTATATGTTAAAGGAAATAATTTCCCCTTTAAGCTATGCAATCATCAAAACACTCATACAAAGAAAGAGAAGAAAAAAAAATCTTTCGACGATTTCTACAAAACTATGTCAAACATTTCTTATGCAGCTATAATTGCTATCGGGACATGTTTCTTTTCTTTCCGTTTCAGATATTTTAATAAAAATTCGATCGCCCAAGCAAGAATGCAAAGAATTATGCATACGCTTTGCGAATGTATACAAACGGGAAATGATCCAGTCCAATCACGTATTGCTCCGATTAATGGTCCAAAAAAGAGAACAAATATTCCCTTTCCGACCATATGCCATCCAAATGCTGCTGGTAACTTTTCAAGTGATGAATATTCGCTGACGGTGAGAGTGAAGTTGCTGAGTGCGATTCCACGGAAAAAGCCAGCGATGCATAGCCAGACCATCATGTTTGAAAATTCAGTTTGTTCGGCTAAAACTGTTGTTGAGAATGAGGAAAAATTGGAATTAATTTTAATTAAAATGGTTTTTAAAAATTAAAAAAAAAAAAAAAAACAAAAAATTCAAATCGAAATTTTTCAAAAAAAAGGACCTAGCAGTCTTAAAAATCAACATACCTGATCTGGTAATTGCAACAAAAAATATCGAAGTCATAAACACAAGACGCTTTGAGACCTTTGTCTTATCACAAATTGGTGGTACAATAATACGAGCCAAAATATCAGTCAATGCAGAAATACTCAAACAATATGCAGTATCAGCTTTCGAATATCCAAGATTAGCGAGAAAGAATGGCGTCACCATTTTGAAATTCATCTCGGCAACATAAAAAATGGACAGTCCGAAAAGAATGTTCAAATAAGTTCCATCCTTTAATAAATCAATATCCATCAATGTTGCAAATCGTCGCCAAAAAGATTCTTTCTTTGGCTTCGGCATTTCAAGTCCGACTTCCGAGCCCTTGATAAAGTCTGGACATGAAAGTTTTGACGTGATGTCAGCTTTGCTCATTTTGAAGGATGAGTTGAGTGAATCACGATAAAGAGATGTGCCGACGTGGGTGTTGACGCGTCGAATAAATTGTGAGTCATATTCTTCTTGGTCTCGGTCACCAGTCTGAAAATAAATATTTTATTAATTTTATAGACGAAAGTTTAGTTCAAAAATACTGATTTTTAAGAATCAAATTTTACTTACCTCCAAGTGAATTTGAAGACAGCTACCGCTGAAATCCAAATGTGACAAAGATGAAATTACAGATTCTTTTCGTTTACGTATCATTTGAGTCATGTCAGCATGCGATGTAATTTTTGGTAAAGTTGGAATGCGTTTTGGTACCATACTATTCGTGCTTGTTATACGTGGAAATGTTGGACGTTTGGGTACATTCGGTAGCATCAAGCTATTATTGCTATTTTCAGATATTTTCCTTTCACGTCCTTCATGTCGGCGATTGTTAAATAAAAGAGTTTGAATTTCAGGCAAAGAGTCCTCATCTCCGTCATCTTCTTGAATAATTGTCAGTGCTGGATAATCTTGTTCCATCATCTCAACGTCAAGTTCTTCTTCCTTCAAGTGCCACTTTACAGGCTGTAATAAAATGGATCCAATTGCTGAATGAAGTGCCAATCCGGCAAGAATAAGAACTGCACCACGGAATGAAAATTCTTCAAGTAAAAGTCTCACAAGTTGTGGCATTATTAACATTCCTAAAGCGGTTCCAGCCATAGACAATCCAACTGCTTGTCCTCTTTTCTTCGTAAAATAATGATTTAAGGCAACAAATGCTGCACTCATTGCTAGTCCAACTCCAATGCCTGAAACGAAGGAAACAGAGAAAAAATTGACGAAATTTTTTTATTTTGATGATTAGATGGCCATGATAAAATTGGCCATTGAAATGTTTGGGTTGTAGATGAATGAAAGGATTTTGTTGAGGGTGGATTTTGAAGTTCAATTGAATCATGGATCTTAAGAAAAATCAGTAAGCTTCAACTAAACAAAAAAATGTAAAGTTTGCAAAAAATTTGTATCAGCTGTAAATTCAAAAGACCCAACATCCCCTAAATGACTCAAAAAATTTGTAAAATTTACATTTAAGCAATTAAAATTGCTATATATTGCACAATTAAGCAAAATTATTCTTGGCTTTATTCCCAATTTAATATTCCAAAAAATTCCATTTCCTCGCATAAATTTGATTACAACTAACAAAACTGTCCCCACCCACACTAGTTAAATGTCATTTTATTACAGAAATTTCATCAAATTAACTTCCACGCATCGCGTGTAAGTTATTGGTTTCACTCAAAATGCCCATTTTCGAGTTCACTATGTTCCCACCACTTTTATGAGAAGTTTTTGGTACCAAAATGTGCGTCTCGATGAGTAGATTCATAATCTACAGGAATTTTTCAATTTAAAGGCCATTAAAGGGGTCAAAAAGCCAAAAAACTGATTTTTTCGGTCATAAAATTTTGTAATCGGGGTCACAGCTTCACCATTAGACTTTCAGGAACTGATTCTTTTCCCATATGATCAGGCAACATAAGCAATTGGGGGAATGGAAGCTAACTTTTTGATATATGCACAACTTTATAGACCTTTGAACAGTCAAAGTAGGGCCAAAAAACGCTCAAAATTGACCATTTTTGGCACCGTTCTCGCTTGTATTAAGCTCAAATTGATTAATTCAAAAACCATTTCGGGGTATTTATGTTTAGAATGTATAGGCCAAGTTTCAGCCAATTTCGTCCATACCTGTGTCCACAAGGTCCATTTTTCGTTTTTTTGGGTACGCATGGCAGGATGAAGTTATGAAAAATTTTTTTTGGTCCTAATGGTCTCTAACCACCGATATACAACATAATTAGTCGTTTTTTACCAAAATTTTTATCTTTTTCCTAAAGTTTTTAACTTCCACGCATCGCGTGTAAGTTATTGGTTTCACTCAAAATGCCCATTTTCGAGTTCACTATGTTCCCACCACTTTTATGAGAAGTTTTTGGTACCAAAATGTGCGTCTCGATGAGTAGATTCATAATCTACAGGAATTTTTCAATTTAAAGGCCATTAAAGGGGTCAAAAAGCCAAAAAACTGATTTTTTCGGTCATAAAATTTTGTAATCGGGGTCACAGCTTCACCATTAGACTTTCAGGAACTGATTCTTTTCCCATATGATCAGGCAACATAAGCAATTGGGGGAATGGAAGCTAACTTTTTGATATATGCACAACTTTATAGACCTTTGAACAGTCAAAGTAGGGCCAAAAAACGCTCAAAATTGACCATTTTTGGCACCGTTCTCGCTTGTATTAAGCTCAAATTGACTAATTCAAAAACCATTTCGGGGTATTTATGTTTAGAATGTATAGGCCAAGTTTCAGCCAATTTCGTCCCATACCTGTGTCCACAAGGTCCATTTTTCGTTTTTTGGGTACGCATGGCAGGATGAAGTTATGAAAAATTTTTTTGGTCCTAATGGTCTCTAACCACCGATATACAACATAATTAGTCGTTTTTTACCAAAATTTTTATCTTTTTCCTAAAGTTTTTAACTTCCACGCATCGCGTGTAAGTTATTGGTTTCACTCAAAATGCCCATTTTCGAGTTCACTATGTTCCCACCACTTTTATGAGAAGTTTTTGGTACCAAAATGTGCGTCTCGATGAGTAGATTCATAATCTACAGGAATTTTTCAATTTAAAGGCCATTAAAGGGGTCAAAAAGCCAAAAAACTGATTTTTTTCGGTCATAAAATTTTGTAATCGGGGTCACAGCTTCACCATTAGACTTTCAGGAACTGATTCTTTTGCCATATGATCAGGCAACATAAGCAATTGGGGGAATGGAAGCTAACTTTTTGATATATGCACAACTTTATAGACCTTTGAACAGTCAAAGTAGGGCCAAAAAACGCTCAAAATTGACCATTTTTGGCACCGTTCTCGCTTGTATTAAGCTCAAATTGACTAATTCAAAAACCATTTCGGGGTATTTATGTTTAGAATGTATAGGCCAAGTTTCAGCCAATTTCGTCCATACCTGTGTCCACAAGGTCCATTTTTCGTTTTTTGGGTACGCATGGCAGGATGAAGTTATGAAAAATTTTTTTGGTCCTAATGGTCTCTAACCACCGATATACAACATAATTAGTCGTTTTTTACCAAAATTTTTTATCTTTTTCCTAAAGTTTTTAACTTCCACGCATCGCGTGTAAGTTATTGGTTTCACTCAAAATGCCCATTTTCCGAGTTCACTATGTTCCCACCACTTTTATGAGAAGTTTTTTGGTACCAAAATGTGCGTCTCTGATGAGTAGATTCATAATCTACAGGAATTTTTTCAATTTAAAGGCCATTAAAGGGGTCAAAAAGCCAAAAAACTGATTTTTTCGGTCATAAAATTTTGTAATCGGGGTCACAGCTTCACCATTAGACTTTCAGGAACTGATTCTTTTGCCATATGATCAGGCAACATAAGCAATTGGGGGAATGGAAGCTAACTTTTTGATATATGCACAACTTTATAGACCTTTGAACAGTCAAAGTAGGGCCAAAAAACGCTCAAAATTGACCATTTTTGGCACCGTTCTCGCTTGTATTAAGCTCAAATTGACTAATTCAAAAACCATTTCGGGGTATTTATGTTTAGAATGTATAGGCCAAGTTTCAGCCAATTTCGTCCATACCTGTGTCCACAAGGTCCATTTTTCGTTTTTTTGGGTACGCATGGCAGGATGAAGTTATGAAAAATTTTTTTTGGTCCTAATGGTCTCTAACCACCGATATACAACATAATTAGTCGTTTTTTACCAAAATTTTTATCTTTTTCCTAAAGTTTTTAACTTCCACGCATCGCGTGTAAGTTATTGGTTTCACTCAAAATGCCCATTTTCGAGTTCACTATGTTCCCACCACTTTTATGAGAAGTTTTTGGTACCAAAATGTGCGTCTCGATGAGTAGATTCATAATCTACAGGAATTTTTCAATTTAAAGGCCATTAAAGGGGTCAAAAAGCCAAAAAACTGATTTTTTCGACCCCCAAAAATTTTTCTCGGTCGCGCTGACGCGCGACCTCGAATAATTTTAATAAATATATATTAAAGTTTTTTAAGCAAATTTCATAACTTTTATTTTTAGATTTTTTGTTTTTTTTAATTTCAATGTGTATGAAATCATTTCACGACGAGTTGCAAGTACACTTTTTCATAGATTTTTCTCTACTAATTTAAGCTAAAAAAAAAATATAAGCTAAATTGTATGCATCATAATTTGTTTTAAGCATATATTCTGTAATCTGTCTATGGAAAAAAATTGGGAAGGTGGCGTGGAAGTTCGTGGCTTTCTACGTAAGTCGTGTTTTTTTGAATTATTTAGCATGAAGATTGTGCAGAGGCGTAAAAGGCAAAAGTCCTGATGGTAATGTCTTAAACGCAATTTGGCAAAAAATTGAGTATGTATGACGTAAGAGTTTACTATGACAAACTTTTATCATGTTCATAAATGTCGCATGAGGTACATATTCTTCAAAAACATTTGTCGTAGACAAATAAACAGCTTCACAATCCAGATGTGTTATTCATGAAGTTTCCAGTCGTTTGCGTCTTCATTGTTGTTATCACTAAATTAATATTTTTATTTCATCATCTTTTGTGAATGATTTAGCATTCTTTAGTAGTTATTTCCAATGAGTTTTGAAAGTATTAAAAGCTAAGATATTCATAATTCTGCTTTCTACTCCTTGCACCATAATTACACCACAAAAGTCTTTAATTTAATTAAATGAAACTTCACAGACAATTATCTCAGAATCAAAAATTGACAATCTCTAAAAGTATGAATTTTTCGTAATGTACCTTAAAAATAAATCAACACAAAAAAAAGCATTTTCTCATCTTTTTTACATTTGTATAATTAATATTTTTTATGCCCCAACTCGAACAGAAAAAAAAAAAAAAAATATGTAAAAAAATTATGTAAACCTTCAAAAAAATTTAATGCTTCAAAATTTAATTAGCCTAACTGATTCTGTAATTAATGTTTGCTTTCCAGGTAAAAATGATACAAAAATGTTTTTTATGCAAAATAAGAAGAATCTGCAAATTCATAAAAGAAAAGTAATTTGAGTCGGTGACTAGTCGTTTTTGAAATTCAATTATTTGTTGTGAAATTTGTTGCAATTTTAACTTCACAAAAATTTGATTAATGTTTACATAATATTAGACAAACCTCCTAGGGGGCATTCATTTTTTAGGGGGGAGGGAGGATCTAGGAATTTGTAACAGGTCATACAACATTTTTTTTTTATACCAAAAATGTAACAAGGGTCATCTTTCTTGTTTCATTAAAATTTCTTTTCACAAAATTAAAATGTATGCAACCTTAGAGATTACGCATTGATACTTCTTTTATTTTACAAAATGTCAGATTTATTTATTAGAATATTAGAGAGTAAGCTCATAAATAAAATGTTAGGTTATCGATATTCAAGACCTTCGAAGAGCTTCAATAAATACTAAATAAAAAATGTACGAAAGGTTTACAAATATTTCAATAATGGGACAAATTTTTTAAAAATTTCAAGGTGCATGAAATATTGATAAAATATCAACTTTTATTTTTTGTTTTTTTTTTTTTTTTGTAGATTTTGATTCTTTATATGATTTAAATCATATCACATTTATTTCAAAATCAAATATTTAAAATTATTGAATTTAAATTAAAAGGCTTTTTTGTTACACAAAATTTGCCAAAATTTACTAATTTGACAAAAATAAAAGCATAAAATAAAAATGGAAAAGAATCATGATAATATTTTCTCTTTTACGTAATTTAATTTGAAATGAAACCTGACAGTTTTTGTACATTTGTATGTCGTAAATTTTGAATGATGAAAAAGTTCTAATGTATTTAGAATTACAATTCATAATTCATTTAAAAAAGTTTCATAAAAGATTTGACATTTACCTAATTATTTATATGATTTCTTTTATGAAAGAAAATTCGAGAATATTTGCTTGCCTATTTCTTACATTTTAGCAAGAAAAAATATAATCTTTACATGACCTTGTTTTAACATTGAAAAATTCAAATTTTTACTGATTCGTCTATTAAAGACTCAAAATCTAAGATTGAAAACTGTTTCACCATTAAATTGTAACAAAAATCCACTTCATGATTTTACAAAATTATTTTAAAGCACAACTCAACTCCATAAAATCTCTTTTTGTATCAGATCTCATAATATCATTTCTTAAAGAACATACTAAATGCATCCCCACACTCCCTTTCATCTCATCCTTTTTCTATTATTCAGTTTATTATTATATCCAACACTATAAAAGAAAATAACAATCTTTTTATGAACACATCAAATGCGCTCACGTTTATGATTATTTGTTCACATGGCAAAATATCCTTGAGTGATTTTTATTCATAATGGAAGCATCCTGTGAAACATGGTTGGTGCCATTAGATTGTGGAGTTGATTTTGATTGAGATTAATGAAGTTTAAAGTGATTTGAGAGATTTTGATGGTAAATTGGGAACCTAACTGAATGAATTTTGAGGTTATGAAAAATTCAAATTTAAAAATTTCATAATTTTTTAAAAACTTTAAAAAACTTAAAACCATTATTCCTCTGATGAAATTTTAAAAAAATCCTTTTTTAATTTTTTTTTTTCGTGTAGACAAAATAATTCCAATTTAATGAGCTCAGAGCTTCATAAAATGTTGATATAAATGCAAAATTAAAAAATCATGAAAATTAAAACGTATGGAAAATTATTACATAATCATGAATAGGCGACAGGAAGTATTTCCATTATGATAATATCATCACGAACATTAAAATTAAAAAGTATCGTAAATGTCAGCTCATTTTCCCGACCACACATAATAAGGCTATTACATAATTTGAAATACAAAATGAGCTTCCCTATGCAACTGAAACAGACATAAAAAAATGAAATGAGATGAGATAAAGTTCAAGGTTGATTCCGATATTTAATGAGAAAAAATGTCCGTGCATCATTTTGCATGCAAGGTATATTCTCATATTTTATATTTTTCAAATAAATTTTAATGTAAGAAAGCATATAAAAATGTATAATAGAATATAAAAACAAAACTATTGGAAGTGACGTTTATGTTATAAATTCATGAAGCGCTTGTCGATGCAAGCAAACAAGGTCAAGTTCATGGTAAATGCAAGCGAATCAAGGTAAGAAGGAAGAAAACAGAAAAAAGAAAAAAATGTATGTGCATAGAAACCAGTTGCTGCAAATGTGGTAAATCAATCAGTGACTTTGGAATATGAATCAATCCAAATGAAAATGCGATAAGCGCCATCCTCACTTTGAACTGAAATTTCTCGTGTGTATTGATACCATATATATTATATTTGGTATCGTTGTAAAGCTTAATACAGTAGCTATCTGCCAGTGGTAAAATTTTTTGATTTGGACTTATCCATTTTTTCACAGAACACCTCAAAGCTCGAGAAAACATGCAATTTTCAACCTAAAATTTTGTGTATACCATGTACACAAAATTTATAATTTTTTGTTGTAATAATAGCTACTAAGTACAAACTAAAACCCGCCACTTAAATCAATTTGAATTAATCAATTGGTGTCGAGATATGAATTTTTGAAGTTTTGCAAATTTTCAAAAAAAGTTTTTTTCAAAAATTTATACTTTGACTCCTCATCTCATTTCTCATGCGCATTACCACCAAAAATACAATATTTTATATCGTTGTAAAGCTAAAGACAGTAGATAGTAGTATCTGTAACAAGTTTTTGATATAAAGTTATTTCGTTCCCTACAGAATGCCTCAAATTTTTACAAAAAATGGGGTTTTCAAATAAAAATTTTACGAACATTTTGTGGACAAAAGTTATTTGTCTTTATTGTATCATAAATTACTTACAATAAACTAACAAATGCTTTTTAAATCAATTTATTTTGTCAAATTGCAGTTGAGATATGAATTTTTGAAGTTGGGACGATTTTTTCATATTTGAAAAAGTAAAAAATCATATATTTTTACATTTAATTTTATTTCTCGTGTATAACTTAACCATATATAATGATTTTGGTATCGTTAGAAAGCTTAGGACAGTGACTAGTCATTAATGTAGCAAAAAAAAATTTTGGACTTATGCTGTTCCTTACAAAATGGCTCAAATTTTTTGAAAAATATAACATTTTTTATTGATTTTTTTTGTAAGTTCTGAACATAAAATATTTTTATTTTTAGTGCTGTAGAAGTAAATAAGTAAAAACACACCTATAATGTACTTTGCAATGCATTAAGTTTAGATGAACAGTTAGAAACTTTGAATTAAAACAGCATATTTTTCAAAAAATTTGAGCCATTTTGTAAGGAACAGCATAAGTCCAAATTTTTTTTTTTGCTACATTAATGACTAGTCACTGTCTTAAGCTTTCCAACGATACCAAAATCATTATATATGGTTAAGTTATACACGAGAAATAAAATTAAATGTAAAAATTTATGATTTTTTTACTTTTTTAAATATGAAAAAATAGTCTCAATTTCAAAAATTCATATCTCAACTGCAATTTGATAAATTAAATTGATTTAAAAAGCATTTGTTAGTTTATTGTAAGTAATTTATGATGCAATAAAGACAAAAAAATTTTGTCCACAAAATGTTCGTAAAATTATTATTTGAAAATCCCATTTTTTGTAAAAATTTGAGGCATTCTGTAGGGAACGAATTAACTTTATATCAAAAACTTGTTACAGATACTACTAGCTACTGTCTTTAGTTTTACAACGATATAAAACATTGTATTTTTGGTGATAATGCACATGAGAAATGAGATAAAGAGTCAAAGTATAAATTTATAAAAAAAAATTTTTTTGAAATTTGGAAAACTTCAAAATTTCATATCTCGACACCAATTGATTAATTCTAATTGATTTAAGCGGCGGGTTTTAGTTTGTACTTAGTAGCTATTATTACAACAAAAAATTATAAATTTTGTGTACATGGTATACACAAAATTTTAGGTTGAAAATTGCATGTTTTCTCGAGCTTTGAGGTGTTCTGTGAAAAAATGGATAAGTCCAAATCAAAAAATTTTACCACTGGCAGATAGCTACTGTATTAAGCTTTACAACGATACCAAATATAATATATATGGTATCAATACACACGAGAAATTTCAGTTCAAAGTGAGGATGGCGCTTATCGCATTTTCATTTGGATTGATTCATATATACATTTTTTTGGTATTCGACAGTCGTGTGGACAATGACTATTGAATTTTCGTGCTATTTTTATTTATAGTCTTTAATTAAATTAGAGTGAATTATAAATTGTTATTCTGAGTATGAACTTATGTAAGAGGAAGCTTGTAGATTATTTTAGAACTTATTTAACTAGGTGTACTATCTTCTCTAAATATTTTAATAAGGATTAAGCGCAGTGTACATTGTGGTATGTCTGGGAGCTTATGTATGGCTTTGATATGGATACTCGGTATTTAATTTGCCAATTCATTAGGTTTATAATCTCAATGATTGCATCACAGTCTGTATTCTATGTTTGTTCATTATTGTGGCTTACAGATGATTAATTTTTAGAGCATTTTTGGCATGGTATCATGTAATTGTTAACATATTTTGGTTGATTTATGTTTTGGGATATCAGTTGCTAAATGTTGTGTTACTAATTGGAAATTTCTGTACATTGAGATAAATAGGATTTGAGCTAGTGGCAAGAAGTTAAGTTTAGACTACTTTAGCTCTTCTTAGACGAAATTTTTCGAATCTGTGTTCCCAAATAACATCAAAACTCCAATACAGCAGACAGAATGACTATAATAATCAATAACAAAACTTACTATCATCCCATGCATCACTAACTTTTTCTTCCATTTCCTTATTTTTTGAAGACCAAAAAACCTGTTTACAATCATCAACAACCATCAATTTACCCTACATCCATCCATCAAACTCATCATATTCATCTTCTATTCATTATTTTCGTTTCTCTTTCACATGAAACCGGTTTTCTATTTCTTTTTATTCCTTTCTTGCTCCTCTCAAGCCAAAACAAGGCATAAAATTTGTTTTCTGATTTACGACTTCAACTCACGTTTTATATCAAAGAATTTCTCCTTATTTCATCTCTTACATAATCATGTTATTATCTTATGGCTTGACTATCGGTAACAGATGCTATTAATTGACATAAGTATCGATAAATCGGGTTTGGAAATTTATTCATACATGCCGGTTTTTAATAGCAATATTAACCCATATTAATAGCCATGATATTGACATTGAATATGTGCCTTGTGGTCGTTATGAGTTTTGTGAATTTTATTGTTGTGGATTAAACCAAAGAAAAGAATCAAATGTTGAAAAATATTTCTGTGTTCTGATCTGGAAGTTTTGCTAGTTTTTTTTTTTTGTGCTTTTCAAAAAGTCTATACAATAGCACAAAAACTAGGACAACTGATATCTTTTTCTTCCAATTCAATGAATTCTTCTTCAATATCCCAATTGTAATATAAATCTATCAAAAAGCGAATCGACAAAATAATATTTTTTTACCCTCAATCGCACAGATATGAGAAAAATCAATGCAAATATTTGGATGACATTGAATTTTTTTCTCTGTATCGAAAATACCTTAAATATCAGTCCCGGAAGAGTATTATTGTACACATTACAAGACATTTGGCATGGCTCCAAGCTAAAATATTGTTGAGAATTTGTTGGTGGGTGAGATGGATGAGGAGCATTTTTGAAGTATGAAAATATTAAAGAATATTGAGGAATAGGATTAAAAATATATTTTAACTAATAGAATTGAAATTGTTGATCTAAAAATCCAGGAAATTCTACAATTATTTATCAAAAACTCAACTAACAGCAGCATAATTTTTCTCATTCATAATTCTCTTAATACCTTGAAAAATTGCTAGTGGAAAAATTCTGATGTGCGCAATTCATGTTCGACAGACTTATCGAAAGTCTAGGGGTATTCAATTAAATTTATTCGGAAATTGAAAATTCAAAAAAATACGTTACGCTATTTCTTGAATTTAATATCTATTTTAGATTTTTATCACTTATTTGACATCATGTTAGTCCTTAATCATGGACTTAAATATTTACTTTGATAAATTCTACACTATAATGCTTTAATTTGAATTTAATTTTTTTCGAATTTTTGAACAAGGGGTATTTAATTTCGAATTTGGCATGACAGACAGACAAAAATGTCATTTTTGCACTTTTATTTGGAAACTGTTACGGACACAATGTTTGAATTGCACACATCAGGAAAAATTATGCACTGGCATGAAAGACACATGACACAAAAAAATGGTTCAACTTGTCATTTCTCTTCATAACAATAATGAACTTCTTCGTTTAATAATCAACCATCAAACAGAGTCGGTCACGTGTAATGGAAAATGCTCATTATAGAATAAGAAAATTGACAAAATACTCACCATTTATGACTGAATATGTAGTTATGATATGTGCCATACTGGTGGCAGATGACGTCAAGGCAAGTCCAAATGCACAAAGAAGTGAACCAACGATTGCGACTTTACGGTATGAGAATTCTTTAAGCAATGGACCAACAAACAGTCCTGAAAGATTCATCATGATATCGAGCATGCTAATGATGATAGCGGCTCCCATTGTACCAACATCTAAGTCGTTTAAGAGGTCTCCAAAAAGTAAACCAAATGATGGTTCGATTGAACGCGTTGCTAGCTGTAAAATAAAATATTTAAATAAAAAATCATTAAAATTTTAACGAAATTTCTCTTAAAATTCATAAAGTAATGATAATTAAAATCCCATAAAAATTTAATATACTTACATTAACTAAGCTAACACCAAATGTTGCAACCCAACCGTATCCACCTAAATGGAGAAAATTCATAAAAAATATTTGCTTAATCAAAAAACATTTTTAAAGCAAACAATTTTGTGGATTTGATATTTGCGACTGGGCAAATAAACAGAGGTTTAATGTACATCAAAATAAGCTGAAAGTTCATAAATTAAAAATTTCAGAAAGACGTGAAGGTTGTTTCAATATTTTCAGCAATAAGTTTGAATTTTTTTTTTTTTTCAACTTTGGAAACAAGAATTATTGATGAGAAAATTTTTGATCGAAAATGTCTATAAAGTCAATATTTTGTGAATTTTGATGCTTTGTCGATAATTTTGGAGGAAATTTGATTTGATGTGAACGGAAATTAGATTTTGAGTATGCGTTTTAATGAATTATGTAACATTTTGGAACCACTTTGTCTTTAAACCAATAAGGTTTCAACTTGACTCTAAAAAATTAGCATATTAAACCCCCAATTTTTATAACTACATAATAAATATTCAATTTTACGTCAGACATGCTAATCAAAGCTCACAAAAAATTCTCAGAAAAATTTCTGTAATTTTTTGACATCAATTATCTCATTTTTCACTAATCATTTTACATAATTTCAAAATTATTCGACACCAACTGTCAAATTTATAAAATTAAAGCTTCTATTATTTATGTGTTAAACCATCTGATTATCATTTTCATCGTAAAATCAAGCATTAATTGAGGAGTCGTTCAAAAGTTAGGTTCATTAATCAAGAGATTTGAGGAATATGGACGTTCAAGCTATTGAAATTAAATAAGTACCATTATGTTATTTAATGTGAGATTATTTAGATTTTAATAAAAATTCTAACTTTCATCGAAAACCACCTTTGAATGACCCCCAAAACAAAATTCAGATCCAGTAAATCTTACCGTCGGGTGCAACCATCTTCACTGGTCGTGGTTTTATCCATAGCTCTAATTAAGTTTTTCTCCTCTTTTATTTAATTTATCAATCAACACGAATTCACTTTTTGTCACTTTTATATGAACTTATAATTGGATAATGTCAAATGTTTGCCTACTAAAACGTATAATTTGTCACTTTGATGCTTGAGGCTTATAAACTTCCGTGTTGAAAATTTCTCACACTTTAAAAATTTATTCCACGTGAGTTTTTAAGTTCGCAGAATTTTTAATCTCAATTTTCCAAGATTTTTCACTTTTTTTCTATCCGACAAATTTTTCTTCGGTAACAGCACTCAACACTTCACACAAAAGAAATTAATTTTCACAAAATTTTCTTTTTCGTCACAAAAAATTAATTTAATTTTTTTTTCACTTTAACGAAAAAATGATAAAAAATATTTTTCTGTAATTATCATAAAATTAGCAGTTGATTCCGTGTCTGTTGTTGATGCACAGCATCAATAAGCTTTGTCAATGATTGTTGTTTAACTTCTCCTTTTTGTGACCACTTTGAGCTTAAATATGATACGGAATGTTGATGGATAGTTTGCTGATTAACATTGAGCGTCGCTGTAGTTTCGTATGTGGTACAATCGAATATAATATTATTTTTGTTGTTATTTTGTTTTATCAACGGCTCCATTCTGTTATTTGTTGATGTGAACAATTTTTTATTATATTTTTATTTTTTTTTTGTCGTTGTCAATGTGATGGTGGTGTACATGAAAAGAAAAATAAAGAATAAAAAAAATGTAAGAAGAGAATATATGAGTAAACTATTATTATTTTTATCATGCACTAAGTGGATGAGTTATTAAATTTCTTGATATTAAAAAAATAAATAAATAAAGAAGAATTGTGGCAATGACGACAAAATGTGTTTGATACATAATCTCGGTTTTGCACAGCTGATCCGACATTTAGAGGAAAAGTTAGCATTTTTTTATGGAACTTTAAAACTTAAGCTGATTTGGAGAGGTTTGGTACTAAAGTGGGATTTTTAAATACTTTTTAAAAGTTAACAAATAAATATCTTTTTTTTTTTGAAAATTTAAGCTTTGTTTAAATACTTAAAAGTATAGAAAAAGGCCTTTTATTTGCCCTAAGGCTATATCCTCAGTTCATAATATAATTAAAACTTGAACCTAATTTTGAACCTTAATAAGCTGTACTTTTTAAACTTCTTAATAGATTTTTTTTAATTTTAACAAGCATAAAACTCCCAAAACTGCGCTCTATCCATATATTTCTGCATCATCTCTTACGTCATCATTCATACTCAGCATTAAACAACAATTTTTTTTATCTTAATTGAAAAATATACAGATTCATATTTTCATCACATCTGAGAGCACATCTTGTTATCTCTTGTTGTTAGGGAAGATTTTTCATTGACAATATGACGATATATATATATATATATTTTTTTTTTCCAGAGCTCGTGATTTTTAGTGTCGATAAATTATTCTTTAAATATTTACTGCGAATTTTTATGACGTCATTTAGATATCATGTGAAAATATTTAAGTGAATGCAAAACAACCGTTACTGAGCTCGAGACATATATTTTGATTTGAAAATTTAGTTTAAATATCAATTAAGCGTAAATTGGATATGTCAAGTTTGAAAATAAATAATACAAAAAATTAACTGTGAGTCATCTTGTTTATGTAGATTTGATAACTTAAATTGAAATATGATTCCAAAGAAATATTTTTTTTTGAGCTCTTTGCAAATATTGTGTTGACTATAATGCTGAAAATGTGGCACAGGAAAACATTTGTTTATTCACAAATATATTGATTTCAATGCTCGTAAACAGCCTCAAGTGGATAACGATAAACGACTAGAAAATAATTAGGAGTCTCTCGAAAAAACCACAATATGCCAAACTTGATAGTAAAATTTTTGTTATGTAACGTTGTAAACAAGAATCCATATCAATAATGGAAGTCGTGTTGTCTAACGGAAGTCATATAATGTTTGTGTTATCTTTGAACTTTTGGATGATGATCCTTGCTTTGGGAGTAAGAGGAAATTAGGATGAAATTTTTGGATGAGAACTTGTAGAGATAAACTTAGTTATTGGCTTGAAGGCATGTTAAAGGAGAGGTGATAAAAGTATCAGAAAATGTTCAGGACTAAATAAGTTACTAAGAAAAATTTCAGTTTTTTTGAATAGAATAAACTAAAATTTAAATTCTTAATAATTTTTCAAAGAAGTTTACAAAAAAATTAAATTACCTAGAAATTTTCCAGAATTTTTCAAGCAGTTTTAAATAATTTTTTTAAAACTTTTAAATAAATTACAAATTTTAGATGAATTTATATAAATTTAAAAAAACCTCAAATTTACATTACCAATTCAAATAAAATTTGACTCTCAATATAAATACTCATATTCGCATATCACATTTATAGTATACTGAATCTATCTAGTAAAATAAAACGTTAATGCTAATGATGAGAACATCAAATCAAGTTTCGAAAAGGTTACTGACCATTTTAGCACTGTTTGATATTCAGTCAAAATAATCTAGAAATTTATACTAAAATCGAGGAAAATCTACATGAAACATTTTGTGCTCGTGTTTAAAATGATATTGTAAATATGATTATTTGATCATATCGAAGCTCATTAGCACTTAACAGAAAGTATTACTATCTAACATTCTAGATACGATTTTTTTCGCACGTCGTTTTGAAAATTAGTTCATCAAAATATTGAGCTTTCTATCTTGAAAAAATAATGTATTAATGATTTCTTCAAAGGTTACTTAATGCAATCTTGAAGCTTCGTCTGCTACTAATTTGTAAGATCTTCAACAACTCTTACTAGATTTAATTAAAATATGTTAATTTTTTAAAGAAAACAAAGAGTTTGAAAGGAAAAAAAATCCTAATTTATATTTTTTTTACGTCAACAAATTTTATCATTCTTACACACAACAGTATATCGTAAGTTGATAAGCTTCAAAAACACACGAATTATTCCAACCATATCTCAACACATGTCAACCTTGTGTATGCATTTTTTGGTATCAATTTCATATCTTCAATGCATAAATTGTGTACAAAAACGTGAAGTTGTTCGCAGCAGGCGTAGGATTAAGTTATCGAACGATGATAACAAATGTACGCAGTATGCTTACTATTGCACAAAGTTTTAGGATTTTATTGTTGAATGAATTATAGGTACTTGATGATAAAATTACGTAGTTCTTCCTAACTAGCTTACTATCAAATATAATTTGTACTTTATTGCGATGTAATCATTTCATTCGAGTAATTTCACTGAAAAAGCTTTTCATATCATTGATTTTTACGTCCAATAAATCATCACCACTATATAAACTATAATCCTCTACATGCACAAGAATCAACATTATGCAACCCACATTATGAAACAAATTTTTATATCTAATATGCATCAATAGTTCTCGTTATTTTCCTCCATTTATGAGATTAAATATCCAACATATAGTACCCAATAGTCATGTGCAAGTGACAACAAAGTAAAAATCAATAAAAGTAAATGACGACAAAGAAACTCAACGAGCATAAAGAATAATAAATAAATAAGCTTGTGTAACATGAGCTTATGGATTCTTATTCCAGAAAAGTAAGTTGTAACAATGGAAAATTTCTTAAATGCCATTTTTTTATCACAAGTGTTAAGCTCTTATGAATTGTTAAGCAATAAAAAAAGTTTCAATGGTTCGAGTTTCAAAGTCGTAATCAAAGCATTTATTGAGGTCATTATTGATTTATCTTGGAATATTGTAATAATCTAATGGATATAATTCAATTTTGCAATCAATCTGTAAGAATTTATTTTATTTTTATTTTATTTTTCCTGGTCTTATCGCTTTTTACTATATTTATTTCTATATTTTTATGGAAAAATCAGTATCAATAATGCATGATGTTGAACTTCGCTGTGTGATTCATTTGGAAATTCCATCAGATTTATGGGGTGATTGGTGAGTTATGGGGGTGCATTAGAAAATGATTATGTGCGCATTTGATATTAAATAGTGGAAGTGGCGAAACTAAAAACTTTTTAAGGAAGAACATTTTTTTCAATAATTTTGTTAGGAAAGAGGGCAGGAAGGGGGGGGGGGAGAGATATTTTTTGATCTCTTCTTAAAAACTCTGGAAAAATTAAAAAATGTTTCCTGATCTGTGATTATGTTTAAATAGCTTATCTTAATATTTACAATCAGTATTTCGAAGCTTCAAGCCGAAAAAAACCCCTAAAAACTAATCCAAAACCCATCACTTAGCACCTAATTACCCAATCAAACCCCAACAAATACAAATAAAAATCAATAAAACATAGCAAATAAATCATGTTGTAATATAAAAAAAATGCAGAAATAAATTAAAATCATTGTTGTTAGCAAAACTTTTATTATTATTTATGTTACGGAAATTTCCGATGCACGTTTATCGATTAAATTTTTCCACGCTGAGCTTTGCAAATGATTTTAATTTTTTATTTTTTTAATTTCCTTCTTCTTATCCTCGTTATCGCTATTTTTTGCAATCCAATTATAAAATTGATTTAAATAGATATTATCGCATTTCTATTATTATGTTTTGATATTAAAAAAATTGTAAGGCTCGTGGCATGATGTTTTGTATGCCATGGAACATTGGAAAGGACCTGAGAAAATGAAAATCTTCTAAAAATTAAAAAAAAAAATCAAATTTGTGAGACTAAAAGAATGCTTAATTTGCACATTTTTGCATGCATTAAAAATTCCTGTGGACCTTTACAAGCTCATAATTCCTTATCACACCACCTCCATGCAAACAAATTTTTAATGAAACGTGAGATTTCACTAATTTTTCCAACGCCTGTTACAAATATTACATTACAAAGTTCTACTACTACAATACAAATTGCTCCTTATTTTACAATTGGAATGTTAGCGTTATAAAGAATTTAATATGCGATAGTTTTACACGTAATTGTTTTTGAGCATGCATCATTATCACGTAGTTACAAATTATATAATTGGTGACATTTAAATTCTCGTAAGTCGCACGATATAATCTAGTTTTGTAGGTCTTGTCGCACTCATAATTTTAATTTTTATTCTTAATTGTATGTTCCTAGAACATGAGTGAACAATGACTAAATTTATGTGGAAAATTGCTTTAGTTTTTAGAACAAGGGCAGGAGAAATTTATTCCTTGAAAGCTTTTACAGAAAAAGCTTCTCAAATCCTACTTATAGTAATTTACACATAAATTGAAAATTATTCACTTGCATGGCTCGTAATGCTGAGATAATCCAGCATTTATTACACATATTAATTTTTCTTCTCATGCATGGTTAGCATTTTAAGTTTATAAAGCTTCTTATGTGATTTTATGAGCAATTTTCCTCATAGTGATATGCCATAATATGGGCGGATAATCGCATACTTAACAAAAATCCTCCATTTGCTTACTAATATTTACACAAATTACACCACTGCTCATCCTTTAATTCACAGTCATTTCTTACAAACTCGTAAACACTCAATCAAAATTCCGCCGTAAATGCCACTTGACATTATCGCTAAATACTTAAAAGCAGTTTATTGAAGGGTGTGATAAGGAGAATCAGACTCGATTAAATCATTTGTAGAAAAAATCCAGTACAACTGAATTTATCCATCGGAAATTAAAAACAATTCAATAATTTCCTCTTGAGTAAAAAAAAAATCGATGAAAAAAAGAACAGCTTGTTATGATTATTGTACGTACAATGTGATTATCGTGTACAGCAGATGTGTTGTGTGATAACAATTAACGATACATTGATGATAGTGCCAAAAAAAATTATTGCTAACAGATGTTAAACATTTGTGAGTTGTAAAATTTTATTGAAGGTCGATTTGAAATGGAAATTCTTATATTTGGGATTTTTAAATTTAATTTTGTAGCTTGAAATTTTTTAATTGAAACTTTTAAAATTGTATCCAAAACTGTAACTTTAGTTAATCAAAAAAAAAAACCCCACATGAAAGTTTCATTCCAGCTCCGAACGCTCAAAATCTCTGATAACTCAAGCTTGTGTTACATATTATTTGATATTATAAAACATTCAACTAGATAACGATAATTCTAATACATTTAATTTGCATTTTTATGGTTGACATGAGTTTCTGTATGACATTGAAGCTCTGTGGCGCTTCTTTTATTTCATTGAGGTTCCCATTTTGATGCTAATCAAATAATTTTCTACTATTTTCTATGGAATTAAGAATGGTAAATCTTTTAAATTATGTAGAATGCAATGGATAATTTGAGGATGAATAATGCAATAGAAAAATTTAGTGGCAGCTTTGAGAAAATGGGAATTGAATTTATGGATGGAAAATCTCATGAATTATTCTGAGAATTTTTATTTATTGGAATTTTAACTTTATGGATATTTCAAGAAGAAGATTCGAGGATGAATTTGAAGTCAAACAACTGCATAGTATTTAATTCATAGATATTCACATAAGTTGAGTGTATTATAAGGATTAAGGCAATATTAAGGGAGATTCAGAATAAATTGAGAAAATATTTTTAACCTCAAAAAATTTGACTCAAAAACCTTTTTTTAGTTAGTAATTAATTACTAACTATAGTCTTTTCTCAATCTTATTTGCAATGTCCTGTATAGTCAAACAAACTAATGACCATAACTTTGAAATGCAACATTGTATCTACTATGTCTATTAACATCTGATTAAGCTATTATAAAAACCATCCAAAATTGCAAAATTTCTCACCCAATAATATTTGGACGCTCTCCAAAACTAATCTAGGAAGTCATCCGCTAAATAAGCAGCAAACATGACCAACAATATCGTAAACAATGAAAAACAGCGCTATCCGTTTGCTGTTTGCATTTGGCAGTATACAACTGTGTACATATTTACCAATTATTCATTTATATCCCCAAAAGTCATCTGACTCCCTCGACTGTTATAAAAATTTACACACTTACGTTGTTGAGACTTCTTTTTCTTTTTCCGATGACACTTCTACTGCAAAAAAAGAGTTTTTTTTTCTTTTCTCAGTTTAATTCATGAACTTGTTGAATGCAATGCCATTACAAGAGTCATTGAGCGAAATGCAATGGCTATATTACATGTTTAAATATTACTATTCGCGCTTAATATGTTGATAATATGTTGTTGGCATGGTACAGAATGGTAAATAAGTAATGTAAAACATTTGATCGTTTGCAGATTTTTTTATGAGATTTAAAATGGTTTTCTTTTTTTTGAAAAAATCAATGGGGCTTGTTCATTCATGATGAGTAGCATATAAAAGTTTGAGTTGTCAATGTATGAATGAAGGATAAACCTTACTTTTAAACAGCAACCAAATGAAACTCAAGTTCATGAGAAATCACAATTTATTCATTGCAAATATCAGACATCGATAATTTTTTCATTGTTATTTAAATTACATTTTTTTTCGTGCTATCATGAAATGAATATGTTTTGAATGAATGAGTTTCCTTTGTTACCAACAGACATTGTTGACAAACTTATTAGGAAGCATTTCATGTGGATGGAAATGAGACTTCTATTTTTGTTGAGAAAGGCTGGTTATTGATTGTTTTTTGAAATAAATTAAAAAGAGGAAATTTTGTAGATGAGTTGAATTTAAGAAAATATTTTTTTTTTGTGTTTATAGAATTGCTTAAATCTAGTTGAAAAAGTTTTTAAAATAGTAAAAAAAAAAATTTAAAAAATTAATGCTTCAATTTAAAATTTCAGAAAATAGTTTCAAAAATATTTTAAAACTTTTAACTAATTTAAAAATTGGATTTAGATATTTATTCAACGTAACAGAATTAATAAATTTTTATTGAAATTTGAAATGAACGTTAAAATTCCAAATTTATTATTTTTATTGAAGATGATGGGTAGAATAATCAGAGACTGGTGGACTGTATTTTAAATGATGTAGATATTGTTTATTTCATAATGTAATCTCTATTCTGATCGCCTAAAACATAAAATTTTTCATTACAAAACTTTTCCTTTCACAAAATTTGGTTTCTTAATTTTTTACCTCTAAAAGGCCAATATAACATAAATTTTGATATGCTTTTGATTTGTTACGTGTCAATGGACTTAAATTGTCTGTATAAATATAATAATATGCTTCAATAACTTGTTAAATTTGATTAAATAGATTTTACCTTTTCTGATATCTCACAATGAAAATTCAAAACTAACATTTTCAAAAAATAACCGTTAAAAAACCGTTAAAAACAAAAAGGTAAAAACTACGACTTAAAACTATTCAAATTATTTTCCGTTGAATGTTTTGACGTTCAACACTCTGCCGCCTCTACGAATGTTGCTTCTTCAACGATTGGCAATTTACAAATGTATCTTCTGTAATTGCTTTACATGCACTTATTCGTCCTGATGTTCGTAATATTCCTTCTTGATCTATGAATGGATGTAATTGTTTAATGACTGAACAATTTTGTACACTCTTGCCTTTGATTAAATTTTTGACTTCATTGGGAAAATATTCCTTTGCCAAAATACGGAATACTGCCTTTACTCTGCCAACTTGATATATTCAACTCGAAAAACCTTGCCAATAGTTTGCTTTAGAGCTTTTTCGCTTCCAATTATCAATTCCAGAAGAGAATCGTTGCAAAAACACACGTTATGGATCTTGGATTTGAATATCGTTCATTAATATACTCAATCAATTTTGTTGTGTCATCTTCATTTTGTTTTAATGTCAATACTTTACGATACTCTTTTCAGTGACATTCTTCTTCATTCTCGGGATCTATTGCTAAAATAGAATCAGGCCAATCTTGTTGTTGTAACTTGAGAAATTCTGGTCCATACCACCAAAATTCACATTTTGACAATTCATTTGCTGTCATTCCTCTTGAAATTATGTCAGCTGGATTGTGATTACTACGAATATGTCTAAATTTAAATCCCTTTGCTTGTTCTTGAATGTCGGCAACTCTATTTCCTACAAAAACTGATAATTTTGCAGGTTCTGCTTGTATCCAATGTAATACGATCAATGAATCACTCCATAAATATACATTATTCTCTGGAACTTCAAGAATCTTGCTAACACGTCGCATAAATTGCGATAATAAGACTAATCCACATAATTCAAGCCGTGCCAATGTAATTTGCTTAGTTGGTGCGACTCTGGACTTAGCTGTGACTATACGACATGCTATATTTCCAAACTTATCGATTGTACGTGCATAGATGACAATTCCATATGCATTTATTGATGCATCGCAAAATCCATGTAATTGAACTAATACTGGATCACTGCATATTACTTGACGCTGTATGTTGATATTGACAATTGATGCTAGTGATTCAAAAAACATATCCCATTCTTCTTGTAAATCTTCTGGTAGTTTGCAACTCCATTTCAACTTTCTTGACCACAACTTTTTCATGAATAATTTTGCAGTGAGAATAATTGGACCCAACCAACCTATTGGATCATAAATGCTTGCTATGTGTGATAAAACTGACGACATTGTACTTTGTGTTGAATTCTTATCCTTTAATTTGAATGAAAATGTATCTGTCCGAACATTCCACATTAAACCAAGTGCTTTAATTTCATAAGAATCTTCGACAACTTCTGCTTCACTTTTTGGAATCTGGTCCATGAATTTTGAATCGTTTGATATCCACTTGCGTAGTGACATACCACAATGCTGAAATATCTGACATAAATCATCCTTTAGCTTGTTGCCTTTGATAATTGAATCACATGTGAATAAAATATCATCAACGTAGAAATTTGACTTGATAAGCTCACAAGCTTCTGGATATTCCTTTTCATAATCAGTTGCTATTTGAATTAATGTCCGTGTCGCTAAATGAGGAGCACAAGACGTTCCATATGTTACAGTATGTAATTGATAGTGCTTAAAAGATTGATCTGGATTATCTCTCCATACAATTCTTTGATATAGTTGATGAATCTCATTGACTAAAACTTGACGATACATTTTCTCAATGTCTGCCTTAAAAGCGTATGGTTTTGTCATAAACTTGATCATTATGTCATATAACTCTGGCTGTACTATTGGTCCAACATTCACTGTGTCATTCAGTGATAAACCTGACTGTGACTTACATGATGCATCAAAAACCACACGTAACTTTGTCGTTGTACTGTCATTCTTAATGACTCCATGATGAGGAAGATAATAAGAATTCAATGATAAATTGACATCCTTCACTTCACTCATATGATCTAATTTCTTGTATTCATCGATGAATTGCTTATATTTGTCATAAAATTCCTTGTTTTGCTTGAATCTACTTTCTAGATACTTGAAACGTTGAATGGCGTTTGGTAAGTTGTTACTTAGTTCACTTATATTGCATTTGAATGGTAAATTAACAATGTATCTTCCATTTGAATCATGTTGTGTCGTCTTGGCATATAAATCCTCACAGAATTTCTCTTCATTTGTCAACAATTTTGCCTTAGGTTCACATTGTTCGATGGTCCAAAACTTTTCCAGTTTTTCTTCCAATGATTCTTTTGAATGAAGAGTATGTGACGTGACCAATAAAGAATTTGATGAACTTGTTAAATTTGACATTTGAGCTTCACCACTGACTATCCATCCAAATTAAGTGTGTATGAGAATTGCATTATTCGGTAAAGTATGCTTTTCCATTAACATACAATCCCAAAAACATTTGGCTCCAATCAACATGTCGACTTTTGCTGGAATGTTAAATTCGTCATCAGCCATAAAATAATTTGCAGGCAAATTAAATTGTTTGGAATCCATGAAGAATGATGGAAGTGTTCCTGTGATTGCTGGAAATACTAAGAACTTGAATTTGTTAACATAATCATTATGCTTGTGATATCTGGATTTGACTGTTGCATTCAGTTCATATCTAACAGGTGTTTTTTGATTATTGACGCCATGAATTGATTTCTTTATTGTTGTCAATGTTAATCCTAACTTATTTGCCATGTCTTGGGTTATTAAATTCTCGTCACTACCTGAATCTAATATTGCACGAACTATTTGCCAATTTCCTTGACTGTCTTGAATCATTACTTTTTACTGTTGATATTAATGTTTGACTTGCTGATAATAGTGTTGTGGATTTATGATTTGTAGACATTAATGACACAGAATCCTCTTCTGATTCTTTGACTTGCTCTTGACTTGTTGAGTTTGTTTTGAACTGCATGATTTTGACTTGTGGTTTCTTTGTTTCTATGCAAACTTGAATGATGCTTCAGTCCGCATTGCTTACAAACATTTTTGCTGTTGCATTCCTTCATTTGATGTCCTTGTCGCAAACAATTTTTGCATAGCTTAAACTTCATCACAATCTCCGTACGTTTTTCAACATTCTCCTTTAAAAATGATGGACATACAAATAATGGATGAGATTCTGAACAAAGTTTACAGGGATATTTTGTCTGATCATTTGCTATGAAAACTTTTGACTTTGTTGGAAGTTTTGAAACTTGACTTGTTGCCTGTTTTGATGCTGATGAATTATTTGATGACTTTTTGTCAGTAAATGTTAATGACTTTGAACGTTTATCCATAAATTTGTATAATTCATCCCACGTTGGATTCACTGTTTGTACATGAATATCCCATTCACGTAAAGACTTCTCATCTAATCTGTATCTCACAAATTGCTCAAAAATGATGTCGTTGAGTTCCTCGCATGACACATTCATCTGGTTAAAAGCACATCTGTAACTTTGATATGAATCAATAACTCGTCGAATTTCACTTGGAGAGTCATCAACAGCTCTCTTGACTTGAAATAATGATACTGCATGTTGAAGCAATAATGTTCTCTTATCATCATATCTCTCACAAAGTGCATTCCATGCTATCACATAATTGTCTTCACTGAATTTGTAATTGTTGAGAATGTTCTGTGATGACAGTTCAATTTTCACTGATGCTCTTAATTAATTAATTTTATCGTTTGTATAAAACGTCGCGTTTTCATGAACTAATGAACTTGAATGTATCACGAAAATGAATCCACTTTTCAAAATTGCCATCAAATTCTGGTAATTTAATTTCAGGCATTTTGATTTTGCGAGTGTTTTGCTGATTTCTGGATGTTAAATTTGATTCACTACTTTCTGGAATTCCTGCTGCCATAATTGCTGCTTTGATTTCAAACAGGGTCAATTGAATTTGCTTCTTGAAATCTTGAAATGTTGATGCACTTTCTGGAATTTCCTCAGCCTTAAGTAAGCAACTATATTCAACATAAATGTTGTTGAACTCATTTAATTTGTTTTGGAATTCGTTTTGATAAACCTGAAGCTGATTTGACGTGATAAAATTCTTTATATTCTCATATTCAGCATATCCAATGTTGAAATCATCGATAATGACTTGAAGCCTTGCCTTCTTCAAATCTACTGCTTTGGTAGGTGCCATGGTGGCTTGTTTGACTTAACTTGTTGAATAATAACGACTTTGAATGAGATCCAGCTGGCTGGATGTTGACTTAACTTGTTGAATAATAACGACTTTGAATGAGATCCAGCTGGCTGGATGTTGACTTAACTTGTTGAATAATAACGACTTTGAATGAGATCCAGCTGGCTGGATGTTGACTTAACTTGTTGAATAATAACGACTTTGAATGAGATCCAGCTGGCTGGATGTTGACTTAACCTCGTTTGATGTTTTCTGATTATCCGGCCCGAAGGACCAAACTGTGATGGGTAGAATAATCAGAGACTGGTGGACTGTATTTTAAATGATGTAGATATTGTTTATTTCATAATGTAATCTCTATTCTGATCGCCTAAAACATAAAATTTTTTCATTACAAAACTTTTCCTTTCACAAAATTTGGTTTCTTAATTTTTTACCTCTAAAAGGCCAATATAACATAAATTTTGATATGCTTTTGATTTGTTACGTGTCAATGGACTTAAATTGTCTGTATAAATATAATAATATGCTTCAATAACTTGTTAAATTTGATTAAATAGATTTTACCTTTTCTGATATCTCACAATGAAAATTCAAAACTAACATTTTCAAAAAATAACCGTTAAAAAACCGTTAAAAACAAAAAGGTAAAAACTACGACTTAAAACTATTCAAATTATTTTCCGTTGAATGTTTTGACGTTCAACAGAAGATATTGAATTTTACTCTTCTAATTTTCTTCAAAAATATTTAGAAACGAATGAAAATGAAATCAAAAAAGTTTGTTCTCAAAAATTATTTCAACCTCAAGAATTCAAAACTTTTCAAACAATCTTAAAACTACCATGCCATTTCCAACCACAATTTTCACATTACAGATTGTTTTTCGAAAAGAATGCACACACATCGAAAGTTTTTTATTGAATCATTATCTCATGCCATTTATTATCCACAAATGATACATTCAATACAATTGATATTGTGTGGTTCTGTGGTATGACAAACAAATTAATGAATCAATAAATTCTGAATTCAAATTTATAGAATCATAAAGTCAGTGGACAACCGATTAGGGATTTTTTTATTTTTTCAATAATTCCCATTTTTCTGCACAAAACCTATTGATGTTATACATTTTTGGAAAGGTATTGAAATTTCCAATCTAATGGTGTGAAAACTTTTGGAAAATTCGCAAGTAATATAGTCACTTTTGGTAAAAAAACGCATTTCATGCATTCTATCAAACAATGTTTTGCTTTTTTCTCAGCTTAAGATGCATAAAACTTCTTGTAACTTTGCATACTTATTTCTTATTAAAAAATCAATAAATTGTAAAAGTTTCAGATTTTTCCAAGAAGCTTTTCACGAGTTTTCCTTATCTGAAATTTTCCACATAAAAGTGAAATTTTTTCAAGAACTAGACATTCATAAATATTGATATTAATCAAATTTGATTTCATTTTTTATTACCTTTCTATTGGTATATAACATTCTAGGATTAATCATAGCATTAAAGAGAAATCAATAAAAAAGTGCTGAAAATGAATGAAAATTTCGATGCAATTTCGCCATCTTGAATTTTGTTTTGCGTTTTCTAATCAAACTAACTAACTTTATTTTATGTTTTATACCTCTTTTGAAAGGTTTTTGGAAGTATTTTAAATCAACATAAATGTCATGGCTCAAACGTGAACACAAATAAAGTTACAGGAGCTAGAAGTTGACAATAACAAAAATATTTCAATTTTCAAAAAAAAATTTTTGTATTTTTCAAATTTTGACTTATTTAAAGTAATAGATTGAGCTTATTTACTTTATTGGGTTATTAAACATCATAAATAATGCTTTTCAATCAATACTTAATAACTAAAAGCTTTAAAAAAGAAATTTATAAAAAAATTTTTTTGAATGTAGAAGTTTTTTCATCATTGTCAACTTCTAGCTTCTGTAACTTTATTTGTGTTCATGTTTGAGCCATGACATTTATGTTGATTTGAAATACTTCCAAAAACCTTTCAAAAGAGGTATAAAACATAAAATAAAGTTAGTTAGTTTGATTAGAAAACGCAAAACAAAATTCAAGATGGCGAAATTGCATCGAAATTTTCATTCATTTTCAGCACTTTTTTATTGATTTCTCTTTAATGCTATGATTAATCCTAGAATGTTATATACCAATAGAAAGGTAATAAAAAATGAAATGAAATTTGATTAATATCAATATTTATAAATGTCTAGTTCTTGAAAAAATTTCACTTTTATGCGGAAAATTTCAGATAAGAAAAACTCGTGAAAAGCTTCTTGGAAAAATCTGAAACTTTTACAATTTATTCATTATTTAATAAGAAATAAGTATGCAAAGTTACAAGAAGTTTTATGCATCTTAAGCTGAGAAAAAAGCAAAACATTGTTTGATAGAATGCATGAAATGCGTTTTTTACCAAAAGTGACTATATTACTTGCGAATTTTCCAAAAGTTTTTACACCATTAGATTGGAAATTTCAATACCTTTCCAAAAATGTATAACATCAATAGGTTTTGTGCAGAAAAATGGGAATTATTGAAAAAATAAAAAAATCCCTAATCGGTTGTCCACTGACTTTAAAATGTAAATGCTACATTATTATTGATATTAATTGTGCTGTTTGGCCTATCAAAGCAATCAAATGGTAAATGACTGACAATATATATGAAAATTGAGGAGATTTAGATTTAGGTGGTGTGATTAGATATTGATAGGAAAGGTCTTTTGAGGGCTAAGGATATTGACATTTTGAAGGTGACATTCAGGAAACTGGAATTGTGAAGCAATTGTATTGAGGAATGGTTTTATGAATAAATCATGTTGATTTGTCGATAAGCAGTCATTTTGGAATTGCATAAAGATTTAGTTGAATGGATAATCTTGAATAAGTTATGATATTAGTAGATTAAGTTAAAAAGTTCTGTTCAAAATGAGCTTCAAATTAATTTCTAAAAAATTAAAGAAAGTTTTCAAATTGCAGAATTTCAACCTCAATATAAAATCTCAGTTCATTGTCCCAAAAAAACTATTAAACCACCATAAAAAAATCATTGACTCCTAATAAAATCCAAAAAGCTTCAATTCCAATAAGTAAACCTCACCTACATTACAACTGATTATTTGCTAACTCCTGTGTATATTTGTCAATAATAACATTTATGTCCATCTAATAAACAAACAAAACTTGCAATAATAAACAACTTAAGCACTTCACTGCCAAGTGGAATTCTCATAATCTATTGAAAAACTCATTCTGCACACAGCAATTCAAGTGTCAATTACGCACCAAATTCTCATAAATCCAATATTGCTTACAATTAAATACCAATTCATATTAAATATGTCAATGATTAGTATCTGTAGTCGATACATTTCTCGTTTGTGTCTTGATTAATAGATGAAGTCAATATTTAATCATTCATTCAGTTTTGTGCTTTTGGCAAAGGTTTTCGTGACGATGAACTTTACTATTTTATTATAATGAAATAAAAGGAACACATAATGCGCTGGTTGACTGACTTTGTCCTACATTTCTTTATGCTGTTGAAAGGGAAAAATCGATATAAAGTCCAAAAAATTTTTTTACTTTAAAAGCTTCTTTGTAAATTTTCTTATGAATGGGGTTTGTTGTGGGAGATAAAGAGTGTGGGTTGAGGATAATTGGAAGCTATCATTATGATGAGAAAATTGCTTTTATAAGGATGGGAAAGTTTATTGAAGAAGAATTATAATTTTGGATGAATTGAATATAATAACATACTATCAATGAAGTCGTAATTGTAGCAATTAAAAATTTTTGAATTGAGAAATTATTATTAAAAATTTAGAAATAGATTAGGTATTTTTTTTACGAAAAAGCAATTTTTTAAAGCAAAAGTTTTTTTAAAAAAAAAAATTAGCTTCTTTATTTTAATTCATTAAACTCTAATTTTTATTCAAACACAACAAAACACTCATCAAAGCTTTTTGAAAGCTTGTACAAACTTGTTAATTACTTAGCAAATATTATCTTAATTCCCATTTGAATTCTATTTTTATAAACATTTCTTTCATAAACTATACAGTAGCCTTACAAGCGTCAACGTACACATACATTTTTTTTTTCTTTCTATAATCGATATATTTTTATTCTGTTGTTCATTTTTCAAGTCTTCCGGATAGATACAACAAAATTTTATACTTCTTTCATGTCTATTTTTGGAAAGAAAAACTTGAGAGATAAATTGAGAATATTCTTTGCTATGATGCGTCTTATGAGTATGCTTCATATTTATTTGAGCCAATATTGATTCAAATTTTTTTTTTCAAAGATGAAGATAAATGACACAAAAAAAAATAATTTATTGGAAAGGAGAAATTATTTTAATTAAAAGTTTCTATGGGATTTTATTAAGTGATATTGATTGTGCGTCTCAAAGGAATTCATTTACAGTTGTACATCACAGGGGTTGCATGTCAACCTAATTTATTTGTGCTTGTTATCAAACTTTTCGTTCTAATTGCGTTGTTTTTTTTTCTCTTCTGTCTTATTTATTTAACAAAATTCAATTTTGTTCCACTATGCAAGATTCACGTGATACTTTTTCATATTTCATATCACACAAAAATCTATCAATTATTATTTCAAAATTTTACTCAAAAACTTGAAAAGCACTTAAAATAAAGATAATATTAGCTGTAAAAATACAACAAAAAACATGAACCTTACAATGTAACGAATCCGTTAATCCGGAAGACCTTGAGCTCGTCACTATTTTCATTAACAATTCAGCACATGACCACGTGCAACATTGGGTTATCGATAAGGGAAACTTTTTTTTTCTACGCTTTTAAGCATTGATTTAAAAAAATTCGAAGTTAAAAAGAAGTCGGCTTGTTTTGGTTGAAAGACTTTGACTATAAACACGGTAAAGCACTTTGAGCAGTATAGTCATTCATGTGATGTAATTACGGTACAAAATACAAAAAATTAGCTGAGTAAATATTTGAAGATTATAAAGTTAAATTATAACACGAGTAAATATCGTCAAAATTCCACATTTATTTCTAGACTCTTTCTGTTTATTCACCTAGCAATGTCATACTGCCGAAAGCATCATAAACAGCATTTAGTACAGTAATTTATAGGAAATTACAATGGCAGCAACTTTTACTGCTTATGTGAATTAATTTTTATTTTAGAGTTTACTTTTTTTTCATGGCATTAAAATTTTATTTTATTGCAAAAATTCGTTCTGCTGCTTCTAAACAAATTGTGTTGAAATATTTTATATGAATATTGCAGTTTATATTCCGTTAGATGCAAGAGAAACTACCGACTTAGTAGACGTTTCATTTACAGGGTGTCCTCAATTTGAACAGTTGTTTTGTTCCCAAATTTTTCTATTCAAATCGAAACGCATGAAAGATAGCCTTTAAAAATGAAAATTTGAGTTTTTGTATGGGAAATTTTTTGTTATTCAAATCGAGGATCCCTGTAATTTTTTTATGACTCAGAAGTTAGTTTTTGTATATTTTGGATAAGATTTTAAGCAAAATTTGACTTTTTTGGTGGTTTCATGCCCTTTTTATTTTTTTGTAAAATTGTTTTTTATCTCATATTTATTCAAGCTTTAAGCTTTAAATAATTCAAATTTTGAATCTCTGTATTTCAATATATATTCCCAATAATAAAAGCTCTATGTATCCTTTATAAATAAGTCTATGTACCCCTCACCAACCAGTACCTAACCCATTCATTTAAATGACAAATCCTCCATCAAACCTTCTTTAATTTATCTTTAAAAACTCATTTAATTTCAGCTGCATGTCGTCGATCTACAATAAAATAATAAATTAAATTTAATTGGAATCGCATCAAAATTTTTCGTGATTTCTACAGAAAATAATGGAAGTTTTTTTTTTATATTCCATTTACTTAATCATCAAAGTTTGTCAATACTTTTTTCTTTCTGTTAGAAAAGTAGAAAGTTACATATTTTATTTTCATTTACGATTTGATTTGATTGAGAAATTGCATGCGATGGAAGACAGATTAATGTTTATTTACTGCTGATTATGAAGAAATAAATCTCTTGCCTGTGCTTAATTAATGGGTAAGGGTATAAAGGAAAATGAAGGAAATGGATTGTGAAATCAAAGTTGCTGGATTTATTATCGTGCGATAAATAATTATTGATAAATAATAAAATTGAATATTGTGTCGAGGTGATGGCAAAATTCCTAATTTTAGTCCATTTGTGGTTAAACTTGAATTTTTACGGATTTGAAATTTAAATATTTTTAATGATTTTACAAAACTAAATTCTCAAAAAAATAAATTCAAAATCAAATTTTAACGGTTCTAATCCAATTTTATTTCTCTATCCATTTATAGCTCATAGAAGTACCGATCATTCGCTGAGTGCATTTCAACTTAATTATTTTATTGCCTGTAAAAATAAACATTTTTCATTTAATTTACAATTCAACTGAAAACTCAACACAAAATCGTGCATTTTCATGAAATTTTTACGATCATCATTTTCATGCCACAAATCTCTTCTTACATCAAAATAGCTAAAGAACAATTTGGAGAATTAAATAGGAAGAAAACTTTAATTTTCAATGAAAACAACTGCTGTATTTGATGTAAAGAATAATTTTTTTTCCTCTCAATTTCTTCGCTATTTTCGCTTTCTTTCCTGTTTACATTTTTAGTTGCGTTACTTATTTTGATCATGACTGTGAAATATGAAATTATTTCGATTATTCTACAAGTTTGGAGAAAACTTGAATGCCTTGACAAAATGTTTGTAAATTCTTTTGTGTTTTGTTTACTTTTCAAATTCAGAATTAAATGCTACATGAATCTGGAGTTGATTGAGAATTGAAATTGAGAAATTTTTTGAAAGGAAAAACGATGAGTGAATGTTTGTTTGAGATGTGAGTGGGATAGATGAGAATATGAAAATTGTCGTGTGGTGGAGTCTGTATGTCTGAGATGTTTTGTTTTTTGCTGTGTGTGAATATTTTTAAAAATTCATGAAATTCTAAATTTTCAAAGATTTTTCATCAGAATTTGTTAACAAAATTTGACTCATTAAATCTAATGTTTAGCATTCACCAAAACTCAAGTCATTGACTTCTCTACGAGTCTACCAGCTGTTCACTATATTACGTTAACGATTTTAGCATGTTAAGCTTTAATTTCGAATTGATTATCTCAAATTATCATAAAATAAAATATCAGCAATCGATACTGACTGTGGAGACACGAAAAATAAGTTTCTTCAGATCGAAATATTCAATTTGCATTATTCGTCGATTGACATTTAAAAAGCCACATCTTATCCCAAAACAGACTTGCAAACTCTTTACGAGATAAAAGTCAGCAGAAAAAAAAAAATGTTTATATTGTCAACAATTTTATTTTCATCACGTTTTATGGGTAATCGTGCAAAGTCCAATGATCCCTTGAATATTGATATACAATATTTTTGTTGAATAAATTGCAGCTTACTGAAAGTTGCACAAGAGCTAAGAATAGAGATGTAAATTATATTAACAACATTTATATATATATACAACATTTATATAAATATATATATATATATATATATATATATATATATAAATATATGTTTATATATTTTATAAACACATGCCATATTCAATTTCATAATGAATCATCTGGAATTGGATGGTTATATGATATTGAAGATTTGTTTGTGATCTTCACTTGGATATTATTGTAAAATTGTTTAGCTTCTAGAAGAATCAGCTCCATAAAAATTTCAAATATATTTTTTTCGACTATGTAAGTTGATTAAAAAAAAGCTAGGATGATGGCCAGGTTATTACTTGACAAAATCTCAGTCCTCAGACACCAAGGAAAGCCACAATGCAATCATATTTGCACCAAAAAAAAAAAAAAAAAATGCCTACCGCATGAAAATTCATTAATTTTATTCGAGTGTTATTTCGTCATGCTCGACGAGGAATCACTGACTCTAGCTGACTGACTCACAAAAAAAGAATAAAAAGAGGAAAGAAAATTTTTTTTCGCGTTAATGCCGTAACTTTACTCAATGTCAACCTCATCGAGAATCACGCTGCCGGCGAATGATTTTTTTTTTGTTTTGTGTGTGTATTTTGTTTTCGCACACAGCACCATATGTAGTGAATATTATTTCTTGAATGCTGCTTAAAAACATCAATTCATCAGAAAGTTTTAGTAAAGAAGACTTTAAGAATGAGAATTAAAAGAAAAACTGGAGTGAAAGAAAGCATGATCACGTTTGCTTTTCTACAAAAAAAAAAAAAAAATAATAATAATAAAACCGGTTTCTTTTCCTTCATACTCATCAGATGTGATTTTTCGTATTGCGTCATCTTTGCGAAATTCATTTCACTGTTATTATGCCTGCTATTGTTGCTTGGATTCTTAATGGAACGAAAGCGAGGAAGATGAACATTTTGAAGTTGACAAGTTGGAATTTTTTCTTTGAGTTCTATGATATTTTTTTTTTTTTTTCTTTCGTTCGTCTATTTAATGAGATGTTTTGGATAAATGGAGGCTGAATGTCAAGTTTGATGGATAATGGAAGAGAATCATTAGGGAAAAGGGAAAAGATGAAGATTTTGGAGAAGAAACTTGGTTTGATGGTATTTTTGAAATTATTTTGACTTTATTTGCCTCTAGATTTCAGGTACACAATGAATTTTAAACTTATGGGCCGTTCACTTATGGCATCCATTAAAAACATGCATTTTTAGTCTTTGTCACAAAATTTTCATTCAAAAAATGACTATTGTTTAAAACTATTACGAAGCCTCATACCCAAAAATCGGACATCATAAGTGAACGAGCCCTTAATTTTGTTCAAATTTCTAAGGAAACCACAAAATCTTAAAAACATCTTGCCCGACTAACCTTTAAATTATATTATTGCCAAAAGCTATATTTCAAAGAAATTTGCCAATGAAATCATCGTTGGACATTAAAGTACAATCTCTGTTTCATTGGAAATGACGTTATTATTTTCGCCAGTAATATTCTTCATTCTATCCCATTCATGCGTCAATTATTTTCCCAAAAACTTCTGTGTTACAGTTCATCGACAGACACTATAAATGACTTAAACAAAGCAAAATAAACACATATTGTTCCATTTTTTTTATGTAGGCTTATAAAAGTTTGATAATGAATAAATTATGTACAACATTAATCTAAAACAAAGGAAATTTTTGTTTGACTGAATGAGTTCTTATCTCAAACTAAGTCTGCACTATTGTTATCAAAAATTATATTTTAGTGACTATTAAAATGCATTAAATTAATTTATTATTGTTTTCTGAATAAATGTTAATAAAATAATAATAAAAGTTTGGATCTTTATTAATTTTTTAAGAACACAGAATTTACTGGTTTTTGGCATTAATTTGGATGTGAATTTATAGGGGCCGTTCACTTATTACGTAACGCTCTGAGGGGGGGGGGGGTCGAGAGTTTGTTACGGTCTATTGTTCTCGCAACTGATTCTTTTGTTAAAAACGTTATGCAGGGGGGGGGTAAAAAATCCAAATTTTTGCGTTACGTAATAAATGAACGGCCCCATAATCTTTTTTTTATTTTATTAATAAAACTAGATTCAACATTTATAAAAGTCAAAAAGTTTTTTTTAATTCTTTTAATACCTTACAAAAATTGATTTTTGGCTTACTTATTAACAATCAGGCAATTCAACATTAAAAAATCAGACAAAATCAAATTTTGCAAAAAAAAAAAAATATTCCGAATGAGAAGTGAAAGCAAATCTTTCCTGCCAAAAACCCAATTTCTATATTTCTTTTGCTCTAAAAAATTTTCCATTCAACCAATTTTTTTCTAGAAATTATTAATTGACACATATTTAAATCTGCGAAATATCAAAAGTAATCATGATTAATTACTTTAATTGCTACTGAATCAGCAAACTTTAATAATAACTACGTGCGATACAGACAATAATCTCTATTGCTAATTAGAGATTCACGATTCCGTGAAATTTTATATCGAACAATATTTTCATTAATTTTTCTCATTTTCGTCTTGCTACAATCGAAAGTCATTGTTGACTCATAGATACATTTTACAGTTAAAAATAGAACAATGTAGTTATTCTCTGCAGGAGAATGTTTAATTATTCCTGTTCATAATTAATAAAATTATTCTTTTTTCCTGCATTTAATGAACATTTTAAACTAATGCGGCATTTAGTATCAAGGCTTAGTGCTTAGAATGAAAATAAAATTTGTAATAAAATTATCAACACGTGATGCGAGATAATGAGTTAGGTCAATGATTTATATTACGAGAGATATTGTCATAACATTTTCTTTATTGTGCCTGAATGGGCAATAAAATTTCTTAGATTGTGAGCAAATTACAGTAGATAATTGAAATTTGTAGAGACAGAAATATAGTTTGATCATTTGTCAATGATGACAGTAATGAATCGCTAATGACTCAAAATGTTTAATAAACAAAATTAGCTTTGAATTTAAAGTTCGTTCAGTGAGGGTTTTTTTTTCAAAATAACTGAAATTTCAAATTCAAATTTTGTGTCAATGTGTGTGTTCAGTAAAAAAAAGTTTGTTCAGTGCTTTGCTTTTGTTTTGATTGAAATAAATTCTTGACTAAAAAGTGTTGATTATTAATGTAAAATTAGTGCAATAAATTAAAATAAATGTGAATTATAAAAATTATAAGATCTAGAATCTTAGTTTCATTTACAACATCTCAATTTCCACAAAAAAAAAAAAAAAACAATTTCATAAATTTAAATATTCATCATGCTCTGTAAGTATCAAAATGATTCAATTAAACAAATATTTTCGATAAATTATTACGCGATGCGAGAGAGGAAATAAATTTTAGGAAATCAGATTACTTAAATGAAGATGCCAAGTGAGAAAATGTTATTAAAATAGCAAGAAATGAAGTGAAATGGGAAGATCAGAGCACATAAAATTTAAATTTTGCCTTTTCGTGTTATTTTCCTCTTAAATAAAAATTTATAAATCCAATAGTTGATGAAAATTGAAAACATATGGCTGAAATCGTATTATAAATTAAAATGATTCAATCTGTTTAAGAAATTTGTTACTTTCTTGAATTATTCTTGATATGAACGGAGCGCTGAATTTATTGAATGCTTTAGTTATTTGTCTCCAAAAAAATTGACGCTGATACTGTCGTCTAATAGAGATATATAGTTCTGATGAGTTGTGTGTCATTTTAGGAATAAATTTATACTTTAAAATTCTCAAACTTCAACTAAGACAAAAATTGTTTTGTAAAAAACAAAGTTTAATAAAAGTCAAAACTTTCGCTTATGCTCCTCATAAAATCCGACTAGTAAAAGTTCATATTTTATGCATTCACAATAAAATAAAATAAAAAACGAAAAGATTAGGCAAACAACCGAGCAACATTGAGATAAATTATATTTTTGCAAAGAGAAATCAGACCTAGGTCAAAGAAAATCAATAATATCGTCAAAACGATGACGATCGAATCTGTGAGAGTAGAAACTTGTTCTTCCTTATCTTTCTATGACCATGAAAATAACATTTTCAATTTTGCTTCCCTTGTTTCCTCTCGTTTTGTCATTAATAGGAAATTACATTTTATTTTCACAGCTCTTATGCAACTGTAATGTGTGAATCGTAATGTAATTTGAGGCATTTATTGATTTTTCGCTGTCTTTTTTGGGTCGTAAAATTTTATTTGGAGACTAGATTATAGAGTTTTATTGCGATTTTTAGTGATTGTAAAATATTTTGGGTTTGGGTTTGAGGATCTGTAATTTTGTGAAAAAAAAACCAAAGGATTTGAAACTGAATTTAATTTTTTCCGATTTTAAGGATTTTATTAACATTCCTTCAATTTTAGAAATTTTTATTAAATTTTAACCAAAATAATCATAAAACAAATTTACGTCAATTTAACCCACGATTCAGAAAAAAACATCCATTCAGGAAATTTCAATGACAAATTCAACAAAACAGTCAAACAGAAAAATTAAGCAAACAAAATATTATCAGTCTAATTGTAGTAATATCAAGTACGTTTATCAGCTGGATAAAAAAACATTTCTTTAAATCACTGAAGCAACAACCGCTTCACGTTGTTTTATGAAAGCAAACGAACCGTAAATGAACTCATATAGGCAAAGCTGAAAATATTACTTTTGCAAAACAAAATAACAATGATACATTTTTGATAATTAAGGGATGGATACTCGAAAATTATAAATACCGTTTGAAAATTTTTTAAAAGATCTAAAATTTAAATTTTAATATTTTTTTAAAAATTTCAAATGTCTTTTAAAGTAAAAAATTACTATGTATTTTTTTTTTTTTTTTGTTTTTGAAAATTAAAAAATTTAAGTTAATTTAGGTAATAGCACTTAAATGTTAAAATTTTCTAGATATTAAAAAAAATACATAAAAAATTAAATCACGTTCAAACATGATTCATTCCAGAAATTTCCGAAGTGCACACACATTGCTTAAAGTCATCAAAAAAGAGAGAAGAACGGGAAAAAACATACAAAATATGCTTTTGTAGAAAATCAATAATTTTTGTTTCTCTGTATATCTGGAAAAACTTCAGTCTTATCGTAGTGAAAAAGTTGAAATAAATTTAAAGATTCATCCTTGAAATTTATGTTCATTATTGAATTAAATTTGCCACAAAAACTTTTTCCTAATTTCCTTATTTATTCAAAACTTTAAAATTATAATTTTTGCAATAGAAAGTTTTCGAATTTGAAAGTTAATTAAACTTACACAGAGTCCAACGTGGCTCCAAAATGAAATCTTTTTTGTGTCTTGCTGTTTCTTTGTGACTTTATTTTTTTCTTTGTTTAAATTCTATTTGATGATTTTAGTCATCTGCATCGTGAAGCTTCATGTAAAAACCCATTTTTAATTCACACATCAGAAATTTTCCATTTTCTTAATTTCTCATTTTCACTTCTTTTATTTTATTGCACAAAAATTAAAAAAAAAAAAATTTTGCTTTTCTTTCTCACTCAAAAAATGAAATTTAATAGCAAAATTAAAATGTCTTATGATCGGAATTAAAGTAAGAACTAAGATTCACTGAGAATCCACACGATTTATAGTCTGTAAACGAAACGAAAAAATTATATTAAAGCTTCACCGTACACAACTTGATTCACTGAAAAGTCAAGAGTAAATGAAGAATTGTGAAAAAATATTGTTTGGAACCAGCTGATGCTTTTTTTTCGTACCCACACATACAAAGAAAATGTTATGTGTACAAGTGAAGCTAGTAAGAGAGACACAATGGGTTAGTGACAATATGTGTATTTTGATTTGTTTTCGTACTGACCTATCCTCTCGTGAAAATGCTATGGATGTTAATATGATGAGGTTGATGAGTTGCTTAGGTTTTAAAAGAACTTTTTGAATTGGATTTTTAAAGTTTTTTGAATTTCAACTGAATTTCTAAATTCTTCTATTCTAAATTGAATAAATTCTGAATTTTCTTTATAGATTCTTTATAATTAACATCAAATTAAACTGTATTTTAAGTTACATTCTCAAATATTTAGATAAAATTTAAATTTCAAACCTTACATATTTTCTCCCAAAAATCCATTAAACCATCTCATCAACCCCTCCATCTACAATTCATATTCATAAAATTGTGTAATAAAATTAAATTTTTTACGATTCCAACGGATTTTTGAGAACAATAAAGATCAATAAACAACGTGTCTAGTCACTTAACGCACAGTAGGGGAAATTGAGATTCTAATGTACGTGTGTGTTTGTGACTGTATACTTGATACCAAAAAAATTCAACAAAATAATGCGTAATTAATGTGAAACGGTTTTGAATGTTGCTACCTAAAAATATCAAAAATTTTTATATAGGGAAAATCTTCAAAAATTTGGACCTTTTTCTTGGTTTAAAAATTTCAAATTTAATAAATTTTATATTTCACAATTTTTTCATATTTTTCCATTTTTATCTTTAAAAAGTTTTAACCACAATCCCAGAAAGTCACGGTATGAGCTATTTATTTACTTCAAAATAATAAATTTTCTATTTTAAAACCTGACTTTCTTATCTTCAAAAATAAGTAAATTAAAGCACGTGCTCCTCAAAAATGCTTTAGAAAACATCAACGGCTTTCTAGCTATCAAAGTATTATTTGATTCACCTATTTGCTATCGCATTAATTTCGTCAACTCGTAAGTGGATTTCTCCATCAATTTCTACCTTCAATTTTATCAACTTACAAGTAATTTTCAACCTAATTCCAATGACATTCTCTTATCAGAAAATTTCCCCTAATTCATATTCCAATGATAACACAACAAAGTCAGTCAGTCAGTCAATCATTGAACGTAAATAAACACATAATCTAATTTTAACGTTAAAGTGTATAAACAATGTAAACAATAACGTTCTCATCTTCACATGTATTTGTATGTCACGAACTGATAGCTGAACATTGAGACTGTGTTGGTTTCACTAATATTGATGCAAATTGCTCAGCTGTATAAAACTTTTTATTTACATTTGGTATGTAAATTTTTGGTTGCATGTTTTTTGTGTGAAGAAGATGCATTTCATGACATAATAATTATAGAAATTTTTTATAGTTTTTTAGAGAGGCTAGAGGTAGATTTATTGAGAATTTTTTAAATATTTTAATTTTTGTATATAAAATGTTAATCATAACTTAAATGAACTTAAAATTTAATGCACCTGAAAAAGTTCATTATTCTTGCAAAAAAAATTGTAGGAAGAAGATTCGTCTTATTTAGTCATGCAATTCACAGTGTATCAGCTGATTTCGAAACCATATAATGCTCAGGGCCGACGACAGAATACCGAATAAATTCAGCTATGAAAACATCACAATACAATCACATCAAGTCAAACCCTGCAACACTCACATTCGAATTTTTTCATTATAGTCTTCCGAATTTAGGCAAAGACAAGACAGATTTGATCAATAAATAAAATTAAAAAAATATTATTTAATTAAGATTTGCTTAGCATATCTTAGCCTGTAATTCATACCATAATCTTAGTCGTAGTGGACTAAGAAATTGTGAGAAAGGTATCAAAAATAGAAAAATAATCCAAAAAATATTACACGTAATCTAAGTTTTTTTTTCGCTTATAAAAATTTATTTAATTTAAAAATAACCTTGTAGTTTGTAGCTCAATGACATTTGAATTGCGATCTTGTGATCATTTTTATGCTAATACATAACTATACTTAAAAAGTAATCAAAAAACCATTTTTGGATCACGTTGTTATTTTGTGTAAACCAGCATAAAACTATTGATTATTATTCAACCCAAACAAAACCGTATGATAATTTTACTATCTTTGCAGAAACATAGACGAAAGGAAATAGCAAGAAAAAAAAGTAAAGAAAGTGAAATTTTTTTTGCAATCTGTGATTATTATTATTAATACAACATAACATAAAAGCAAACCACAATTTAGAAGAGACTAATTGAGTGAATTTTCGCTTTGAAAACTAACAAAGGAATAACCCAGCTTCTTGCGTATGACACAACAAACAAAGAGGACTTGCTGCTTTGTGTCTGCTTTTCTATCGTATCACTAAGTGATATAAAAAATAAAAAAATAAAATATAGACCAGCATCTTTGATTTATCACATTTTTCTTACACGACACACAAATACGATACATTTTGTATATTATGGACTGTGAGCTTAATAATAGAATAGGTAAGAAAAAAAATTTAAAGCAGATAAAAAAAATTTCGTAAGACGATATTAGCATTATCGTCATACGATGAAATGTTGTTGGGAAGTTACTGTCATTCAAACACGAATAGAGCGTTTTAGCTTCCGCGCAAGCTCGGAAGCTGTTTTGGTACACTTTGAAAATTTTGTCACCCAACCTACAGCTTACCTATCTGGTCGAGAGGTAATGGTTCATATCTCAAAATTTTGGTATTTTGGTCTAGTAGGTGGGAAATTTAGGCGGAATCCGTGAAATTTTATTTTACACCCGTGGTGCCACCTACAAGGTTTCCATACAAAACCCATAGAAAACTCATTTTTATTATAACTTTCTTCAACAGCACTAAAACGAAAAAAAGTTGGTACCTTAAATGTTTCAAATATTTTTTAGAATTTTTTGGCACAAAAATCCAAATTTTATAACCTGACCCTGACTCAGCAGAACATGCAAATTGTTATTCAAAATGGGATTAACTTTTGTGAGATTTGGTCTGAGTGAAGTCATAGTGGGGGACATTTGGGGCCCAAAATGAAGTACATTTTGATTAAATAGCCCCTTAAGAATTTCACTTTCTGCAATGATACCAAACATGACCCACTTTGAGGTTAAGCTTGTGAGTCAAGGAAAAATTAATTCAAAGTTTTAATCCGTCGGATTTATTTTAATCCTTCCCTATTAATTACGTTTTCGAAAAGGGATTAAAATTTGTCACCCAACCTACAGCTCGCAGGTCAACATTAAATATAATGAATTATACATCGTTGGAAAGCTACGGAGGTCTAGTAGGTGGGAAATTTAGGCGGAACTCGTGAAACTTCTTTGTTTTCGAGAACGAGCATGAACAATTTTAATCCATCGGATTAAAATTTAAATCCATCGGATTAAAAACAAAACCCCTGTCGAGGAAATTCAGATGTTTATCTCTTCTTCGTGATTATATCCAGCTTCAGATCTTATCCAATAAATAATAAACTCGTTTCCAATTGATTTTCTTAACAAGATTTCAATTTATTTGTCCTTATCAGGTTATGAAATATTGAGTTTATTGATGAATATCGTAAAATTCCAGAAAAAGAAAGGTTGAATAGGATTTAATCACCTGTGGTGATTTTACAATTAGATTTCTTCAATTTAATATAAATTGGTATATTTTACTCACTTTTAATGCAGTTTTAATTAATTGAGTATTCACACGACGTCTTTCAGCTTTACAGATTTGCTTTATAACTTAATGAAGGAAAGTTTCTCGCATCTTTTTTCAAAGATGCTAAAATTGATTCTAATTCAAATTTTAAAAGTTCGTTACTTTTTTGAAATATAATATAACGGTTTTTTTTAATCAATAAAACTAATTTGTCCGTGTTTCAGTGAGTTTTAAATTTAAAAAGAAAATATGAAATTCAATTCATGAGAATTGAAATAATAGCTTAAAAATTATAATTCATTAAAGCTATTTTTGCTACCACTCCGCGCAACAAAAAAAGAGATGATTTTTAAAAGGAATTTCCATTTATTTAATTGCTTAAAATCTACGAGGAACTAATCGCATCTCATATTGATTTGTTCTGGAAATCATCAGGAAACATAACACACGTACGAATCTTGCCTTTGCCCCCAAGTTGTTGCGTCTCTGTTGTTCGAACGTCTCATAATATTGTTCCTGAAATGTTGTGGTTGTAGACTAGGCAATCTGATGTTTTGTTGTGCAACTGCATGTTTCTTTGTTTCACCACATTGATGTTGTGTCTCAAGTTGTTTGCTCTTCTTAAGACATTGCCACGTCGTATGGTGTTAAATCGTGGGTGTGAACATGTTGTTTTGTGGTTGAGACATATTTTGTGTTGATACAACATGTCGTTGAGTGGTTTGAGACTTGATTGTTATTTTAACAGTTCTTGTTCTTGGTCGTGGGAAATATTATTAGCTTGTGAGTTGACATTTCCTTCGACATACGTATTTTGGCATAACAAGTTGCAAATCTTGGTGTAAAATGTTGAGATCTTAATAATTCCATCATTTCCATTGCATCAGTGCCATTTTGAAGAGCTATAAATGTCTTTGTACGATTACAGACTACATACTGGAGTTTTGTATTTATTAATATCGATCATGAGGGAGAATATCCATAATTGTTTTATGCGCTCCTGTTGTGAACTCAATAACTTTCTCGTTACACAATTCACAGTCTCTTTCCATTTGATGTACACACGATAAATGGAATGATTTATTAATTGGTAGAATTACCGAGATGATTGATTTTATTTATCTCCAACAGATAAATAATTTGGGCTATTAAAGTGGATTTTTGGCAATACTTTGTAGTTGTTTGCTTAAAATCGTCGTTTCTCAGTAAACATGTAAGGTGGTAACGCGCGATTGTTTGGTAAGTTTTCGACAAATAATCCATTGTTGATGTCCTTGTAATTTGTTCTTGTAAAGTTGAGCTGTCGACATATCGTCCCAATAAAGTCCTTAACTGTGCGTTTTGATGGAATACTCAAAAATTTGATTAATCTTCTATCTTCAGTCATTTTTCTGAAATATAATGTTAGAAGTTTTAGTCATTTTTATCATGTCTAAAGTTATATCATTTTTATGAAATGTATATTAACTTTGACTTTTATGTTGTATATTTCTCTTAATTCGATTAAGTCGAAATATCAACCTGAGTGATTTAATTTTTGTGTGTTTCATGGAACTTCCCATCATTTTTATTTATATCTTTATGCATATCCTCGGGATATATTTGATTGCTTTATTTTTTGCAATAAATTTTAGCTTTAAGCTTTAATGTCACTCGCATCAAATTGAAATACTCGATTATGTGACAAGTCATAATGTGAAATCATATATGACCTTTTTTTGATTCGTGGCCACTGAATCAAAATATATATTTAATCTTCTCGGAAAGATTTTACTGAGCTCAGTACGTTGCTTGAAATTAATTATTCAAATTTATTGCCTCTCCGGAGCAATTTTATATATTTATCCTGAATTCCATAGTCTCAAGAATACCTAGGTTTTACTTTTTATTTTTTGTTCCAACACACATTTTTTGATTAAAGCATGAAAATAAAAATTAATGTAACTAAAAATCGATTTATTTATGTTTAAATGAGTGAAATTTAATATTTTGTTTATTGTGCCATTTTCTTGAAACTTAACAAAGGAATTTTATTATTTTTTTTTTTTAATCATAAATTTATTTTTGCGACCATAGTTGCTGAAGTCTTAATACTTTTGTATCTGGATTCCACTTTTAAGAGTGCTTTCATAATTTGTTTTTATTCATATCATATAACTATTTGCGACTATTACAAAATTTTATGTGCTTTCCGAATCGAACTTCTACTTGTCTAACCCGACCTTGTGATCCCCATAATTATTTTGGTTGATTATTCCTTTTCTCCATGAATTTGGAACAGAAGGATCAGCTGTTATGACTACATCATCTACCTTTAATGGATTAACTCGGTCGATCCATTTTTCTCGTTGTCTCATAATAGGAAAGAAAGATTTGAGCCATTTGTCCCAAATTATATTTGATATCATTTTTGATATCTCTCCACTGTTATTAATGAGAGTTCTAGGGAGGATCAAAGTCTATAGGCAAAAGATTGAGCATTTTTGTCTACCAATGAGAAATAAATTAGGAGTGCAAATATGTATGTTGATTTTCATCTGGAGGTAGAATTTCGAATTGGACGGCTGTTAATCATATTTGCTACTTCACATAATACTGATTTCATTCCGAAATCATCATATATTGTATGACTTCCGTCTATATATTTTTTAATACCTTTCATAGCTTTCTTAACTAGCCCAACCATTCTTTCTAACCGCACCATTCATATGAGGAGCTTTTTGGAGGGGAGAAAAACACCATTCTGACATTGGTTCCAATAATTGATACCTCTTTGCGCAATAATTTTTTTATTCCAACTTTCGTGGCATTCTTGCATTATGTTGTTGCCTCCTGTAAAATTAGTGCCGTTTTGTCTGAATAGATTTTTATCGAACACCGCGAGTGTTAAATACATTAGAAAGAGGCTCTAAGTAAAGCATCAGCTTCTAGACTTTCAACGAGTTCTAAACCTGTAGTTTACTCTGGTTGTGAGGCCAAGTATAGACTAAAACTTATAAGCGCTTACATCGCTATTTATATTTTTGGATATTTTAACTGATAATGGGCCACAGAAATCAGCCATAGCATATGTGAAGAGTATTTTTAAATATAGCAAGTCTAGAAGTATGGAATATCTCCACATGAGTGGAGCAATTGGTTTAACGCATGATTAATTTCTGCATTCTAGACTTAATTCATTTTAATTATATTTTTAACAGTTTGTCGTATTTTATTGATAAAGAATCTTTGGAAGTGAAATTAATGACTACAGTTTTCTCATTGATATGAATTGAGAAATTTATTATGTTCTTTCATAACGATTAGTCTTGTTAAAGCTGACTTTCGCGATGTAAAATTATAGAATTGATACGATCATTGCCAAATTTTTCACGATTTTCTGGTGTGTTACTAACTCGTGTTCGAGATCTCATTACGCCATTACACAGCATCATCAAGATATGGTAGGAGCTTATATATCAATGATTTTTTATTGAGCTTCTTTGCCATTCTCAAGGTCATTATATTCATTTTTGTATGATTCTTTTTGAGCAATTCTAATAATTGATGCTTCATGTTTTTATAACCATTTCTAATCATATCAATTGACTTAAATACTTCACGTTTCTTTTCTTTTTTAAAGATTCTAATATCATACGATTTTATTATAATTTCTACGAGTAAATCTGACAGAATTTATAAGCTTTAATTTGTCTATTTATTTTTAATTATTTCAACTCTATGTTTCCATTCTAATGCTTTTTGATAATCCAGTAATTAATCGATCGAAACATGAGAAATTATGGATGAATGATAAATTTTTCAGATATATCTTCTTCCAGGGAATATTGACTGTATTAGAGACTGAATGATTAATGCTATTGAGAATTGCTCGATAGTGGAAGGCCAATTACTCTCCAGGCAATTGAAAAAAGAGGAGGATGGAACCACAGTCATTATGATAAAGATATTATTGGCATTGAACTTATTTTAGTTCCGAAATCAGCAGGTTGCAAATGAGTTGGAGTCCATTTCCACTCTTCTATTTTTTGAGAATTTTTAATCTTTTCAAGACGATTATGAACCAATAAATTTTTGGATTTTTAGCTCCATTTATTATCCATTCTTTTTATTGCACCTATTGTCAATTGGTGAAATTAATTTTCTCATCAATTTTTATAGTAAGAGCTTTTTCAATCTTTAGTCATTAATATAGATAATTTTACATGCAATATCTACTTCCAAAATCAGGAATGGTTCGAGATTGTCTATATGGTACCGTATAAGGATTTTTGAACATACAAATTTGTAGTCGATTTGATTTCTCTCGTCATCTAAAAGTCGTAGATAGAATTACTGCGCATAGCATTT